>VCRD01000013.1:623098-647749 GCA_006783055.1 Trinorchestia longiramus
AGAAAAAATTGCGTACCATCAATAAAGTCAAACATGAGATATAAAACACGATATTTTGAAATTAGAGAAACATTATTTCTAATTTGGAAGAAATAAAAAAAGGAGGTCAAAATGAATTACATATTATATGGGACTATGTGAAATTATCATCAGGAGTTATTTGGCTGGAGTACAGTTGCCTTATTTTGACGAAATTTTATTGGCTATGTAATAAATTCCTAGTTTTGAGGTCTCAGTTCTTTTCCATATGTTTTACTTCAACACTGTGAACGCATATTTTTTACTTCAACATAATCCATAGATATACTTCAATAATTATAGTGTTTGGAACGAAGATATGTATTTTGTACGTACATCAGGTGAGGGCATGGTGCCGCTAAAATATCGTGATTATTTTAGTATAAAATATCACTAAATTTAGTAATGTTTTAAAGTTAATTTGCATGCTTATTTCACACCACTTGCTATTAGTATTTTAAAGTGAAAAATTTAATAGAAGTCGTGACTTCAAACTGTAATTCTAGTCTATAGAAGATCATAGTTAACTACAAGTCTTAAGGCTAAGTGCACGTCAGATCCCTCACACCATTACCCAGTGAACAACAATTCTATTCGCGCTTTCAGTCTCTCAGACGGGTCTTAATTTACAAATCTCAAGTTCCTTGTACTCAGTCTGGTCTCGATTCTCATTTTGACTCACGATCTTGGCCCTCAATCGTTACTCCGATTTTGATCATGTTCATGAATAAATCTGCAAGCCAAGAAGACGATCGTATCACTATCCTCGAAGAACTCTCACTAAACGGCGACAAGGGAAAAATAGCCGTTCTCTAAAAGGGTACCCGCCTGCTATATGGAAGGCCCGGGTTCGTTCTCCGTAGCTGTCACAGTTTGTTTGTACCTGACCATTGACAGCTAAAAGAACATGTCCAGCAGCTGTTACACTGGACGCTTGGCGTAAGCCACACCTCAGCCACGCTCATCGACACGCCCTACAAGCCTTTACTTCAAACTGCAGCGCGAAGGCGGAGGATCTCGCTTAGAACATCACTACGTCTCTGAAGACTTTATCGAAAAGCACCGTTACTACTAATAAAATGTTAGCATTAAGAATGCTAACATTTTAAAACCCAATGTATATGTACTGTATATTCTATTGGAAATCAAGTTCATTTTTGGTGTTTCAGTATGTATACCGTGTAATGAATGTTTTCGTTTCTGCACACATTCTATGAGTTTTGAAAGTAGCTGAGTAATAAATGAGTCTAAAATTTGTTTCCAGTTAGATCATATTGATACTAATATCCAATTAGATAATCTGCTTCATATTAGTTTCTTTGATTCTCAAAAATATAATGGGCAGTTTTGTATTCAGAAACTCGCATGCTGGTCCATAACTTATCACTTTTACTGTCGATAGGAGAATGAAGGGCAAATATGCAGTTGTCATATTTCAGAAGACTTATTTTTTACTCTTTCAGAACGAATTACATAATACTTACTATCAAGCATAAATGCCATATTCATGCTCTTATATAGTTTGAACAGTAAAATGACACAAGCAATGGCAATCCAGAGTTATGGCACTGACTATTATTGATAAATAACTACATAATATAACAAATAGGGAGAGAAATACCATCTTAGTTCAAACTTGTAGTCAATGAACCTTATTTGCTCCTTATTTAGAGCAAAGGATATGAGGTGAAAATTCTGCAAAGTTATGTTTTGCGTGCATAAAATGAAGAGGTAAACTTTGACTTCAACTGATCTATGGGGCGTTATGTGAACTCACTGATATGATTAACATTATCTTGATCATTGTGAGACAGGAGTTACTTAATGTTAACGAGCTGGTTGTGACCCTACTCGTAATTTTAAAACATTCAGCATCTGAACGTTTAGGGAAGAAAATTATTCGGGAGTTTGATATTAGAGTAACGCTAGTAGGAGAAGCAATCCTGACTGGGTCAATGACCTGAATGTATGCGCATTAGTCAGACGCATAATAAATTGTTGACTGGAAACACATATCATAACAGAAAATGTAGGAGTTGTTTGCAGAAATCAATGAAAGCATTATGAGCAATGCGTAGTTAAAGAGCCATTGACGCAGTTAGATCGATTACCTACTCCAGCGTTAGTGATCGATTGTCAAGTCTATCTAGATACGAGATACAGAGCGAACTCAGAAACTGGAACTTAGATCTCGATTATTTTCTACTCACTGAGGATATTCGAATATTCGTCATATATTTTAGATCCCCGTTTCCTCGTCGCGGTCTCTGAGACGATGTATAGAGTTGAGCAAGAAAGTGTGCTGAAGTTATCTATGTAAAATAAGAGCAGACCCATGTTAAATTTCTTTTCAGTTTAGTAGCAAATTTTTTAAAGCTGGCGTAATAGCCATCGAGGAGTAATGTAGTTTGATATAGTGAGTAAATTGCTAAGCCTAATGCTTACCTATTTTTCAATTTTCGTCGTGCTTCTTGAAACGTAGATTTCAAAGAATGTTATGATAAAATTCTTTTTCTAGTACAGGACCTGAGTAGAGTTGGGCTCACCTGCGCACAGACGCAACGTAATTTGGAATTTCTGAGACACGTGCGCTTNTTTTTTTTTTTTTTGGTTGTGACCCTACTCGTAATTTTAAAACATTCAGCATCTGAACGTTTAGGGAAGAAAATTATTCGTGAGTTTGATATTAGAGTAACGCTAGTAGGAGAAGCAATCTTGACTGGGTCAATGACCTGAATGTATGCGTATTAGTCAGACGCATAATAAATTGTTGACTGGAAACACATATCATAACAGCAAATGTTGGAGTTGTTTGCAGAAATCAATGAAAGCATTACGAGCAATGCGTAGTTAAAGAGCCATTGACGCAGTTAGATCGATCACTTACTCCAGCGTTAGTGATCGATTGTTAAGTCTATCTAGATACGAGATACAGAGCGAACTCAGAAACTGGAACTTAGATCTCAATTATTTTCTACTCACCGACGATATTCGAATATTCGTCAAATATTTTAGATCCCTGTTTGCTCGTCGCGGTCTCTGAGACGATGTATAGAGTTGAGCAAGAAAGTGTGCTGAAGTTATCTATGTAAAATCAGAGCAGACCCATGTTAAATTTCTTTTCAGTTTAGTAGCAAATTTTTAAAAGCTGGCTTAAAAGCCATCGAGGAGTAATGTAGTTTGATATAGTGAGTAAATTGCTAAGCCTAATGCTTACCTATTTTTCAATTTTCGTCGTGCTTCTTGAAACGTAGATTTCAAAGAATGTTATGATAAAATTATTTTTCTAGTACAGGACCTGAGTAGAGTTGGGCTCACCTGCGCACAGACGCAACGTAATTTGGAATTTCTGAGACACGTGCGCTTCTATTTTATTGACAATTACTACGCCCTCATTTTAGGCTTTGCAAAAAGTTAAACAGACCATATCAATTGCATGTTGACTCAGTCACTCAATTTGAACAACCATGGATGAGACGGACTATTCCCAACGCCGTCGTGAAGAAGAGGTTCAGAAGTTTATAATCATTTTTGAGAAATATAAGTCATGAATTTTCTATGTATCGGAGCTGGGGTTTGCCGCGCATTAGGACGCCCCCTTGTTCCTCGCTGGTGTATAAATAGCGCACCTGTGAGCAGGGCCCCGCTGCACAGACTGAGCGCAGGCAGTGCAGCAAACAGCAGCGTTTAGTGTTTGCGCTTCTCCGACGTGATCTCTACGCTCCCCAGGAACTGTTCATTTGCAGCTGACTTTTTGGGCTTAACACACTGTACTGTATTGTGTATAACCGATTCAAGCGGTCCACATTTGTTGGTAAGTTCCAGTACAGAGGGAGCCGGATTTCTGGTTGATATTTACTAGATGCTCTCTCACACAATAAGTTTTGTTCTTAGAGAAGAATAAAAGAAACCCATCATATTATAGGAAACGTTTTTCGTATTGTGATACTCAAATTATAAACTTAACTACATATTTTTCTAATATGATAACGTAAGTTGAAAAATAATTCAACAAACTTTGATAAATAATGACCAAATCGAACACCCTAGATTTAAAAAGCATTTTTATGTATCATTTTCAAGCGCTACGTTTTTATTTGCTTTTGAACACCAATTTAAATCTCACATTTGGCAAAAACGAAAAGGAATTGGCAGCTAGTATTATGTGATGTTTTCTTGTTGTGTAGGATTGGTAAATTATGAATAAGTTTAATTCACATCAAGAAATGGACATTTTGTTATTTTTAGGGCAGTGAATAGTTAAAGGGGAAGTCATAAGTGATTGAAAAATTTTTAATTTCCAAGCTACGTTGTGGAGCCTTCAATACAAAATTGCCCGTTTCCATTTTTAATAGATTTTTAAATAGATTAATAATTTTTCCCTTTATGAATATTTATCATTAACAATTGAGTTGGATACGGTATTGCTATTATCAACGAATCATCATTACAATCTTGCATCTATCATCCTTTTTAATGAATACAAATTAGTAATATAAACGAATAATGAACAAAAAAGACATATGCTATACAAAATCATAAATATTCTTTGCCCAGTGTAAGAGATTTATATTTATCATATTTCGTAAAATGTAAAACTAGGCAAAATAAAATGGTTTCAGATGCTTTCAGGAACACGAAATCGTTTGAATACACAGCGTGCACGAGCTCTCATTACTGCTTTCATTTGAAGTATTTCAAATGTTGTTGTATTGCATTGCATTCAATTGCTAACAAATGTCGGTACGTCGATTTGAGACTACTAAAACTGTAAGGGTTATTATTTTTAAGGAACCGCCACGTCACTTTCTCATATATATCAGAAATTCCCCGGACGCCCAGAAGGCTTTCTAATAAATATCTTAAACGTAATGATTATCAGAAATTCTTGAAACTACATTTTACAAATCTTACCTCTATTCAACACTAGAGTATCAATTAACTTTTCTCTCTGAGATTGAGAGTTTTATTCCTCCTTATTTGTTCCTACTTTTTAGGACATTTGCTGTTTCAGTTAGCACAAGATTATTGGCAATTGAGTTTCTTGTATTCTAAATTAATAATAAACAGTTCGTAATGGAAAGTGCTCAATATCAACTCTCCTTGTGTAGAACACTTTCATGAGATATGCAAAATTCAGAGCTCATTATTTTGTCAAGAAATGTTGCTTTCAGCGAGATAAGTTGATGGTTCTTGGGTTAATTATAGAAAATTACGTGGATTTTAATTCATGACGCTATTTCATCCTCTGGGTTTCGATGCCAGCAAGTGTGCGTGCGTGGGACACATGCTAATTTTGACGTGTTGCTCCTCAATATCATCACATGAGTTGCGAAAGAATTTTTATTATATATTGCTCTCATATAGTTTTGTTTCTCACTTGCATTGAGTATTTTTCTGAATGAATAAATTGAATAATCAAGAGAAGATAGGAATTGTTAACGTTAAATTGTTTTCTATGTGATCATAAGTGAAGACAAAACTTCACATGATCGTTAAGGAATAACATGTGCAGTTACATCAATTACCCATTATATACGAGTTTTTTTGACAGTTTTGACTATTCTAATTTGGGGGTTGTTCATTTTAAAGAAAATTGTTTGCTGTTACATATTCAATAATTCTGTTTAGCCTATTCGTGTACTGGAAATAAGTATATTTTAATGTATCTGCAAAAATTGTATTTTTTAAACAATGTGACTAGTACTCTTGAACCATATACTAAAAAGAGGAACGAATATCATCTATTTTTACAAAAACTCAGAAGTAAATGTAGTGAAAGTAAATGCAGCGCTACAATCTGATGGTTTGAAATTAAGGCACAACTTCTGAAGCAAATTTACTGTACATTTAATACCCTGAAGAAGCTTTTGTAAAAAACGTTAATTGCGGCAGTTGGTGCATCATTTAAGTACCGTCATTCGGCAGGAGTGGTGGCTGCACCACTTTGTTTTGCACTTCTCTTTCAGAAAACATACAATCCACAAACTGACGGAATTCGACTCTAATCATAGGGTGGGTCATTAGGCCCTCTGCAGAAGATTAATGACTTTATAATTTTCGATGGTAAAGCGTGTTCATATGCAGCTTGCCAGAGACCAATCTTCACGTCAGAAAGACGGCTCTTTAGGGCGCATGGCTGTCACGAGGTCGCTATTTAGGTCTCCGTCGATAGGGACGCGCGTTGCAGCAACTCTGGGGCAACAAAGGCGGGACCTGCACGTGCAGTGGTCAAACTTGCAGGCTTTTGGCACTTGCACTTTTTCCTCAGCCCATTAACACAATTGCTAATTTCTCCGCATTCCTTTCACATCTAGTGTGTGTCTTGCCTCTGCTATTTCTCAGGTATAAGATATCAGAAGAAGTTTCTTTTACAACGTCTACATTGTTTCAGCCCAGCAAATGTGTCTTGTGGATCTTTTCACAGGATTTCCTGGTGCTCTGACCGGAAATGAGAGGAAAAATCAGAATAGTTGGTTAAGAGTAACTCATTCTGATTAGCCTGAGTTCTTGGAAGAATGACTATCTAAACAATAAGCGTCATTTGTTGAGAAGCTTCGATTTTCTATTGAAGTGCGTCTAAAAAAAACAAAGCGGATAGCGTGTTCAACTATCAAGAGATGTGTTCAAATTTGTGGTTGGTTTAACCTTATAGTCACCTAATTAATTTTTTGATCCGTTATATTATCTATTAAAAAACTGTCATATAAATAATAACTAAACACAGTTGAGGTAATGCAATTCTGGAGCCCAGCACGCTTTAAATATTTATAATAAATTGAGTTATGAACTTCCCTAATTTGAGTGTGACTTTTCGCAATTCTTGATTACGAATTCAATCTTTTTCTTATACGTAGTTGAAAATACATATGAAATATCTCACGCTCGATCGTGAACTTTAACCAGCCAACTACATGCTGTTTTTAGTCTTAGCAAAGTATTAAAAAATTGACTCTAAGGCTGATGCAACTGACAGTTTCGTGTGGGTGGCGTTCTGTCAAACGTTGCAGGGGGCTGCGGACGCAAACACTCTGACCCAAAACTGTCTGTTCTTCGTACACAAAGCTGCAGTCCTTTTACATTGCAAACCAAGTTCTACCTATAACCAAGTCAAATGTAATTGCGTTTCGCTAGCTGTGATCGTGTTACATACTGCGGAAAACTACAAAATGTAAAGCCAACTGAAACCAAAATCGAAACTTGTTTTCAACGCAGTCCTGTTTCAGCAACGGCGTACTTACCGTCCAAAACGAGGGCGCTGAACACGTGGCAGCGTGGCGCATTGGAGGCGTGAGATGCAATAATTTCCCCTGAGTCTAGTGCACTCAACACTGGCCGTCTGCCAAGCACTTGCCCTAATCCTCGCTTTCCGTACCTTGCCCTCAGTCCTTCCCCAGACTCGTCACCTGATTACAACAGCACCTTGTCTCGTCCACAGTCGAGCTGCAGAGCAAAATAATGCCTAAATGATGTCACAAAATGTTGTCTAATTTCCAGTGCCTTATTTCTCTTCTGGGGAATGGAGCAATAGTTAAATATGCGAATCGAGAACTACTTGGTTCGTAGAGTTAAAAGGCAATATTCAAGTGTTTGTTTACCTGTGTTATTGGCAGAAAAATCAGGTAGTGGTTTAGTGTGTCACAAATTATGGAATAGTTGATGCATATTGTTTTGTTTGATCACTTCGATATCCAAAAAAGAAATATGCAGAAAAAGAATTCATCGCATGTGTTCCTCAAGAATCGAAACTATGTAGTGTGATAGCTTGTAATTAATATATGTTTATAATAACGCATATGTATTTATACAACTTACCCTCTTAAAATACCGATCGAGGAAAAAATGTATGATAAAACAGTCATATAATAAAAACTGATAAAGGATATATTAAAGTATACTCAACATTATAGGTATAGAATATAATATCATTTGAGTGGCCACAAATGATAACATAAAACAAAATACAAACACGTGCTTTTTGAATGATGTTGTTCATCACCTCACTGTTTCTCTGAAGTTATGTTGTTGATTTATTGAATGATTGTTAGTTTTAATTTCATCCAATCATCCAATTTCAAGTACCAATCATACCAATGTACACTTTGTTATTAAAATGTTTTAGAAGAAAAATAAAAATGATTTACGCAGATCCGGAGAACAGGGAGGCCACAGAACATCACAATAATGCGAAATTAACTACTAGTAAAGAATTGCCTTTAGCATTTTCATACTCATTAATGCCCTGTTGTTGAACCTTTCTCTCTAAATTTTGTGGTTACTGTTTTTACGCAGTTTTTTCCGGATTGTCAGTATCAAATAAGTATCTGTATTTTCTTTGCACCGTAGAAACAGATCCATTATATTGGAAGAGACGTTCGTTCTGCTCGCTGCTCTTTCGTGCAAGCACCATTCATGAGATCAAATTTTATTAATTCAATGAGTAATTTGGGACAATTATCAGTAAATAGAATACAACACCTCTATGACTTTTAATTATGTTCTATTACTTAAAATTTTTCGAAATTCTTTTTCAAACAAAGTTTTTTTCTTATTGATTTGCTAAAGGGGTCCGTTCATTATATTTCACACACTAAATAGCTGACCATTGTGATAAATATACCTTGTACGAGATAGACGATTTCTAGGTAGAATATATGAGCATTGTAGAACGGTTTAATCACTGTGAAAACAACAAGTACACGACAGAATTCATTTTACGGATGACAGAATGTAGCAGGTGCCACGTCAGCCATTTGTTTCGCCATGATTACTCGGACCCTTTTCCCACGCAAGTCGTGTTGGTATGCACAAACTTATATTAAATTCTAGTTTTTTTGCTTTCTCTAGTTGATATGCGGTGCATGAAAAAATTCAGTAGAATGCCCTTTCATTCATTCTTGACCAAAGGAAAATGTCAAGGTTCACGTTCAAGTCACGACTGATCGTCGTCCTTGTATTCTATTGCAATCTGATTCAAAAACTGTAGGTTAGACTTTCTTCTAGATAATCGCACCACGCCACCATCGGTTGGGGGGCTTGCTAAGGCATTAGTAATGTGGGTCTGGTAACGACCATGCTTGTAAAAATAAAAAAGTACGCAGATATCTGAAAGTAGAAGGTAATAGTTATAAAAATGGTCATCAGTGACTCTCCAACAGTTCTAGTGCCGCAATACCCCTTATTAAGTGGATCTCTTTTTATCTACAACCCTACTCTAGTTAATATAATGTTAAATTTTATTAAACTAATTCTAATGCTCATTTCACTGAAATGAGTTCAAGCTATAAGTTTTTGCCCATTAGTTCTTCAACGTCAGTATTTGATGTTCTGAAATTAAATAGAAAAGATACGTTGCTGCCTTGTGCTACATACCTTGCATGAAGTTAATCTCTCAGCAACTAAACTTCACATCAAAAGAAACAATTGTAGACGAGCCAAGTTTTGGCAGCAATCGTTTTCTCATACAAAGCAGCGGTCAGTCGTTTGTTGGTTGCTCTGAAGTCATACGTCGACATCATTTCTATCCATGTATCTCCACCATAAAAAAGTAAGATTGTAGATGTCCCGTTTTTTTTGGGACGAAACAGCCTCGGCAGTTAAGCAGCTTCATACTGATGAAATCGGTTGTAAAATTTATTTACTTCCATCACGACTAATATTTAGAAAGTATATGCAAGAAATCAAAGATTGATAAAACTTTGACTCGATTTTCAGGTTGTCGCTTTTAAATATTTCAAGTTTTTTTAAGAACAGTCATGGCAGATGATTTAGACTCGAGTGGTTTATTAGATTCAGATTCACAAGATGTTTTGGATGAAGAGGATGTAAGCTTCAATGAGTCCTCCCAGGATTCAAGTCCCTCATCATTCACATCTTCGGGAGTTTCTCATGTAAATGAAGATAGAAGTAGTTCAATAAAACCTCAAGAGGAATTTCATAGTTCAAATTTACTGGCACAATTTCCTGTAGGAAGCAGAGAGTTTTTAGAGCATCAAGATGCTCAAGAGAGAAATTCTGAGAATGAGGAAGAAGAGGAAATTGAAGATCCTACTCTGAGAACTGCTTTGTTTGTCACAATATACTCAGACAGCTCGTCGAACGTCGGGAGTGATTTGGAAATCGACCTGCCTTCTGAAAATTCAAATTCACCTAGCAGTGTTGAAGACAATGAAAGGGAAATAAGCACGAGCAGCCCAATAAACGAAGACCAGACATTGAACTCGAGAGGCACTAATAGTGATACAAATGACAGCGCGCTCGATGTCAGAGAAGTCGAGGCACAAAGTGTAGAAGAAAGTGATACTCAAGATGTTACTGGCGAAGATGTGTCCATACAGAGGCCTATTGTAATGCGGAGACAGACGAGTTTCCAGAGAGAATTGGCTGACGCTATCGTGAGGCTAGCTCCTTTGGAAGAACTCGAGGTGAGTCTGTTTTTTACACATGCTTGGTATCTTGAAATATTTTATTTCAATATTCTGCTAACCTTAAGAGGAAATTAAAAAAATAATTGTGAACAATTGATATGAAATTGCAGCGTATATGACGCATGTGAAAATTGCTGTTTCTGCAATTTTATTATGTGCATAGTAATTTCAAGTTGGAACTTTCTTTTGATATTTTTTGCTCTTTCTGGGAAATATTTCTAAGTGTTAATGATGCTTGGCAGGGCTACAATAACGAACTCAGCCTTTAACATTCGTGGAATTATGTTAAACCAATTAGTTACTACTGTGTTGTAGAATTAATGAATGTACTATTCTTAATGTGCAAATTTGAATTGTTTGTGTTTTGCATGCAGTTTCTTCTGCGATGTGGAGCAAAAGTAAGTGAGCCCGTAACGCAAGGGCTCACACCTCTGCACTACGCAGTGTGGCAGCGCTACCCAGAGGCTGCAGAACTCCTCATCAGGGAAGGTGAGCTTGAGCATCGTCGTGCGTTAGTAGAAACTCTAATTTTCCTTGCTACTTTGTCTAGCTCTTACGAAGTAGTTCTTTTATGTATATTGTCTCATGAACTGTGTGGACCTAACTTTGCAGCGGACAGCCAAGTCCCTTCATTAATAAATTCCAGAAACATTACTTCCCCAAGCTGCTGCAGAAACAAGTGGTATGCACAAATTTTAAGCATTCATTTGATGTTTGTATTCATATTTTCACATAATATAATGAAAAAAAGCTGTTTAAGTTTTAATTTTCTTAAAACATAAACAACTCTTGTTTGTTTAATTTACTTCTATGTTTCAATAGTAAAAAAACCCTTTAACATAAATAGAAAAAGTGCATGTACGAAGTTGAAATTCAGACATTTCATACTTGAATAATTTTATTGAACTAACGCGGCTCAGGGTGTGACCTGAATGCGCGTGACGATATCGGTTACACTCCGCTACACCTGTGTGCTGAACACGGATACCTCGATATGATGCACATCCTTCTCAAGCACAACGTACAGGTCAACATCAACAAGGTCCTTGACGACGACCTCTACCCAATTGATGCAGTTGATGAACCTCTCCGACTTGCTCTTAAGGTAAATTCAGGCATCCTTAAGTGCTACAGTATATGAGGTAGTTTTGGTGTTGAGCAAATTTACACTTAAATCACGACGAATTTAACGATGTATTTTCATGAAAAGTAACTTTATAAAAATTGTATAATTTATAGTATTAGGATTGCTGTTATCTAATCAGGCATTGTTGAAAATACGTATTTTTTACTTTGCTGAATTACGTTGCAAAGATTCCTGCATATTGATGATTACGTTGACGTATATAGTCTTGTAGCATGAACACGCACTCATGCTGTACAGGGAAATTTCCTGTTTATCATAAGTTACTTTTGTACATTGCTTTATCACATGACGTACAATTTATTCTAGTACTCTGTAAGTGCAATATTTTTCTCACAACAAATTACGAACAATGCCAGCATGATCAGATAGAAGCAGCACGACTGCTGCTAGAGAACCACGCTGATCCCAACAGCCGCTACTTCTTTGGCTCTGAGATCAATCTTGTGAGTCCCCTGAAGACGGAGCTGCTGGAGTTGTTGCTAAGATGGGGAGCTTGCCCCGACACCAGAGACAGATATGGCTTTACACCCATCATGAAGGCGTGTCATGTGCAGCAGGTTTGTGTCTTTTACTTATCGCTAATATCATTGTTGTTAATGTTTCTGTTCAGTGTGGGTGTACGCCGAAACGATATGCTATGAGCAGTCAGTGATTAACTTCCACGTAAATTATTGATTTTTCATTAAATTTTAACACCCTTTAGAAAGTATCTAAGTAAAAAATACGATTGTTATGATAACATAGCGATACAAATTTTTTATTTACTCGAAGAAATACGAAGCAGTTTTTCATTAAAATTAATCTCAGCACACTTGGCTACAATTCACCTCAACATTCAATGCTGACATTCTATTTAAATAAGCACTATGTTCAACGACAAAACAGATCTTCAGTGATGAGCAAACACCCGCTCCTCTCCCAACTGAGATAAATTCAGTCGGTAAAATTAAGTACAGTGTATGTAAAAGCATTCATCCAATAAAAGCATCAAGTACGAAGAGTGGACTTGGGATTAATTTTTAATTATTTCATACGCCCATTTATCCCGTTACTCTAAACTACTGACGAACAAAATGATAAAAATTAACAGATAAAAGATTTAAGATGTGTTAAAATTTAATAGAAAACTCCTTGCTGAAACAATTCTTAAAGTAACACTACATCCATGGCTCTTTTTTCATGATTTGTAAACCATACAGCATAATGAGTTATTCATAAATAACATTTGCACTGGGAACTAAAAGTATACTGAAATGTGTGTTTTATTTTCCGCAGACTATATAATTCATAAGAGGCCTGATGAAATATTTTGTTGAAGTCGCTGAAGCGTGATAAAATGTACATCATTATAGCTCGTTTGCCATAACTTCCAGTAAATTAGACTATCATCACTTCTTAAACTTCTCAAAGAACTACTGGGCTGTTACATGCAGTAGGTATGGGAGAAGTGCTGAACAACGTACCAGCAGCGATGAAGTGAAAGTATTGTGTCGAGGACGACCGCGTGAAATTAACAAAATTGTCTATCTTCTGAGTACGACTTTTTCTATGTAAGAATACTCATGATTTTGGGAAATTAATTTATAATAAAATCCCAGGAAGCAGAAGAGGCTCTGGAAGAACAGGACACCATCACCGGGCAGGATGTATTGCACCACTTCGCTCAGACTCTAAAGGTTTGTCATAAAAAAACGATTAAAATGTTTTGTAAGTTTAACAAACTGGTTAGCCTAGCTACCAAATTATTTTATTCTTTTATAAAGCTGGTTATTTTAGTCCGTGAATTAGGCAGTCTAGTTAGCCTAACTACAAACCCTAGTTAGTAAAACAGTTTTTTTAAGATTCTCTTCTATATTGTATGGTAATAAATTTTTTCTCATCGCTGTCCGTCTTAGTGAACAAATTTGATTTACTAATCCAAATTCACTGGTTTTATGAAGGGTTTGTATTCAACATGTTTAAAGAAGTTTACGGAGTTTGAAATTGTGGCAAATTTAAAAATTCGCTGTCAGATACGTCAGATAAAACAAAAAAATTAAAGCAGCTTATAGGCTTGATTCAAGTGAAGTTTCTTCAAAGACACGAGTGTTACAGGGCATCGAGTCGGTGCTGGTGCTCATCTCTCACGGTGCAGACATCAACATGCGTACGGATGCCCGCCATGAATATCGTTCAGTGCTGCACTATGCCATACTCTCCGGGTCCAGCCCCATCGTGAACCTCCTCCTCAAGCAAGGCGCTAAGGTCAATTTCGAGCCGGAGTATAACCGAGCTTCTCCTCTGCATCTCGCTGTGCTCAAGGGGGACCTCAATATCATAAACATGTTGTTGGATGCTGGTGAGTTGTCAGATCACTCAATATTATCATGTTGGTAGGCGCTGGTTCAGTAGTTATTACGTGCAGGCTAATCTGGACAAATTTCTAAGGAACTTGTCATGTATCATAGCAATAAAGTATGATTTAAATATCCTCTTACATCGTGGTTACTGCACCTCAGACGCGCACATCAACATCACCACCCCCACCGTGGGGAGTCCTCTGCATGTAGCCTGCAGTGAGTCAATCCCCAACAGAATGGAAGTGTTGCAAGCGTTGTTGTCCAGGGGCGCCGACCCCAACATTGTGGTCCGGAACGAGTCAGGTAGACCGTTGAAGCCGCCCTTAGGAGAGTACCTGGCCAGCTCCACGGAACATGACGTGGAGGTGGTCAAGCTCATGTTGCGGTATGGCTCGCAGGTTTGTAAAAACCCCTTCACTCTTTTATAAATTCAAGAATTTACCGAATATATTGGACTTTTATGTGAGAATTCATGCAGATCGAAAATTTACTCGAAAATTCTTAGCGTAACAATTTTATCGAAGTCATCTTATGCCATTGTATTTGGAGAACACTCATTGTAACTGATTCGCAGTGTGATGGCGGATAGAGACTGTCCAATGGAGAAGTTGCAGATCACGTATAAAGACGGCTTCTCTAACCCTCAATAGATCTCATATAAATAGACTTTAAATTTTTTCTTTATAGTATCAGTGTCTATAAATTGTTTTCCATATTATTTCAAGGGTGATCCTGTGAAGTGTTTACGATGTTGTGAATATTTAGTTCACGATTCTTGTTCTAGTTGTAAGTGATAATTATCATTTTTAAACCTGAATAAATTGCAATGAGACTCAACGACGGCGAGTAACCTCTTCTTAATTAAACTACCATTTTTCCCCCATACATATTCATAATAACTGTTGCTGTAGGTGGTGATGCTGCCTCCTCAGCAGTGCCCTCTGGGCATGGTCAACTGCCTCTACAACGTGGCCAAGAACAGAGAAGTTATGGTCGAGCTTCTGGAAGCCGCAGAGCGTTTCGACGTGCCTCTCATCAGGAAGACTCCCCTGCTGGTGCCCTCTGTGCACCGGGAGTTCTTCCTGGAGGTGGCGTCTTCTCCGCCCTCCATGCGACATTTGACGAGGGTCCTCATACGGAAGGTGAGCTAGACACTCTGTCATAGTGAAGCTTGGATACTCAAGTATGTAAATTGTATGAGGGCGACTTTCCAGCCTGAACCGTACGTCAGCTACCACAGTACCGTCCGAGAATTAACTAATTTTAATGGTGAGAATCAACCATTAACTCTCATTTGAATGAATAATAAGGAACAAAGTAATGATGTGATATTGGCTATCCAACTCTACGAGGACTACAGCATCGGTGCAATTGTGTGTCAAGTTAACTTAAACTCTCATGGGAAGCGCCTATTATGACTGGAATTTCCGGTCTTTCATATATGGGCATAAGAAATTCATTTGATCAACGTGTGGCTGCAATAAGAATTCGTATTAGGTAATATAATGCACTTGTGTTTTATATGCAGCTAGATGAATGCTATTTATTAATATCACCAAATTAATATTCAAAGATCTTTGCTCGATAAAGGACAAAACTTTGCTGCTCTGTTACAGTTCTTAATGGAAACACATTTTGATATGCATGGAAAAAGCTTAGCTTCTCTGCTAACTGTGCGCAACATAAATGAATCATAATGGCTGTAAGCAGAGATAGCTTCTTTGGTAGCTTTCAAACGCATTAAAAATGTAAAAAAGGTGTTCAATTTTCATTGCAATACTTTTTCAGGACATGATTTTACATCTTATTATTATTTAATGCTGCTCACTTTTTAGTTTTTTCTTTCTACCCTCTGTTGTTGGGTATCATCTTATGTTATTGCCGTTATTTATGCCTTATTTTATGCGAATATACACATCTGACGTACGGAATAAATATTTCTGATTGATGTGATTTCAACACTAGGCTAAGTAAAACAGTTTATAAGCCATGAGAAATAAGACCATGGCTTTGGGTTACCAGCTGTCACTGTTATTGAGGTTCAAGAGGTCTACTTTACATATTCTATGCACTAAAAAAGCAGTTTATCTACTCTCATTAACGCGTTGATGAAGCTCTTTGATTATGTTCTGTGATTTTTCTTTTGTGAGTCATATTTTCAGTAAAAATTCTATTTTCAAAAATTGAACTTTTGCAAAAGGTAAGAAAGACTTCTATAAATCTTTTGTTTATTATACTTTCACTTCAACTAACAGTCATGTTTTTATTTGCCTAACAGTTTCGACTGTTTCAGCGTCATGCAGTGTTGTATATTCTTACTGATGTAGTAAAAACCTAGAAAGCACAACATCGCACTAGTTGTAGTTTGCACTGAAATAAAATTATTTCAGCTTGTGCAAAATGCTAGAGAGTGTGCAGGGAGGGTCAGGAAATCGTTGCTTAGTAAAATAATTCCTTTATCATTTCTATACATAGTTTGGTAAAGCTTATGCCGAAAATGGGACGGGTTAAATTGAATGGCGTCAGAATTTTCTTTGTCAATAATATGCACTATTTATGAAATTTAGAGGGAGTGCCCTTCATTGGAGAGTTCTAGCATTGCTTAACTCAGGCATCATATTTTCACCGTGTGATATATTCGTCTTTATTTCTTGCCAAATTTAAGCCCTATTTCCGCACATGATGCCATGTATTTTATCCATTTAATCACATTCATGTGTTCTTTTTACTTTTTTAAAGTGACTTTACCTATTTTCCAGATGATGGGGCATCACAAGCCTTCAGCTGTTGAAAGTCTTGCTCTTCCTGGTCTTCTTAAAAAATATCTTCTATACGAAGTGAATTAGCTTCTCATTTAAAGTTCAATAGGTTAAGAGTATAGTCTGGATTCTTTTATTTTTGAAAGAGCGTGCGAGTAAAAAAAGCCCGTCAAATTGTAAAAACATTTTGTCATAGTTGACTTCGAGTTCCAAAATGTCTTAAGAAAAAGTTAAGATTTGTGACGCTCCTATAAATTTCTTTTAGTTGGTTTTCATAAAAGTATAGTTTTTGCTGGTAAGTTTTGGTTCATTGCACAATTGTACGCAAGTTTAGCTTTTTTTTAATAATCGTAAAGACATTTATTTTAGCAAGTTGACAGAGTAATCAATGTTTTTGATTCTTTTTTACGATGAGAACTTATAGATTCTCATGAAACGTTGCATGCTTCAATCGTATATTTTTGTGAGTAGGAATGTTTATATTTTGATTACTGGATGGAGAGCTTTGGAGATTTTTTATACGTTGTTAGCCAGTTCTGGAACTTTTTACATCTTCTTAACTATATCGATTTGCTAATATATTTTGGAAGATTCAAGTTTTTGAAGCTTGACTAGCGTCTAGTGGCAGTTTGATGAGACAATTTATAATGCTTATTGAAAGATAGTATCAAAGATTTTACGCAGAGTTCAACGGTTTTCTCTTTTTTTGAAACCAACGCCTCAAATATATTTTTTTTACTTTGGCAAGTTGAAAAATATATTAATTTATTCTGTTTTTTCCTATAGACACGTTAGATTTGAATTTGAGTACACAGCTAACAGAACTTTTTTGAGTTCTTAAAACTTACATTGTTTGTGAAACTTACATACCTTGTTAGAACAGTTAGTTAGTATTATTGTCATACACAATCACTCTAATCAGATTGCGCTTTCTTGTGACACCCCTATGCGTGTTGTCTTTAAAATTGAATAACACTAAGAAAACCTCGTATTAGGATGGTTCATTAGAGTCACGAGCATTACTAATACACCTTAACAACAGTGTATTGCTTTCGCATGTCAAAGTGAAGCACACATTTTTTTTAATATATATTTATTTCACTGGATTTGTAGTTTAAAAAATTCTTCCGAGTGAGATAGGCATTGAAAAATTTCCCATTTCCAAGAGGAAATTTCCATTTCCTCTTGGTCAGCGCGTGTGCATTATTGTATTTTTTGTCTCTAAATTGGTTGCTCCATCCTCGAGCTTTAATGTATCAGAACTTCATTAGAATTAGTGATGATTGTTTCCATTATAGTAAAATTCATTAACACTGAGTGAAATGCATGGAAACGACGTTAATTTGGTCAATATTTTTTACTGGGGACTGCATAGGAAAGTGTTCATATTCAATAGTCAAGTTTTCCGTTAACTATGGAAATAAATTATAGTTTTAGCCTATTTATGCCTGAGGAGCTTATGTGCACTTTTTAGTTTATTAAAATAAGAATTGGTCTGGTGTGTGTTGTATATCAGGTTTGGTTTTTATCCATTCAGGATAGTTTTGTACCATTGCGATATTCATATAAATGTTGTTGATTGATTACAAATACCATAATTTAGTGCTTAACTTTAGATATTTTATAATACAGAGATTCTTACAACGAATGTTATACAAGTTAAAAACTTTAAAATTGTTTTTGTTTGCCCCTACCTACGATGAGAAACATAATGTTTGGTACGTTAACGGCGTCGACGATAGATGGACGAGATGGACCCACCTGATAAATTGAACAACAGTTCTAGACCATACAATTATTTATATTTGTCAGCTGTATAAAATGCTAGAGGAAAAAATGAACTTTTTATAGGAGGATTCCCAATATAGATATCACTTAACACTTAACACGTATAATTTGAATCTCTTGAAGTACATTTGCGAAAGAGAACGAGTGCACCCACGTAATGTTGAAATCAACAGTTGACAGCATCACCCAGTCAACAACAAGCACGTCAACAAATTACCGGAGCTGTGAACCAAAACACACATGACGTAACGACTGAAAGTGTCTTATCGAACACACTTGATGTTGGCAGGTGAACAATGGCGCAAAAATTCACAACAATCATCCAGAATTTCTTTACTGGTATTTTTTAGAAAAAATCTTTAAATCACTTCTAATGAATCTTTATTAAACGGCATTTTCATATGGTGCTAACAATTTGGAAGAAAATTCATACTGGAATTTTGCAAAAAACTCTAATAACAATTGAAAAAAAAGAGGAGATATTTTCTTCCTCAAACCGTGTTCGAGTTGATAAAATTGTAATTGAAAAAGTAATCCACAACAATTTTTTCACAAGCATAACAGCAAATATTGTTGTTGTACAATAACATTATGCAAAGACATCAAATTAGTTCATTTCAATTTGGATTAGGTTTAAATTACATTTCGTTCTATATCATAATGATGTAAAATGCAATGCTTTGGATTTCACTGGTTACTTCTCAATTGCTAGGATAAAAACATCATAAAAATACAACTTTTATTCAATTATTCGTTGATTAATTCTGATCGGGACGAAGGCACTTCGTCTGTGATGAGTTGCAAGCTGAATTATAGTGCACTTGATCGCTTATGATCTTGAGAACTTGTTAATGCAACGTTCTGTTATTGGTTTCTATAGTTAAAACAGTGCAAAGAATTGAAGGAACTTTATTTGAACAAAACAAAAATAATAAGTTTCAAGATATTCAGCAAGAAAACTGTGTGAACACCTGAATTTTTCATTTTACGCTTTTGTTTGGCAAACCACTGGATACAAACTTGCGAATACAACGCGTGACAAGTTTTCCTAGCTAATTATCCACATTGGACCCTGAAGAAAAAGTGTGCAAGTGTTGACCAGGAGCTGACCTCATGTTTCTGGATGTCCATATCATCTCGCAACGAATTTGGGGATGATTTTAAGAGTGAAAAATATTGATAATTTTAGGACCACAGCTGCTGAGATTCAAAGTTAAGCTCAGTCAGAGTACTGCGTGTGTGATTATACAGTTTTGTGTTTAATGTTCATGCTAAATTACACGATATAATTTTTGAACAAACTCAATAAATCATGAAAAAAGGAAGCTCTCATAAAAATATGAAATTTTGAATACTTCTCCGCTGTCCTGACTTTCAAATTATTCCATATGGTTCCGTCATAAATGAAATGTCTCATTTTTACCAGTAATTGCGTAGCCTACTTTTAATAAGCCTCAATGAAATAAGCATCAGAAGAAGTCATATGAGATGAGATAACTGTAAATATAAGGATCCAAAATAACAAAACATGCAGTAAAGACTTCAGTATATTAAAAAAAATGGTGCATACAAATTATATCAAACTTGCAAAATTAGATCATAAAATAGCTACAATTACACAGCCACGCATTATTCTCACTTGCAGCGAAATATATAAATGTCTCTTCACTCAATCTTTTCACGTACTCAGAATGACTTAAATCACTAGCAGACAAGCGGGGCTTCCAAAGGCGCTGTAAATATATACCACATAAATATTTGTATTTTATATTCCTTCAAACGATGGATGTAGATATTTATATGATTTTAAATTCAGATTTTTTTGACATTTTGAATCATCAATTTCAATGCAAAACGAAGGTATATTTTTTATCAGAGGTTCTATGTTATAGCCAAAGGCATTCTTGAAAAATGAAATATATAGCAATATTGCAAGATTTAAAAATAAATTGACTGTATGCAGATATTCATGAACCTTTTTTCTAATACATTTTTTACATGGTGCTGTTAAACATACTTTTTACTTACCAACAAATATGAAAAAAATCTATGTGAAACTATTTGCTCAATAATACAATTTTTAAAAATAAATCTATATATCAAAACATAATACAAACTTTTAGCTCCTGGGTCATGAAGTGAAAGCGCTCTCTTTATTGGAAGTATTAATACTTATGTGTTTAAGTGACGGTAATGCAGTCAATTTGATTGAAGCAAACAGTGCAGAGTTGTTAAACTGATAACACCAAACAGCACCGTATCTACCATGCAAAAACAGACTCAAATAATCCACCTGCATTTTAGTGAGAACGAACAGGAGATCCCAGATTATGAGCATGATCTCATAACAAAGGAAAACTGGGATAAAAGGGCATACCGAAGAAGATACGGCAACAACAATCTAGATCTGAATCATAAATGCTTACAATTAATACAAAAGCTTCAAGTTTATGTAAATGAGATACTACGTTAGCTCTGAATTTAAAAACTGTTATGATGGGCAGTGTACGTGAACACACAATGCATAGTAGACATGAATTTGAAACATGGACCTCATTTCTCACAGACTTCCTGTTGCTGCCAGATGAGCTCGTGCGGTGGAAAATATTTCTAATTTTTACTGCCCGCTGTCTCTCATAAATGTGGCCACAGAAAGCTAATTTTAATCACCACGTAAACGAAATAAAAAATGTCTATACGTCATCTGGCTTGAAACATTGAGAGGGTAACTGGCTATATGTTGCTTGATTTTAGTTGCAGCACCAGCCTCAATAACGTTAACATTTTTAACTTATAGACTAAAAAATTGATAATATTGTAGACTGAAAATGAGCGTAAACAAACTCACAAAAGTTTCACTCAAGATAATATATTCACGAGGTCAAAGTGAGTGCCCTGTCACTTAAGCAAACGTGATGGGAAAAGTGATGGTATCAACTTGTGTATATAGAAATATGCAAAATATGTTTCAAATATTAGAACCAAATCGCTTTTGGAACTTAGAAAAAATTAGTAAGATTAGAACGTTTGATGAAATATTAGAAAATTGGTTGCTCTGAAAACTAGTATAGTGTGATTGAATTTGAACTAAATATGAAAAATTTATCTCAGAGAGCTTGGGGTAGAATAAACGATCTAGTGCAAAATACACTCCTTAACGATACTTATCGATGCACGTAGACCAGCGAGCTGGGGCATCTGCAAGCTACACTACGAGCTACTAAGCATTTACTACTAAATTATCACAAGGGTAATCTCTTATAAACTAAAACTCTTGTATTGAACTAGAAAAATAATACGATATCATAAAATAGATGAAGCCATCACAACCTGCCTATCGATTGATTCACAGCAAACATTTCCGGTTTGACGTATTTTATCAGCCAGTGCTAAGGCTATTTTAATAAGCGTAATCTGACCTACTATATTAGTCGGTACTAATGCTGTTCCAATCAACACAGTATGACCTGCCTGATCAGCCGTGCTAATGTCACCTCAGTAAGGATGTCGTACTAGCAGTGCTATGAGCGGCGCTGCTGGTTAGTCTAGCCATTCATGAGCAATTCTTGGAAAAGGAATATTGTTCAATACATTATGCAGATAAAATTTGGTTTCCCTGTCATCAATTATTCCACAATACTGTAACTACTATGAATTTCGAAAGATTAAAAAACTGACAAATTGAATATCGTGATGAAATTGAAACAAGATTGTTTCAAATGTTTTCGTCTGTTCATCTCATCATGTAAGTGCATTATTTTCTCGAAGTTGAAGTCGATTTTCAAGCGAACTAATCAAACCTAAGCGAACGAAGACTATTCTCAAAAGGCAACAATATTGAACACGTAGAACAAAGAATTGATTTCATGAAGCTTCTTCGACTGCGTACTGTTCACAAATGTACGTCAAGTCACAAGTCGTACAAAAGAGTACGAATAAATTGGACCTGGAATTGTCACGTGTAACGAAGGCCCCGAATATTTGGTATACTGGAGAACAAATGCAAGGTTTCAGGAGTCACGTGGATGTTAACTAATCTCGTAGAGTAAATATTTGCTGATGATTGAAGGTAACTGCATCTTCAGCACTGACTCAGGACGCGCTGTTGCAGAATCCTGAGAAAGAATTTTATTGTATTAAGAGTGTGGATTTTTTATTTTTCAAAATTAATATAAATAAAATTTATGCTAGACAATTATACCTGCAGAGTGTCAAGTCCTATTGAAAAAGTGGAAAATTCGATCAACTATATCCTAAAAAACAGTTATAGCCAAGAATGAAAAAATCTCCAGAACAAATTCTATGATCCATCATTTTGTTTCTTTAATTTATGAAGGAGAGTATGGGGTCAACAGAAATATAATTTTGAGAATACGATAATTTTTTTAGCAAAATTTTAAGAACAGGAGGAAATGATTAGTCATTTGTTTCGAGAAGCTTTTTTGACATCACGGAGACATTTTTCCTGAAAAATGAATCAAAATTGGGAAAACATCTAATTTGAGACACTTGAATCAAAGAATTTAAATAGTAAGAAAATATGAAACAAAAATGACTTTTGAAACACAGATGAAACTTTAGCTACATTCACCAAAAGCAAAATATTCAGGTCACTGACAACAGGAATTTGTAGTATAAAGTAATGACTGACTTTTAAAATAGAAATGAAGGAATTGCACTAAACACTGCCGCATTGAAGGCAAAACGACAAGGAAACTTTTTGGCATTGAGAAGTTTGAGGCAAAACTACGAGGACACTAGGTGACTGAAACTGTGATTTAAGTAAAATTACCATAAAATTACTTTGCTCTGCAGTGACAGGCATAACTATAACACTTGATAATGACGTGCCAGAAGCTATGAAATGATAGGGCATGGAAGTGATAGGAAAAAACATCAATGCACTGACATGTCTGAGGCAGATCCTGCTGATGTGCCTGAGCGAGAGCGGAGACCCAGCGACCTCCAGACACAGCCTCCGCTGCTCGGTGCCCAGCAGGGAGGTGTGTCGGATGAGGTTCAGGTCAAACTGTTGGGCGCCCTCCAGCAGCTCCTCAAAAACCAACGGATGTTCTCGCAGGGATGATAAGCATCCCAACAAGCCCAAGGGACTTGTTTGGGGACTCTTTATGATTACCTGAAAAGTTTTAGGTACTATAAAACTCACCAAAATGAAATCAATTGAAATGACATTAAACTACGTTTAATTCGGTGTAGTTGGTGCAATGGATTACATGATGAAGAAATGTTAGGCAGAAATGTGCTTGACTGTAAATGAGAGCTACAAGCGTTAAAAACTGAAATTTAAAAAACTAGACGAAACTGAAAAGAGTTCCTAAAATAATATCATATGTAAACATAGAGTACCGATGAAAATGAGATTATTGGCTAAATGCTCGTGCTAAGTAAGAATCAACATCAGAATTTGGTAGAGACATTTACTAAACTATGGGAACGGATGTTTCATATTATTTTTTTACTTCTCCTCGGCATTACAAAAGAGTATTTAATTTCTCAGGAAATGTGCAGGTAAAAGTTGATTCTTGAAAATAAGTTTTAAATTCAGGGAAGAGTTTCTTATGAGAAAGAAACTTGAAACAACTTGAAATAGCAACTATACAAACATTTACCTCAGCCCCGTATTTAAGAAGAAGGTTGATGACGTTGATGTCATGTTCATCAGTTGCAGCCAGGTAGTCCCCTAGAGGTGGTAGGATGGGGCTGCCGTCCAGGCCGGGGACTACGATATTTGGGTCAGCTCCTCTAGAGAGGAGCAGTTCTATCACCTCGAGGCGGTTGTGCACTTTCTCACTGCAGGCCATGTGTAACACTGATCCCACCAGCGATGTACTACTGTTGATGTCAGCTCCTGACACAGTAAAACAACTCATCAATGACTTAGTGAACCGAGAAAGAAATAAATGATTCTATTAGAGGCAGTAAAGCTACTTTGTGGCTGCGTACTATTTTATAGCTTTCATTTAAAATGAAACACCTGAAGGTTGGAAAGAAGGTTATGCTCTTCATCTCTATATAACATGAAAATTAGAAAAAAGGAAAAATAACATAATTTTGCTAATATGATTGACAGTGACAGAGAGCAATTGAAAGGAAATTTTTGACCATAATGTTAGTATCGTAACTATATTGTGATGAGGGGAATGGGTCCTGTT
>VCRD01000013.1:648169-665451 GCA_006783055.1 Trinorchestia longiramus
AACGTTGCTTGCACTTTTCCTACTGTTACTGAATTTATTGGTTGATTGAAAGTGGATATGAAAGTTTTATTCCGGTGAGGCTACACACCTGTGATCACGTCTTGCATCAGCCCTGATGTTGACGTCACCGCCGTAGGAAAGCAGCAAGAGGAGACTCTCCATGCCCTGATGTAATGATACAAATACATTTCACGTGAGAAAGTGTTCTCAAAAATGTATATGAAAAAAATATTCGTCCCGGTATTCGACCAAAAATTTTCAAGCCCCAAAATAACTAGGTTACAATTTATTCAGAAAACCAGGACTACATATTTTAGTAAAATATCCAAACCAAAGGTATTCATAAAAAAATCAAACCTGTCGTAGTCTGGAGGCCTTCATGATGGGAGTTAGTCCGTTGCGGTCCTGTGCGTTGACATCAGCGCCGCTCTCCAGCAGCAGCTCGATCAGCTCCGGCCTCAGGGGACTCACAAGGTTGATCTCAGAGCCAAGGAAGTAGCGGCCGTTTGGATCTGCTCCGTTGTCCAGTAAAAGCTTGACGGCTTCCTTGTGACTGTACTGAAATGAAGAACATGGGAATCGTAATACTGTGAAAAACATAAGGTCTTAGGATGGTATTGTTTTAGTGTGTGTTCAATTCTGAGTTGTGTGAGAAACAAATATTTTCATTCTTGTTTCATTTTCAATCAACGGACTAATGTTTCTTGCATGAAGAAATACTATCGTATCGAAGGAAAGTAATTCTCCTTTCAGTATTTTTAAAACTTTACTTGCTATAACTTGATTCGTATATATAGTAACTTATGCATATAGTAACAATAATACGGGTAAAAATGTTTTAATAAACGTTCAAAGAAAACAAAGGGAGACCAATTTTGGAATGGAATATACAGAGCATCAAAACAATTTTTTAAATGTCGTATCAGGAGCAGGAGATTTTGGGCTGGTGTGTCCTTATCCACGAATTAAATTCAAAGACTCTAAGCAAATTGGTCGGGTCTGCCATGTCGGATGAACTCATTCCCTTCGATTATCAACGTTTTATTTTTCAATGAATTTCTTTAACAATAGAGTCTACAGTTAACCAACCTTCAGAGCAAGCCTTAAAGGCTCCTCGATAGCATCGAGCGGGAATTTTTCATGAGGTTGAGGGGAATTGAAGTTGACTTTAGCCCCATGGCTGATGAGCAGCTGTATCATCTCCGTGTAGCCGTGTCGGGCCGCTAAGTGGAGGGCTGAGTAGCTGAAGTCGTCGAGGGCATTAACGTCATAGCCTGAACCAAAAATAACGTCAGCTGCAGACGGGCTTAACGTCGATGTTTATCTTTAATTTTGTGACTCATGATCATAAAATAACTCTTCAACTAGCGCAACATCAACAATTATCACCAAGGACATGAAATAAATATGTGCACCATATATAAAAAACATGAATGGTATGTTAGCTTTTGTTTAATTCAATATTGTTTATGATTATTTTTTCATCCAGTTCATAATGAGATACTCATTGAAGAGTGTTGAAAGTTAAATTGCAAGGAACAGTAGGTAAAATCATTTGTAATTATTAAACAAACGACACCAGCGATGATAAGTATTATTTGTTTAGCATTTTCATTTTTCCCATAGTTTAATCAATACCTAATTATTAGTGATGAGCAATTTGCAACAGAGAGAACATGGTTTTGTCTGCCCCACGAACCTTGCTCCAGGAGGAGTTGAGCTGCTTCAGGGTACCGCTGCCACACCGTGTAGTGCAGCGGGTTGGGGCGTCTAGCTATGGGGTCGATGAGCTTCGCTCCAGCCTCGAGGATAACTTTGAGCTCGTCGAGCGGCGACTGATGAACGATTGCGTCTGACAAAACTCTCTCAAAGGTAGTGGATCGCTGGAGTACTGGAGGCGCTATTTCACGGTTGTCGTCACCATCATCGTCGGATAGGGAGTCAGAAGATTTTGAGTGTCTGATATTGTGTCTCCTGAGTGAGGCGGCGATTTGATCTCGCATTGTCCTCCTGAACTCCTGATCTAGAATTGGAGGGCTTGTGCCATAACTCCCGCTGTCAGAGAAGTAGTCGCTCTCTGTTGACTCGTCGGAAAAGTCCACGCTAGAAGCTTGTGATTCCAAAGTATCGTGACGTTCTCGGCGAATGCCAGAGCGACTGATGCCATGAGCTACAACCTCTTCATCTGCTACTTGCCGTGCCGGCGCTTCCATCTTGTAGCGATCTGGTGATGAACAAATGTTAGAAAATAAAATAACATTTTTATAAATAAGTTTAATATGGGCACAGATTTATTTCAATTTCTTGTTGGATGATTAATCTTGAAAATATCATTGTTACTTTTGTACTTTTTATTTGTTCCCAGTGAACGGAAGAGAATAGCTGCTCACGACATGCTAATATTTAGATATTTTCTTCCACTGCCACGTGTGATAGCTCTCGAACTCAAACTTCACAAAAGGAGGATAATCTCCTAAATAAATATAAACCAGTATGTCGTGTAGTTTTAGCTTTTGGGCATTTACTTCGGTTGAAACTTTTTATTTTTCTATTGAAAATTGACTGGTAAACATAATTTGATCAAATGTATTTTGCTCTTGCTCAGTGATGGAGTGTGAGAGCAATTTCCGTTCAGTTTTTACGCTAAAATTGTTAGTGAAATCCGTTCTAACTAAACAAACTTCAACGTTCTTCGTTATAGTATTTGCCAGTATTCTTCAACTATCCATTAATACGCTTCTTTATCTTTTACTATGATCGACTCATAATCCTTTTATAACTGCTTCTCTCGATGTGAGTTATCGTTTTCATTTAGATTACGCACGCATTTACATGTACATGACAGGAAACAGTGTTGCTTGACTACGCCACGCTGGTTATCTAATAATAACTCAGTTGAGCAGAGGCAAGAGGACAAAGAAGGCCAAAAACACTGTGAACCAAAGCGTGTAACTGGCGACATGCCAGCTCTTGCAACGCAACAATTATTATTGGTTCGATGACGCCTCATCTCACGTGATTCTGAGACCACAACAAAAACATTCAGGTTTTATCCAGGAAGGAAATGCGTTGTGCTGTAATGGTTTTTACTGTAACCTACGCAACAAAATGTACGGGGTAAATAAACCAGCTGCATAGGCTCCAAAGTTCAATTCAGAATGCGTCTAAAGAAACAAATGGTAGTGGTGCACAAACTTCACGTAATTTCTTTACTTTTATTTCATTCATGAATACATCAAAACACACAGGAAAAATGTTATAGTGAGACAATGTACTTGTTAAATAATGGCATATAGTAGGAGGAATATGATGAATTCGTTTTACTACCACGGATAGAAATGGAGATTCTGCAACAAAATTTCAAACTGTTCATGATACAACAGTTGCAGAGATAAATCGTGAAATTTCCTGCCTTAGTTTGTTCAATTAGGATATAAAGTAGTGCCTCTCAGCGCCAGTTCTGATAATAAAATGATTTACTTGAACCATAGCGTCTAAATTCAAGGGGAGTATAGACAGTGTCTAATGATTTTATCGCTGCAGTTATTTTTGTTTTTTGCATTGAACAGCCGTAGAATATATTGGAATTCATGCACGCAAAGAGGAAGGCAAGTAAAAGCAAAAATGTCTGCTATGCTGTCAATAAAGAATTGATTAAGAGATTTAATTCACCATTCAAACTCAACTCATTTCTTGTTGTTGGCACCAACTTGAATTTATACCTAATTGTAGCCTTCTAAGCTTTACCAAGCATGAAAAATGAGGAGTAGAAGGGAATATCACCTTATACTATTTCTGAATCAGATCAAATTTGCTCTGCCATGAAGTATTATCTAGGAACACGAAAACCATTGAATTTTAAATTTGATCTTTTTCCGAACGATGAACTCACAACGCAATGTTACTGACCCCACAATATTTGAGTTCCAAAGAATACTATCATTTAAAACAGCAGTAAGATCTTAATATTGTGGTCAATTTTTAGAGGTATTGGTCTCAGTTTATTTAGTAGCAGTTTCAATACGAGGAAAAATAAGCTGATGCCTCCGTTTCCCAGTCCACAGGTGTAGCAGAGGGCGCTGCCCGAGCTATAAATACCTACCATGCCTGCAGCTGAGAGGGATATGCTGTTGACGCCCTATTTGTTTTTATGCCGCTTATTTAGCGTAAATTGAAAACCTAAGATTATCCGTATCGATCTTTATCGTTATTTTTAGTTTATGATTTTTCGAGCAACATAAATTTGAATAAGTGTGTCAAGACTATATTGCATATTATAACGATATCATTACAATGGTATTGTCCTCAATTGCCTCCTCGTAAATATTTTGTATCTCAAACCCAGTAAATACCAGTTTTTTTTAAATTGTCAAGAAACCGGAACAATATTTTTCTTGTGTAAGATAAATTCACAAGTGTGTAATCATGTCTATGAGACCGCGCATGGCTTTTATAGTATATTAGTTCATTTCCTCACATCTGACGACTCTATCTAAAGATCACGTGAGAGTATCAGAGATGGGACTCATATGGAATTGATAAGGTTTGCTATGAACCGAACGTGTGATCCTTGAGTTTGTGAAGGAATTACAACCAAGTCCGTTGTACATAGATGCCTGAGCAGTACAGACGCTTCTCAAGCTGCTACGATGTACTTCAGTGAAATGAGCCACCAGAAGGAAGCGTGGGACCTAATCTTCATCACGTAGTAGAAGTTTTACTGTCGTTTATTTCTGACCATTTTGATCAAAAATATTGGTGTTAAAAAGGGCTATATAAACCAGAGCCTCTATTCAAGTCAGTAAACTTAGCTAAATAAATAAAATCACTTGCTTTTACACTAGTGCGTCCCTGAGTTAGATCGTGAAGTTGCTCGCCGAACTTGTAAGATTTTTCTGAAAATTTCACGTGTCCTTGCGAGAACTATTATGTATACATATACGAATGTTGTTTTGAGTTCTTGAGTTGTTGAAATAAGTTATCACATAAACTTTTTTATGGTTCATTGAGACTAATATGCATAAAAGATCTGTAATAAATGTTTAGAATAGAATAAGGCAATAGGAACGAGCCGTTTGGCCCATTCTTGGTTCAATACCGAAGTCCCATGCCGTTTAATGCCTTAGTTGTATCGATAATTATAATTCGCATACAAGTAAATTTATCAAACCTTTTGTGATCAGTATCCAATAAATAGTCATTTTGTCTGTTTGTTTATGAGAAATTCACTTTTCAACCTAAAAACTTTCCTTCATGGCGAATTAGTAATATGGTTCTCAAATTTCTGCAGCCAGTAGAAGAAATTGTAACTTTTCATAGTATACGACAAAATGCAACCTTTGGTAGAACGACTAGGCATAGATTGTTCCTATTCCGACCTTTTACTCTCATTCTTTGTCTTGGATGCACTAAAAAAACAAGCACTCTCTAATAGTCAACGATTGCAATGCATAGAAAGCATGGTCAACAATACGATAAATTATTTACAAGAAACTTTTTCCAAAAATAACGAGTAACTAAATAATGCACTGTAATAATAACTTACTCACCTTTGAGAATCTCAATATTTCAAAGTAATTAATGTTCTAAATGTACGTCAAAGTCTTCAAATATATGCACGTTATCACTATCAGCACAAAGTACGTTCACACTTTTCACAGCTCACTGAAGAAAATGACGATATGTTCTATTGAGTAGAAGTATCCTTAGGCGTGGTTTGAGTTATAGTCTGCAGGTTAGCAGAGCGCCTCATGCTTTATATAGTGAGGGAGGGGAGCAGACGGAGGGAGAAAAAAGGGTATCAGCAAAGGGTCATCGACGCAGCTGCGCACTGCACGACCGCGTGCGCAACAGCAGCCAGCGTCACGCGCTCACATCAGCGTAAATGCGCAGCGCTCTTATGAATTGGGCCTCAATTGTGCGAATTCAGTTAATTGAATTCATTGTTTATAGAGATACGGGTTTACTACTTCAAAATAAGAAAAATCCATGAAAATAGTGTATGATCGTACATATCATCTAGGTTACTGAACACAGACAGGTGAGCATGTACTTTAGTGATATTCCTGGGTAATATTTTAGTTAGGACAGCCTCAGTTTTTCTTTACAAAAAGGTTTTTCAATCTCGGATGGAGATGCGACAGCTCGAGTAACCGATTACCGTTCGATTTCGGTTGAACTCATGTAGCCACTCAGGTGTACCTGCTGTACTCTGCAACCAAATTGCTTCACTGGTTAAAGATTGTTTCATTTTGCTTTAGACTTTTATAATTAGTTTTTTATTTTGATTATTAGTTACCTAATTCCTTGAATTTTGCGCGGAAAGGTTTTTCCTAAAGCATCTTTGCAACGGAATCAGATATATTTTCCCCGTGTACGCATATCACGAGAAAAAATTAGGCTGTTGTAGAAATGAACGTAAATGTTATTCGATTTCCAATAAAGAATTTAAATATATAATTAGACACACGTATGACTTGAAGAATAGAGTATTTTAACGATGAACGATGTTTGATTCTAGTGTCATCAGTCCACCAATCAATCATCCATGATATTATAAAACTACGTAGTTTTTCTTCAAATTGAAAGAAATCTAATATTAGGAATCTAAAACTGGGAGGTCTTAAGCTGTTTCTACACGGCCAAGGGTTTCTACCTGCATAGAATGTTTCCCAGAATTGTCGGCTCTATTTAAAGCAACACTATTTCTTGACGTGTTACTGCAGCGTTTTATTTTGATGAAAGGATTTTACTGGTTTTGTACAGAACTGCTCAACCCTGGAGTTGCAGTTCCGGTCTACATGTAACTTAGCGTTCCTTAAAATGTGATACTTTAGTACTTTAATGTTCCTGAGCTTCATGCTATAAATTCATTTTCATGAACTCCTATCATATTGTGCACAAATTTACTGGAAAATATTCAAATGAATTTATTTCACAAGGTAAACTTGTTTGAATACAATGTTTTGTGTATGTAGTTGAGAGTAAAGCACGTGCCGCTGTGGAGAGCACGACGCTACATCGGTTGCCAAAAGTTCATGTTCAAGACGCAGCTTTGTTTTGCTTTATCCTTGCACCTAGGCTTTGTTTGGGGTGACCACGTGAGTGTTGAAACCCAAAGTGCGCAACCTTCACAGCGTAAATTTGTTCTTTAACGTTTCAATAAAAGTTTTATAATATATTGTGGGAAATATAATTCGTAATACTAAGTGTTTTTGACTGAAGCTGTCCAAGAATGATCCACGGCAAGGGTTCAAATACCAAATTAAAGAAGATTTTTGTTTGTATGTATAAGCTTCATAATAATGGGCCAATTTACTTAAAATTCAAATCAGCACTTGTTTTTAAATAAACTTTGATTTAATTCTCGGAATTCATGATTGTCAAAGATTCAGTATTTTAAGTCGATAGCATTTGAGTGCTTACATAAATATTGCATTTGATCAATAGCTACGTACAATTTTTTGATACATTTTCGAACATTGATATTTTTCAGGAACAACAGTTTAAAATAGTACTTTCACAATTTTAACAATTTGCAAGAAGCCTAATTTTGACGCCCGATCACCCATTTCCACACCACGGCAAAATGGAAAAGTACAGTCCTGAAACCGACTAACGATACGACTGTGCGCATCATTTACATAAAAAGATTGTCTTAACGCCTTAGAACCAGCTTGAATTTCTAGGCAGAATTTTTTCTTTCCTTCCAGAACATCATCATGTGCGGAATATACAATTCTATAGTTTATGGTTGTTCAAACTATTTATCAAGAGGTTTACACTAGAAAAAAGAAAAATAACTTACTCTACTAGATTCTATGTACGTACGAGTGCATGAAAAATATGATGATCGAATATTTTCCCATCTATTTTCGCCTCAGTACTGATATACGTCATTGTTATTGCCTTTCCATATGCTCTTTCCTTTCTTACGCAACATATCTTCTGTACTCACGAATAATCAAAGTTCAGTATGAAACACACTTGACTCCTGCATCTCTACTCTGCCTCACGACGTCTGTTGCTGAGTGACGGATGCAGAACTGAACAATCATGGCCCCTGTTGCGGTGACACAGATACAAAACAAAATAATCCAGAGCTCTCACACCAGTTCTATCAACCACACCATGCATTTTACAGTAAATTATTCTGTGAAGGCGCTTGTTAGAAGGAATGGTATAATTCGTGCTGTGTATGTGAATCACATTAATTTCAAATAGAAATGAACATGACAGGAATGATCAAATTTATCCGACAAATAACGGGCTAATTGAGTGAATGGCAAAGAAAAACGTGTATAAAAATAGTTTAGTGACTTTATTTTTCATTGAAAATGTGGTCTTTATAGTACATTAAGAAGCCTGGAAACTTCTCGTCTAATTCGTTTAGCGTCAGTGAACTTATTGACCAATGAGAATTTAATATTTTAGTTATCATACCCAGCTATCTTTCTATTTCAAGAGCGTTTAGAATGTTATTGTCTCCTATTACCCGAATAGATTATCCATATACATCACTTCGTACTGGTTTACGAATATTATGATCTACTTTGGAATGCAGCCAAGCCGGTACCGCAACACTGAAGTTGTCAAGATGCACATGCGAAGTTCATTCTGATCAAATTAAAAAAAAGAGTGCTGGCAGCCAGTGGTCTCCCATGAACTCAAGCTTTTTGTCGTCGTGGTGGCGAGGGCAGTCATGAAGAACATGCCACTCAGTTCACAGAGCTGGGCTCAATTCTTACAACAATATAATATTTTTTTTCTCGACTCGTGGAAGATTTTAGTTCATTTCGTAGCACCATGTGAAGAATTAAATGTACAGGAAGACCCCACACTATGTGATGTTTCCGTAGGAACTCTCAGTTTTTCTTTCAGCTCAGATTATGTTCTGTATAATTGTAGTTTGTACAGATACTCCATCAAATGGTGGACAATTATAGATCAAGCTAAATTGTCGCATATGAACGAATAAACTACAAGTTTATTAGTAGGATTCATCATTCACAGAGTTCTTTAAACGCTAACAAACAATATTAAAACACATACTAGGAATTTAAAATTTCAACTTAATATTGATCGTGTACATGAGTTTTTCACACATTTTTGAATGAGGGAACGAGCGTTTTAAGAATGAAAAAGTTACCTGTATCTCAACATCACCTGAACTTAGCTAAGCTGACTCAACAGGTACAGTACCTGAGAGCACACATATTGTGAGTTACTAAAGCGTGATGATTTACCTACTTGGTCAAAATGGGTTTCAGTAGTTGTTTTTAAAGGTGGAAAAAGTCTTTTTAGTGATAACATTTGTATAAAATTTCAATACTTCCATTTGAAAGTTTACGAAAATTGAATAAATATTGTACGCACATCATTAGGGAGGTTGTAAGTTGCCCTTTGTGAACATTCACGATAATCTGCATGATACTGTAATTGTACTAGAAAACTAACATATGTACAGAGGGTGAAGTTAGGCTAGATGTTACAATACCTGACTAGGCTAATGTTCACGAATGTGTTGTCCCTAAATATGAGCATTGTGAATCGAAAAGATATTCAAGAATGATGAAAGCCGTTGAAAAAACAACGTGTGAAATAGTATTAAGCCCGTTGTAGACAATTTGAATAACTAAAATGATAATGTTGAAAAGTCTTTCAATAATTGTGACTTTTTAGTAGAATGTGAATAAATAAGTTTTTAACCTTAATAGTTCTTGCTCAAACCGACAACGAATAATGAATTTTTATAAAAAGTCTAGGGACTTTAGAACCAATATTAAACTATCTTTCATGAATTATATAATGTAGCTAATTAGCGTTGAAATGAGCATAACAAACAATTTCCATTTGATGATTCCTTCTCTCTACCGTACGGAATGATTGCAACAACTTTGTCTATTAAACCTTATTGTCATGAATTGTACCGAGTACGGAAAGTTACCGTTATCTGAATGTCAGGTGACCCATCGGTACGACATCTTTTTGATGGGAAGTTAATTTTTCTCATACATGTGTTCAACTGCTGATAAAAATATACATCAATTCCGATGCATAACATTGCTGTAAACCTGTGTTGCATTTTACTGATAATAGTCTCAGCAATTGATCCGTAACGTAGGAAAACTATATGTTGTGTGGACGGTGGTACATTTTGGGTTAATTAATGTTTGGCCTCCAAAAACTTTGTACATGTAACTATAAAGCAACCAAGTCTAACTATCTGAATAGTTTTCGAATCATATTCTGGTGTTAAGATCAATAATAGGTATGATTGAAATAATTATATATGGGAATAAATACCACAAGTTAATACAATGTACTTCAGGAACAAACGGTAAACTAGTGAAACGCTCTATGTTTGTTTCAAATTCTATTGGATTCATAACACGTATTTCAAAGGGTAAACAAAACCGGGAGAAATAAAACATTACTTGGAAGCTTCACATTTACTGAGGTTGTGTGCTAAAGGCAAACAATAATGAACCATATTCAGCATGTCCAATTAGCTATAAGCAGCGTAGCAGGATAGGAAGAAGAAAACTTCTCTAAGACCAGATAGAGGACTGGCACACAGTGACAACTAAATAGTACACCTATTTGAAACACCCTATGAAGTTTTTTCCCTGAACAACATTTCTATTTCCCTTGCCTTAATGTAATGTCAGCCGTGAATTAAATTTTGAAGTTTGACCTTATTTCTTTACAGATAGGTAAAAAATGACGCTAGTCACTAATTCAGCCTTAAAATCATACAATTTCTAATTATCTTGACGGCATATCAGGACTATTATTCCTAGAACTCTCTGCATTAAATAAATACTAAGAAACATGTGCCAGCGAATGTAACCTAATAAAGAGTGAGTGATGCAGGAGCTAGCAAGAGCAACTCAGCGCTTCCAGACCGGAAAATTCTGCCCAACAATGAAGAACATCGCTCGGTGGAAAGCGCTGAAAGAAATACTTCTTCACAGGGAGGAACGTTAACGATGCGGCTCATAAAATGTCTAATGAAGCTGAAAAACCATTCTACGACCCACAAACCATTAATGTTTCATAATGCTATGCTTTGGACTGACTACAGAAACTTGTAAAATCATGAATTTTCCGTCATGCTCCTTGAATTCCATGCTAAAATAATTTTCAATTTGGTGGAAATTACGAGCGAAACAGTTGATATATTTACAATTTCTTGCAATTGACGGAAACAGAAACCAAGTTCCGTCTTAAAACACACACACACATCTGCCGCTGAATTGCAGCAATGACAAACTGGCCAAACAGAAAACCATCGTTACAAAAGCACACGACACTCGTGTGCAGACAACTCGACAATTGAGAAATGTCTCTGTCTATCCTGCAATACCTACGAAATCCAGGTCCTTAATATATGAAAAACATTAATATGCAGTAAATTTTGAAGTTATCAATATTGGAACCTGCAGGAGTTTTTTACATCCTGAGGTTAGCATTTCACATTAGTAACTTTATTGCAATTTCACATTTAAGCATACAAATTTTTGAGGGATATTCAAATTAGAAATTTTCACTCCATAAAACTAATACGCTACATATACATTATATCTTAAAAATTATTTCAATATAAACACAATTACAATACAAGCTAATAAATATTTGGATCCATCTCTATTTTCATAAGAGAAAGAACTAGAAAAAATCTCACAGCATGTCAATCTTATTGTGTACCCTCGACTACGCTCATACCTATGATCGATCAACAAGTGCGGCCATTTGAGATCGAGTTTCACTCGACGTCGTAACGAAGTAAATCATTGTAGTAGATTAGCTCATTTTTAAAGAAGCAAGGCGTTGGGGATCTTACTCAGTAGGACCCGTGGCAGTGAGCACCCGATTGCACCTTAGAGAACCAGTTTGAAATGAAATATAAATTACGATGTAATAAATTAAGTAGGGTGTGCCTCGGAGGAGTAAATTAACTAATTGGCTTTTCATTTTAACTATTGAACGTTTTTCCTACATCCATAATTTCTAGACATTAAACTATTTAACTATTGATTAAAGTAATCGATTACTCTTCTAAGTACATAGCATATCACTGCATGAATAAGCCAAGGTGATTTAAGGGCACTCCAATGGTTGAAATTGGAACACTGCTATAGTTATGGACGCCTAGACCTTACTAGGTGGATCTTTGTCCTTGTTTCCACCCCAAAAAGAATCAAACCTGGATCGTGCTTTGTCGAGAGCTTCAGTGACAGTTCTACCAGATGACGGCGACACAAGAGCTGGCGGGTTACTGTCATGGCTAGAAGCCCCAGCTGGAACAGCTTGCTGTTGGCCATAGTAGGTAGTTTCTGGAGCTTCCAACACACGGTAAGGCAAAGGTTTACCTACAGCTGGGACGTCATCCATCGGAGCTTCTAACACCCTGTATGGAGATGTTTTCGATGCGACAGGGTTCTCATGTACATTTGTTTGGTGCGAAGGTTCAGTCTGAGCCTTAGTTGCACCAACAGAAAGGTCTGGAGCCTCTAAAACTTTGTAACTTCCGACTTTTTGTGGTGGTCCTTCAGGTTCTGGTGCTTCCAAAACTCTCACTCCGCTGCTTTTTGGGTAAGATGATTCCTTTGGCGAGGAAGACTCAGTACCTGGCTTGGTTTGATCAAACATGAAAGACGGGTCGTCAAGGCAACGCATGTTTGTTCCTGGAACAGTACGAACTCCTGGTTGATCAGAGATTGATTGCGATTGCGAAACCGATGGCAATTCCGGTTTGGTTGGAGATGGTTCTCCTGAGCCTTTTCCATTCATACCGTTGATGGCACCAAACACTGATGATGTCATTGGATCCTGAATCATTGATTGAGCCATGGGATCTTGAATCATTGACTGAGACATAGGGTCATCTTGGATCATGGACTGAGTCATAGGATCAGTAGAGTCCTGAATCATAGACTGGCTCATAGGATCTTCAAGAATTGATTGAGTCATCGGATCTTGAATCATTGATTGCATCATTGGATCTTGAATAACGGACTTTGTCATGGAGTCCTGAATCATGGATTTATTCATAAGATCTTCATCCAGTCCTAAGAATCCAAAAAGAAGCAGGAAAAGAAGGAGAAATAGAAGTTATTGACAAGCTTATTAGTTTGCAAAATTCAAATTCATAAGTGACGAAACATTACAAATCGTCAAATCAACGAAATCACTGAAAGTAACTGCACAAAGTATGTGCCTTGATTACTTGGAAGCTTGGTTAAAAAGCTTCGAAGATACTCAGTATTAATAAAGATCATATTTATTCGCTGGTTGTTCATAATGTAAAAACTATCAATGGTCTGCAAAAACTGTAGTTATAGTATACAGAGAACTTAAGCATTCTTTTGACCTGCGAAAACCATTATCGCCGGAAACAAAATATTGATTTGAAAGTTTTCGTCATTTATGCAGCAAAATTACGTACGAGCATCATGCAGTTAGCAGCAAAATGAGTTAGCATAAGCTCAGAATATAAGCAAACTTGCATATTAAATGCAGATAATAGTGACATCAAATTCAACCCTTAATAAGAATAATTCTGCATCAATAGCCTCTTCATATACAAGCAAAGGTAATTTCTACTTTAGATAATCTCACTCCGTTATTATAAATTATTGATTTTAAAACTCAAATAAATCACAATGAGGCAATTAAATTTATTGTAAGTATATATTAAGCTAACAAATAATACTTTTTCATCCAAGTGTGCTTTTTCATCGGGCAGAATGATCTTGGCCATTCTTTTGACTATTGATAAATTACATTTACTTATCAAGGGTTAATAATCTGAAAATGGATTGTGAGAAGAACGCCTCAATGTGTTTGTACCCGAAAGGACACCATCAGGCAGTTCTGAGTCTTCTATTCCATACAGATCAGAAACACGGGAAATATTTGCTAGCTCGGTTCTTAGAGGTAGCGAGCCCTCGACTTTTGGCTCAATTGCTGAGTCTGAAGGAATATCAGAAGAAGCATACCCAGAATGGACACCAGTAGAAAAGTTATCTAAGTGAGTGGTACCTTCATTAGTCCTTACGTTTTCCAAATATTCATGACTAAAGTCGGAAGATTTAGTCGCGTCATCGTCAAATTCGGTCACGCCAGAATAGTTTGCACTACCATTTCGATATTCTGGGATATCTGGGGTCATGAAATTTTCTAGGACCATTTTCATAGGATTTCCTTCTTGCGTCGCAATTTGTGACTTTCCGTGGATATCGTACATACCGGCAACCGTAGTTCCTTCGTAACTTACTTCAGAACATGCTTCGTCACCTGAGTTATATGCAACAGGCGATGATTCTTCATCGCGAGCGGGATGCAGGATCTCAGACGAGGCAAATTCAGCGTGACCATTTGAAACCCCATCTGTTATATCGTCTTGTAAAAATTGAGGTTCTGAACGACCGTTCAACTTTGGCTTATCTTCGATTTGATGAAAGTTTGTGCTAAATAAATTCATTTTGGATTCTTCGGACAAACCTGATGGGAAATCTACAGCCATTGTGGTAGTTGTCTTTCTACTACCATCATCAAAATTGGTATCTGTAAGCAAAGTTTCAGAACTCTTTACTTCAAAACTGCCTTCCACTTCATTGTCGAACTTATTTTCATGAAACGCGTCCTGTGAATGAGGCTCCAGTTTTTTCTCCGGCTGATTCACTGAGTTTGACTCTGTATTTGAGAAATGTGCCGCATGGATGAACTGAAAGTCTGATGCATCATTTGGCGCAATACTATAGGCAGTTTGTGCGCCATTAAACGTCATTTCGGCTGCATGATCCGATTGTGAATGAGGAAAATAATCATTGTGTATATTATTAGCTTCATTCGTCCACAGCTTATTTGGTACTTCGGAAGTGGGAGAAACTGTTTCATGAAAATTCATTCTTTCTACAGTAGTGGTTTCAGGAGCTGACTCAAGTAGCGTCTTAGTATTAGTACTTTCTTCGGAACTGCCTTCACGATGCAGTTCTTGACGCTTATAAAAGTTCTCGAAACCGACGTTAGAGTCAAATGCTCTGGTGTTTTCGTCAAAAACGTTCTTAGTTGCATTCAAATCACTCTGATCTTCATCTGATTCAGAAGAATAGTTCGAATTCATTTTTTTCTGCACAATATCCAATCCAGGTTGAAGATTTGTAAAATTTTCAGATCCACCATCAAAGCTTTCTGCTTCAGATTGAAAGTTGTTCGAAATGACATCAAGCTCTCTACTGCTCTCCATTGAAATACTGTCACTCAACACTTCACGTTCCGTTTCCACCAACTGACTGCTTAGTTCTTTCAAAATGCTTTGGGACTCATTCGAGGGTTGCAACATAATTTTATGATCATCTTCTATGGCTTGTGCTTCCGGAGTTTTGGATTCTTGAGACTCGGGTGAACTCTGCATTCGTTCATGCAGAATGTCCTTGCCATCTGACGAATTGGATAATACAGAAAGAGCAGAGCCTCCTCTCTGTCCTGATGACAAATCAGAACATAAATCATCTTTAGTAAAAATACTTTCGGCTTCAATTTCTCCATCAGTCATGCTGTCTATACCGAGACTTGTCATTTCACTTTCAGCTTTTTCTTCAGTATCATTCTCTTCTACGATTGAAATATTACTACGAATGCTTTGATCATCTATATGAGAACTCTGACTAACATTAAATGAAGAGCTGTCTGCATCATGATCAAAGTCAGAGAAGCATTCGGTATGGTTATTTTGTGGAGCTGTAACGAGCTCATCTACGATCGTCGCAAGTTGTCTGTCATGAGCAGTGGTTTCGTTTTCATCAAATTTAGACGAGTGATTGTCCTCAAGAATGTCGTAACGCTCATCCACAGGATAGGCAGTTTTGCTGCTCCACTCAATTTCTTCACTGTTTTTGTGGTCTTCAGTTCTGGGAGAAGAATTGTCATGAGAGGCATCTACTTCGTTGACGGCCGAGTAGGAATGCTCCCTTGGGAATTCCAAGTTGAAATGAGGCTGCTTCGACAAAACTGTGTAGCTTTCATCCTCTTCATGAGGACTGCCTCCATGGTCCAAGGTTTTCGGAGAACTTTGGTCTTTCAAATCGAATTGTCGGATGTGGGCATTTTCCATCTCATCACTAAATGATATATCTTGTTCAGCGTGAGTCTTTAGAGAGAATGTATTTTCTTCAGGGGTATTACTATGAAGGTTATTTTCATTGTCAGGAGACAAATCCCGAATTGTCCTTTCCAAATCCTTATCAGTGACGTCCGTCTCATTCAGTGACGGTAGATCGCTGAAGTGAACTTCCTTTTTTTTCATACCATGTTCTGATTCGGTAATGCTCGTTGAATGAATAGAGTTGCTGAATCCATGGGGCTCCTTAATAAGAGTTACCGAGCTCTGACTTGCATCGTCCAAATCACTTTCTCCTGAATCATTTTGAACTGTGTGATGATCATTTTGGACATCATTTCCACTCAGATGTTGGTCACAAATATCACTTTTCTGGCTTTGTGTAAAATCAAGGCTTGGAGAATCAACAGAGCGATCAATGCTTAACGATTGGTCAGAATCAATAGGCTCAGCAGCATCTACCGAGTGGGTAGCGTCGTCTACTGAATGGGTAGAAAAATCAGCAGAGTCCATGGTATTGTCTTGGTTAGCATCATCACTATCTTGAGCATTATTACCAGAGTCACGCGCAACAATAGTATCAGCAGCCTGGTAACCATTGGTATCTTGAACAACATCGTTCTGAGTAGTAAGAACGGACTGATGAATATCTACATCCTGAGAACTACCTTCCAACAAAAAAGTGTCACTTGTAAGAGGAGCTTCAACATGCTGAAGATCATTCACAGACGTAGGAGCATCGACGGCGTGAAGAGCATCAAACGACACGAAGGCATCAGTAGACTGAACATTATCTACTGACTGAAATGCATTCACTAACTGAGGAGCATCTTCAGTTGCATGAACATCGAGAGACGGAGGAACGTCAAGAGAACTGAGAGTCTCAGCCGAAGAAGATCTATCAATAGAATGGTGAGCATTGACCGACGGAAAACTATCAGAAGACTGGAAAGTATCAAAAGGTTCAACATTTCTAATAGGCTGCAGACCTTCAGCAGACTGAACAGTATTAAGAGACTCAGAAGTTTCCATTGACTGAGCTATTTCCATTGACAGTGGAATTTCAACTGTCGAAGGAAGATCTACAGATTGAGGAGTCTCGAAAGAATGTGCAATCTCAATGGACTGCTCATTACATTGAGGAATGTCATCAGAT
>VCRD01000013.1:665770-768946 GCA_006783055.1 Trinorchestia longiramus
AGGGATCTCATCTGATTGAGGGATCTCAAAAGATTGAGGGATCTCATCTGATTGAGGGATCTCAAAAGATTGAGGGATCTCATCAGATTGGAGGATCTCGTCCGATTGAGGGATCTCATCAAATTCATCGATCTCAACAGGTTGAGGAATCTCATCAGATTGAAAGATCTCATCAGATTGAGGGATCTCAACAGGTTGAGAGATCTCATGAGATTGGGAGATCTCAATAGATTGAGGGATCTCAACAGATTGATTGATCTCAACAGGTTGAGGGATCTCAATAGATTGAGGGATCTCAACAGATTGATTGATCTCAACAGGTTGAGGGATCTCAATAGATTGGGGGATCTCAACAGATTGATTGATCTCAACAGGTTGAGGGATCTCAATAGATTGGGGGATCTCACCAAATTGGGGGAGCTCATCAAATTTTGGGATTTCATCTAACTGAGAAAGCTCAAGAGACTTGGAAATAATAGTAGACTGAGAAATGTCTGTGCTTTCAGCATGCAAATCTTGAGCAGAATTTTCCACTGATAGTCCAGGAGTTGCTTCTTCCTGAATGCGGGCTTCGCTGCTGTCATAGGGTGACTGATCAAGGGTATATTTACTTATAAGCTTCACTTCACTGTCTTCAAGCACATCAATATTAGGCGCAGCTTCATCGTCTGCAATGTTGTTGGAGCTGCCAATGATTTCATGAATTTCGCTGGTGTCTTCTTTTTCTCCATCACTGAGAGCAGGCTCGGAGTTTGTCAGCACTTCAACGGGAGACGAAGGCCTATCATCATCTCGACTATTTTGAATTTCCGTTTGGAAATCGATTCTGTTTCCCTCGCAATCACTCCTGTCGGTAACATCAGTACTTGCAATAGAAGATGAATCTTCATTAGCAGTTTTTTCATATCGATGTACTTCAGGATCAAACATTTCATCGTCAACTCTATCCTTTTGTGTCTCTGAGGATGCAATACTAAGCTGAGAGGCAAAATCTTCATGAAAATCATCAGCAATAGCTTGTGAAGCTCCTAAATCTTCACGAAGCTGAGTTTGAATGTTAATTTCTTTATCTTTGTCGAAATCAGATGAATTTTCAGATGTTTTTATTTCCATATTAAACTCACGTTCAATCTGGTCGTTCAACTCCTCATTGTTTCTGGTCTGAGTAATATCAGATGATTCAAATGTGCTAGCCATGACGGTAGTGTCTTTTCCAGCATGAATGTATTCGAACGAATTCACATCATTCTGCTGAAGTTCGCTCTCATTGACTGACAAACGCTCATGATCATCCGTTATCATATCTGCAGGAATACTTTCTGATGGTTCCGAGAGACGAGACTCTTCATTATTATCATGAGGTTGATTACCATAATCTATTGGATGCTCCAGTTCATTTATGTCATTGTCGACTTCACTGCTATTCATGTGAACTGAATCTTCTGTTTCACGCGCATTTCCACTTCCATGGACTTCATCAGCTGCAGCAAGTCTAGTAAGAGTCTCAGCTTTTTCAGTTTCAACCTCTCCTTGACAGTAATTGGAAGAGATATTTGTTTGAGAGTTTTCTTTTAAAAGTCCTGTAATAGATAAATCATGTTCATTGAGGTCTGAGTCTCCTGTCACTACGTTCTGACCATCTTCGGCAGGCTTGGTGAGAATCGCATTGCTGTCAGTCATGCTAGAACTGTCATGTTTCTTTTCATCGTTGTCAGATGTCCTTATTTCTTCAGGAATGACTGAGTGAGATTTAGAGTCATCATGCAAGTCAGAGCCTGGTGAATGTGCGAATGCCAAGTCAGATTTAACTGTGAACTCGTTAGAATTTTCAGTAAGCGTATATGTCTCCTTGGCAAGTAACTCAATAATATTCTCGGCTTCATCAGCCAAAGAATCTGTAACCAAAGATTCATCGTCATTTAAGGACCCAGTATCATGCAAACCCTGTGAAACCGCATGCAGTTCATTAGTACCCACAGAAATACCTGCAGGTGGTAAAGCAGGAGAAGAGGGGATATCACTGATGACCGATGAAGTCATTGATTCAGGAATTGGCTCCATTTTCGGCTGATCTTTCGACGAAGCTTTAACTACGCTGTCAGCTTTTTCTTCTGACACTCCGTTTTCATCAGGTTTTGCCTCTGGGATGTCAGGAAGAGTTCTTTCTTCTTTCTTGAGCTCAGGGCCCACCGTTTTACCTGCGACAGCTATCGGATCAAACTTGGATGAAACTGCCTTATCGCCTTGCTGTGATGCAGCCTTGACATCCTCCGGGGCAGCGGCAGCAGCCACCGTGCTGGCGGTAGTGATGGGCGTGCCAGCCAGAGAGCCTTGGTAGATTTTCGTTGGCTCTGGCGTCTGTCTTGGGCGGGTTTCAAATGGTTGGCGGTGCTCAGACGAAGGAGTTGCTCGTGAAGATTCTCCTGAAAACAGACAGAATTTATGCGTTGTAAAATCCAATTAACGTGATTACATATGCTAGAACAGTAGTTTGAATATATGGAAGCAAAATTTAAAATACAAACTCTTAAGGCATATAGCTTATCATGGTTACATGAAACAGCGTAGAAGTAAAACGACACACGGATTACAATTACAATTAAACAGCATGCTCGAAACGAACCAAAGTTGGCTACCGATACTGAGTTGATGCAAGGATGGGGTGAGTGCACTGATTTGAAATACTAGGGACCAAGAAGTTGATGCGATCTTCATTTTGGGGGAATCATTCATGAAAACGAAACTCGTCCGAAACATTCGAGTAGTGTGCATCTTGAAAAAGGGATATACATATATTCAAAATGAAGGTAAGAGAATTAATCCATGAATAGAAATGTTCTTTGTTTTATTACAAAAATGACTTTAAATTTCTGGGACATTGATGAGCAAAGTAAGATTTGAAAAGATAGCCCATTAATTAACTGAAGTAAAAATTCATATTCAAATAATATGTACAAAAATCGACACGAAAGCAGCTCAAATTTACAGAATGAAATGAAACAAATACCATGACATTAACACCGAAAGCTGTGTTCGTCATGCAGGCTCGGAACTTTCAAAAACTGATAAGAAGGACCGGAGCCTGTTAGGACTACACATATTTCGGTCATTTTTAGAGCAATTCAGTGAAGTGATCATTTTACCATACCAATGCACTATGTACCCATTCTCTAATGGTGTGAAGGTAAATTTTGAAAACATTTACTTGCATTCATTGGGGAAATTGTAAAGTTGAGGTGAGGGAGGATGTTATCCTAACAGGCTTCTCTGGGAAGAGCCATCGTCAAGTCTGACATACCTCGGTATATTCTCATATAAGGATTAGCTGGGGCAGGAGAAACGAATACACATTATGCTGGGGCGACTAATTTCATTTACTTAACGGCTTCAGTTTCCAAGTATGAACGCACACAGAAAATGAGTAATTGTTGCTCAGTTATCTTCAAATGGGGGAAAATATTATCCAGGTGATCATGTAAGAGAAAATGAAGATTTTACAGCAGTTCCCGTTGTGCTGTGGCCACAGTAAAATACTTGGCCTACCTTCAGGAATGTTGTGAGTGACGGTGAAGGTCTTGCCCGTGTCCAGCGGAACGGTCCAGTTCACAGGGTCAGGGCTTTTCACCATTACCTGCAAAATATTTTCTCGATACAATTGAGAAATGCAAGAATAGTTACAACTATTCGAAATTTTCCGGCAATACTTTTTGAAGCACAGAATGTTATGCGCAAGGAACGCTTCGATTGATGTAAAGAATCAAACGAGGTAATGTCCGTAGCATCGAATAGTTTCATTCCAGAGACGAAAACTAGAAGAGACAATAGAAAAAAATAGATAAAAAGGTTACAAACATTGATGGAAATGTACATCGATGCAATTTTTCATTAATTTCATTGGCTAGTTCAAAAATGAAGACTAAAAGCAGCTTTCGTCCTAGAGGCGTTACACTATGACAACGACAGCACTTTACTTACCGCACAGGGAAACAACTTAAACATATTACAACAAAAAGAAAGCAGTTCACATCATATCAATAAACAAAGCAAGCACTGCAGGAGGGACTAAGGGAAACAGACACTCATGTAGAAACGCTCATAATTTCCGATTAATAGTTCTTTGAAAAAAAGTGTTTACTAATTCAAAGCCAACCTGTCATCAATATTGTTTTTTAATGGCATGGAACAGATATTTCTAGGAAATATTCAGGATTTATTTCTATTGCATTCTCATATCTTGCATTGTATATCAGTTTGGGCACTAAAGGAAATGACCATTACCCACTGAATTATTTCAAGCATTAGAATATTGATTTGTGCAATTTAGAAGTAACTGTGTGTGCAATAGAAATAACTGAGATTGAAGAAAAAACACTAAGACGAACTATCAACGTTAGTCATCTTTATTTTAGAAAAACTAGACGAAACTAAATTTCGCATCTTATGAGAAAAATTAGTGAAATTTTCAAGGGAAAACTAAACTTAAAAAGCGAAAGTTTGATTCCAAGTGTAACCCTACTTCCAGATTTTAGACATGTTAGAGACTTTCAACTGAGATCTTGATTCAATTTATTTTTGCCTTGAGCTAAAAATGATTTAAAGAACGCAGTGGTCATTTCAGCGAGACTCTTCACCCTCACATGGAGCTAAGAGAACAAAAGAGTGGTTGACATCCAATGTTTCCATTTCATTTTGGAAGAGGAATGACCTCCTTTACCGCCTGACCTGAAGCTTCTCGATTTCAACGACACATCGCCAAAATTTGATGGCCCTAAAAGTAAAACTTCAAAAGGAATGGGACAAAATCTATTAAAAAGTCATTCAGGACTAGTCTCAACGTAGAGAAACATGCGCAGAGTACATATTCAATAAAATATATTATTTTCCAACTATTATATCTTTAACTACTATTTTCTTTTGGATTCATTTGTATACATCTGTTTGTTTAATAAACATGGACTCTAGAATTTGGAACCGTAATCATTGAACACCCTTTTTGTTGAGTTGAGTTATTCTTAATGGCATGGGATTAAAACTGGAGACTTATTTATTCAAGAGTTATTTCGTGCAAAATTTCATATTCGTGCAAAATATAAATTTGACTCGTATAAACCTTGCACACACGGATACTCTAACGCTCACACAATCATTGAAGCACAAAGTTGTTTTGTCAGATTCTCAGTCCGTCTTTCAAGCTTTTTGTTACGTCTGTAAATGGATGTTCACTCTAGTACAGATGAGAAATACCTCAGCAACACATTATGGAAGATAAAGAGTCAGTAATTTGAAAAATTTTGAAAGCTAAGGTGATGCAATCATTTAAAAGTCAGGACTTAAATAAAATTAGAGTAGATGCAAAATCACCTACGGTGGAACTTGAAACACTTTAGGATAGGGATTCTATAAAAAACGATAAACTAATGCAATAGGTAACGACACAAATTGATAATTTGAAGAAACCAGTAGCACAAATTCAGCAATAAATGTCAAGCAAAATATGTTGCTACAAGTGGTACACGCACACCTTCAGAAAACGTTTCAAGTAAATGATTACTGCATATCTACGAACGTGAAGAACGATGTAAAAATAATAAGTAATCAAAAATTTAATAACAGTTCCATAATACTAGTAGATTATAGGAAATTTTTCTTGGATTTTATTTGATTCAAGCATAAAAAAGAAGGTAGAAATGTAAAAAGAGTACAAAAGAAGACCACCTACCCATTTACCAACCTGGTCCGGGGACTTGACTCGCGTTGGCTCAGGAGGAGTCTTGACCACCGGCTCGTACTTCTCAGGGTCAAACCTCGGCTCCGGAGTGGACTTGCGCCCTGTTAAACTGGCCTCTTTGACAGCCTCCATGCCTGCGTCTTTAGGTCCGTCTTTGATGGAGACTTCTTTCTCTTTATCTTTCTTGGCCTCACCATCGTCACCTAGGGTGAAACGGCGGTTACATTCGCATTAATTTAGACCACGCGTTGTTTCCCAAAATGATTTACTCTGCTTGATCATGCAAGTTAAAACTTATGTGATAAATGGTAAATAATACTCAGTCATATTTGACATTGCGATTAGCATGTTTGCCTACAAAAAATTGACGAGCTGAAAATATTGAAAACGTGAAAGAAATCATGCTAGTAGTTAAGTAGGTATAGCATGCAACTGGAGAATAACTCTTCAAGCAAAGCTTTGGCAATGCAGGAAATATCACAAGACAAATTTATAGTAAATAATATCACGTATAAAAAGCTCAAATAAATATAATGGGGTTACAACTAAGCAGTCTCAGTCTAAGAAATATGACCTAATTCTAAGAGACACAACAGCCTGAATCTAACAGACAACATCGTCCTCATTAACTCAGGATCAAGACACACTGTAAATCCCACTAGTAATTAGTTGACGATCTCATGATTTTCGCCAATTTATATAGCTGATAGCAAATTAGCTTCCAAACGTAGCGAACAAAAAACGAAGCTACAGCTGCTGACGATCACCATCGCAATTACTGACACTTTGCAAGGGACGTCGCTTAAATAGACTCAACCTTGCAACGTTGTCTACGTTGCTGGCAAAATTGAGGACTGCAGTACAAGTATACGGAATGGTGTTCAGGTAACAAGCAATGTCGGATGGTCAGGAGAACAGAGGATAAAAAACTTTTCCTTACTGTCAACACGGTACAAACAATTTAATAATGCAGCCGTAAATTGTCGATGGGAGGGTTACCAATAAATTCAAGCATTCAGGAATCCGTGGTTAAATTCACTGCGATCGTTAGTCTAAGCACTATTTTTACGACGACAGCAGCTACTTACTACTCCGTCTCTTATCTTCACGACTCTTAAGATCGCCTTTCTTAGGCGACGCGCTGGGGTCAATGCTTTTCCTACTGGCTTTCTTAGAGTCCTCGAGAGGAGGGCGGCCGCTAGAGTCTGCCCCTTTGCGACGAGCACTAGTAGCCAGGGAAGCTAGAACAAAGGGCAGGGACTTCATCACTAGTGTAACTATTTGGCACAACATTCATTACTAGGCTCGACTCCGATAGGCTGTGGAGGAAAATATGAAGCAAGGGCACACATGGTTTTGAGGGCAATAGTTTGCTCTCGATCTAGCTTCTAAACAGTGACAGCAAGCTAAACTGATAAGCTCGTAACCTTTTGCTTGAGATCTCAAGCAGTAAACTCGCCGAAGTCGGTAGATCTTGTAGATGAAGAAAAAAAGCCAACTAATTTGTACGTAAGGCACTAATATTTGTACTGACGGAAAAGAGTGCTATACATCTATGAAAAATAGGTTTTGTAACCGTACAGAGTGCAAAAATTTATGTTTTCGTAAGCTGACTACCGGAAGCGCTATGCGTTTTAAAAGAAGGCATATTTGTCCCATAAAACACAGGGACCTGGACAGGAGTAATCCATTTCATTCAAAGAAACGCATTATGCACACGAGTATTGATTGGCTAGATTTATAGCCCCAGAAAGTGTAGTACTGCACTTGCTTGTATCGAAGTTGTGCTAAATACAGTCCTAATGGTATCTAGCAATACACGCTGGACAATGTTCATGAAAAGGGTGAAATACACCGCAGCAATTTGACTTCTTCTCAGAGTTTGTGTACGCATAAAGTGAAGCCTGCACCACACTCGTCTTGAACTGGTGATGAAAGTAATAAAGGATGTGCACAACGTGAAAGTGGATTCGAAAAAATTACCGCAATCAGAGATGAGCAAATATTTTTTTTAACAAAAAATATATTTACTGATTCCCTTCTCTTTGAAAGTTTCCCAGAAGATGAGCGAAAAATAAATGCTCATATAGTAGTTGACGATTTTCAGAGGTTGAATACTTTGATGCACAGATGAAAATACGGGAATCTAAATGAGTGAGGTATTCATACATAATCAATATGGATAGTTAAAATGCAAAGTGTAAACATTATTGACGTGGTATTATCTCAGATTTACTCACCTCTGAATATAAGGCTGTGAATTTCAAATGTGATTCTCCACTAGAATCGATATTTTATTCAGAACTTTGTGTTGTTCATTCAGAAATTTGTGTGCATCTGTACAGTGAACGTGAGAAAATGACGTGGAAGAACTATGATCATGCATGTTAATATTGTGTAGGTAAAACCTGGATGTTTTTCAGTGCTTTTCTCTCGAACTTTTCCAGCGACAATTCCCCTAGAAGTAAGTTTCGTCCGTACTGACTACGAAATAGTTCAAATGTGAATAACATATCTGAAGATGATACGACTTTTACGAGTTACAAGGATGGTGAGATAAAATAGTTACATTGAACTGACAGGAGGAGTGCGAAGAATACCCTTCGCCTGCCTGCAAAATACTGGGAATTTGTAATGACATTAATACACGGAATATCGGCATGCATACTGGATAGAGAAAGATTCAATCAGAGATGAGTTCAATGGTATGACTTAGTTAATTCTCACACTTTATTCGATGGGCGTACACAATATAAAAAGCAATACGAAACGATAAGTAATGAGGCAACAGAACGGGGAACACCACGTTTAGGGTAAGACACTGTTAACACGACAGTTTAGGCCTCGCACACAATAGCAACAACTTGGGCACAGAACTTGAGTTTATCTCGGGTTTAGCCTAAGAGCTTTATGATTACGAGTGCTTTTAGCTGGGAGAAGAAGATAAACCTCAGGAGAAGATCGGTACAGAGAAAGCTGCTGTATCAACACAGAGGCAACACAATTTGCCATAAGATCGAGCACTTTGTGTGACTTTGGAATGAATTGAAGTTACAAAATGTTCCTGATCGATGTAGGGTACCCGTTTTGATGGATGATTTTTGTCACGAATTTCAAAGCGCAGTTCATAAATGAATGGCACAATTGTTATCTTTGCAGTTACGATGTTAGCGAGCATAATTAATATACTTGCAACTCTTGGAAAGAAACACTAATACGACGTTGACATAAGAACACAAAATAGTAGAACATTGCGCTTGACAAAACGTTTTGAGTATTTGAGCTTCATTCTTGCTCAAATGGGATCAAATTTCCCTTGATAGAAATAGTTTTTGCTCAGATACACCAAAACATTAAGTCACTTGTGAAAATGAATTATAGAAAATGAAATGAAAAGTTATCATCGTGAAATTGAAAATATAGCAAAGTAGGCATGAAATTGAGAGTAGAAAATAATTTATCGCCGCAAATTAACGATATTTCAAATGTTAGAATTATTCAGGTACAACAATTATCGTTTATCTATGTTGATTTTTTATTAAAACAGTCTCTGACTGTTTATCGTATACGTTCAGTGTGTTATAATTTACAAAAATACCAACAAATAAAAATAGTATTGGCAACTAAGCTTTGTCTTTCCTGATGGTGGTAAGCAATGAACTCACTGGGCCTGGGACGGCGCTCCGCTTTGGGAACTGGAGGTGCATGGCCAGCGGGAGGTCGCGAGTTCCTCTTCGGGGAGCGACTTTGAGGGTCCACACTGACCGAGCGCCCTGCACACACACGGGTCTGTTACACACAGGCCACGCTGGCTCATCACAGGAAGGTGTTCAAATTAATGTATCCAGATTGGAGGAGACTTGGCGTAGCACGGAATGTGTCAAAAAAATCAGTGTTGGAGAAAGTAAAAATTGGAATACGTGATGCTCAGCCCAGTTAGTCATTCCTCTCCGGACACGTTAATTTTCAAAAAGGAAACTTGGATTTAATTGTAGTCTCATGTGAAAAATGGCGTTTTGTTCTACGAAAAGCACAAATAAACCTGAAACGAAGCGCTTGAAGAAAACTAATCTAATGGCAGAAAATGGACGTCCACTACTAACGTAATGGTTAAATATTCAAGATTATAAGTTTAGCTAATCTAAAGGCAACATGTAAATAGGCTCGTAACGAATTATAAACTAAAAAACATGTTTCAAATAATTATAAGGAATGAAATAGAAATAGACAATATGCAAGCACCAGAGGGAGCTGTATTTTTATTGAAATACAGCTAAACTTTGATAAAATAAAGAAATGTCAAAATGATAATAAAGCCGGGGGTACTGCATAATTATGAACGGTATGATACGAGTAACTTAATAAAGACTGTTAAAAATGAAGATTAGCAAGTATCTACGTGGGCCAATGATGATTTAAAGTTAGATGAATTTCTAAGAATTGAGGCCTAAAGCACGACCAATGATATTGTCTAGAGGATAGGCCAAGATTATTGTGTGACGACACCTTCTTCTAGTTTTTAATGTGTACGCTTAAAAGTACGTCTGCAACTTGATGGTTGATGAGCTTAATGTTTGAAATCTCGTATAATAAAATGATTTTGTAATGACAATCCTCTACATAATATGACAGTGAATAATGCAGTGGTTATTTCTTTTTCGTTTCGATGATGCTAGTTACGACATAAATTTAATTTCAATTCAAAGCAAAAACCTATCGCTGCCCTTTCAACTTTCGGAATCAGCTCTGATAATTGGGTGAAAAATCACAGAATTTACCAAAATTTGTGATAAAATGAGACGGTATTAAGAAAACTGAATAATTGAAGGATTACCTTCGGGATGTTTAAAAGGAAATAATTGAGATATGAATGAAATTAGAGATTTAAAACCCACTGATATGAATGAAAACAAAATATTCGTCAAGAAATAACCCCGAAGCCCCAGCAGAAGTCAAGATTTCATGAATAGCGAGAGAGACAAACCAAGTTTTATTTAGGGTAGTGGGTAATGGGTTAAGTTAAATTTGAAAATTCCGTTGCAAACTGATCTGCCTGCTTTGTGACATAAAGAAGATTAAGCGTAAAAAAGTGAAGTCTACTATGTGCAAGTTTATTGGTAATGTCGTTTCAAGCAAGGGAGATCACATTAAGGAGCCATTCTAGTGTATGCGTAAAAGGGACGCACCTACCGAAGCATCAAAGATATAGTGTTAAAAAGTGAAGTTTAAAATGTGCTCAGTTCAGCAAACGCCTCTCTATAAAGAGATATTATTTACTGAGCTCCGTGGCTACAGTGGGACATCAGAGACGTACCTACGGTCAACCTATGACTCGTGTTATTGTCTTTTGTACGGGGAGGCCTGGCATTGGCGGAGCTGCGAGCGGGAGGTCGTCTCCTGCCAACAGAATCTGCGAGGGGAAGCACATGGTCATGCGTTCGTCTCGCTGGCTTGTCTAAGGAGGCAAAACAACACCACGAAAGATGCAAACACGCACAATCTTACAAGCGACGATCTGAGGGTTTTCTCCATGCCACAAAAACATTCCCTCAGGGAGGGAGAGGTATATGGTCATACAATTGCTATGAAAAAACAAATTAAAAACTCTATGAAACAAATGTGCTTACTTGGGTGAGCATATTGTATGCCCACATATGTACAGAACAAAACATTGAAAAGAGTCAGGCCATCTATGTAAAAAAAGATTCTAGCAGAGAGCCACGTGTCATGACATTTGCACGACTAGAACACCAAGACTTGAAGTGGCTGTCGTAGACCTAGAAAATATTCTCACCGAGTCATCATTTAAGGTGAAGTAAAATAATTAAAATCTAATAAGACTAAACCTCTATTGATGCAGATTTCAATTTTTGAGAACAAACGAAGAGCACAAATAGTCCTCTCAAGCAGGATTTGTTGAGTATAGCACTACATTTTTAGTAAGAAAATGCAGCTAACACAAACTGCAAAGATTATTTTAGGAGGAGCTTCTCGTCAACATGAAAGCACAATAGCATTAACAAAGTTAAATATTGCTGTTGCTCAACGTGTGCGTCAAAATATTTGTGTTCCTTTAGAACAATTTCAAACATGATTATAACAAGTGCACTCGTTAGATGTTTTTCATTGGAAATAAGCAGAAAATATTTCTACTGACTCCTTGTTTCTTTGGTTTTAGAGTCGTAGCGCATCACCAGCTTATTTCCTGCTCTGTTGGAGTTCTATGAGATTCAGACCGATCTACTGAGAGCACTGAATTCTATTTATACGTAATATAGTAAACTAACTAAAAAAGAAACAAGAATCGTAAAGGCTTTGAGTCTGAAAATTATTCAGCAGATACCATTGTTTGAGTGTGACTTCAAATGAGGGAAGAATACATTATAATGTTCTTTGACAGCGACAAAATCACAAGAAACAATTGGTCTTCAGAAGGGCCTTTAAGTTTTGGCCTCTCCATCTACCTCGAAAGAAATAGATACTCTGCTCAGCATTCAAGTTTCCCCGTGATTGTACAGTGTTCTCAATGCTTAGATTAAAAATTTAGTCATTTGATTAATAAACCGAGATTACAATTTGACACGTAAGTCACAGAGAAATTCAATAGAAAATGTTAGTTTGGTAGCAGCTATATTATTGCTCAGCTTTTTTGTTCAATAATTTCTGAACAATCAGCTTTAAAAATGTATAATTATTTCATATTCACGAAAACAGTTTACGTTTGCATCTGTTTGTTTATTCTTATTAAAACAATTAACGGGGTTTGCTCATCTTGTGAATATTTTGTATAAATCAATCACAGGTGGTAAAATAAACGGAAATCTGTAATTTATATAGACGAGGCAAGCAAAATCACATATTTTCATTTGACTAACTTTTGCCTGCAGATGGCGGATGAGTACGAGGGAAGATCCAATTCTTCCACAGAGTTAGCTGGCGATATTTTTAAGTTACACTACAAAATTGCGAAAATGAAAATTGCCTAATCCTGTGTGACTTTGACCATATGAATTTAAAAAAATTCAAAAGCATGCGTCTTGTATGCACATGAAGCCAAGTAAAATAATAATAAAACAGTAATAATGGCAAAATCAATTACAAAAATAACTAATGCAGGAGATCCATGCCAAACTATCATGATAAGCAAGCAAGGAATACTGGAAAGCTACGTTAGTTTTACCTGGCTGGCCAACGCACCGCGACTGGGAGGTCTGAACCAATACCTCATGCTAAATTCAGTCGTGTTTAATACCTAGTTTTGTTATCTGCGCACAAATATCATCACTTTTGCACTGTTTTTGATGATTCACATACTTAAGAAAGAGTTAATACAGATAAATAGAAAAGGGAAACACTATTCTTTAAAATCTTAGTCTTTGTTGGGGGAGCTAGCTTTTCCAATAAATTATGTGAAGTTATTGTGCATTAGTCATCATATTCTTACCGTAGTAAGGTATCAGTTACTTGTAGAATCATACTCCAGCCTATAATACCATCTAGTATGAATTTAGTTTGCAGATGGAACTGATTTTGATGAACTTGAACCAAAAGACTGGTCGCACCCAATGGACAGCAGTCGCCTCCATCCCATGCAAATTAAAGAAATGCGAAGTTCCAGAACGTCATACCTTTGACAGGGCTGGTGACCGGAGGCGTCTTTCTGGAGGACCTCCTGTTCCACTCAGTGACCACTGGTTCGATGTTGTCTCGAGACGGAGACGTGATCAAAAGGCCTTCCTCTGAAGCCGTAACATAACCAGTGTCAAACCAAGCGCGGAACAACCGTCAACAACCAAGGGCACCCGGTAACATGCTTACACAAGGGACATGGGGGTCCAAAGAGTAACAGGTACAAACAGTCCCTTTTACTTGATGGGGAGGGATGGGAGTAAACTCCAATAAAAATATGCCCAAATCACTCAAGAAAATTATGATTAGTAACATTAAATGCAGACTTTCATGCAGACTTATACTACGTTCATCTACTTGAAAATGAGTATTGTTTGATTTGAGGCAGTACACAAAAGCGTAAAACTGCAAAGTACTGAGCAACAGAAATCAAATAGTTGAACACGAAAGCACACGTTTGTTTAGTCTTAAGGTTTCACTCAAAATTACAAATGACGTAGGATTTACACGTTACATAAATCGAACAAGCCACTCGACGACGCCGAAAATGTTTCGTACGTACACAACAGATAACTCGTTTACTCAGTTACTACAGTGCGTCGGTGGTGACATGCAAAAAAAACTTTGAAAAATCTAGACAAACAATACTTTCCAGTCTTTGTACAAAGTATATCTTAAACATCGATTTTGCTCCAGTATTTGCCTCACAGGAGTTTTAAAGTGTATGTTATTTTCTTACGTGAGAATTGGGGATGCTGTCAAATTAGCCTTTACACTTGTGCTAAAATGAGCAAATGATTTGTCAGACTTTCTTGAGTTACTGCCAGTTTAGACACAGTGACTAAAATGGAACAAACACGGGTGCATAATTTGTTTACACGCGAAAATTTGTGAGTCTAGCACTTGCATTTGAGTGCAAAAAGTAAGTTTAATGCAATCTATCTCGAATGTAGAATAGGCATCGTACCTCCTGATCCTGTGGTGCGTTCATAGTGATGACGAGGCGTCACTTCCTTCGACGATCGCCCGTCAGTTTTATCGCCTGCCTTCTGCACACACAAACATCTTCTCAAGACCTCGGCGCAAAATGCACAGCTTGTGGGTTTCAAAGAAAATTGCAACCACATGGATAATATCATTAACCCTTTCGCTGCGCATGAATAAAATCATCATTCATGAAAACGCTCGTTCCTGGCTCTCCCAGAGCTCCCTTGTGAAAGGGTTAAACAGTTACGCGAATATCGATGTCCACAAGTGGAACTTTTCGATACTGTGATGAGTACTTTACAGCCAAACACTAACCAGTTTGGGTTATAGCTGATTACCTTCATTTACGTTCAGAACACATCACACTCTTAGTAGTTTTAAGGCTGGATATCACAGCATGCAAGAATTTAAACCAATAGACGTTACAGAAAAGTGAGTAACACATCTGAATATTTCTAACCGAAGGAGAAAAAATTTAAACTTGTTGACGAACCGATGGTTACGTTTATTCTGCAAACTACTATTTTACACTGTTTTGGTCATTCCCACTAGTCAGCAAAATGCAATATTGTTTTATAAGGCATTGATAGAAGTGATAGAAATAATTCAAGCACAAGCCATGAATAAAAACCCTCAATATCGTGAGTACTGCCCGTATCTCAAGCAATTTTTGCCAAGAATATTTTTATGCGTCTGAGTTAGGACTCTCAATTCCTATTTATCTACATTTATCAACAACATATTTATCATCCGTCTTACTTTTCGGTTGAGTTTATCAATACATCTTAGGGCGTTGATATTGTTGAGCCTGACTAGAGACACAAACCTCTGAGAGCAGAAACAGACTTCTACATAATTTATCTACTTCCGAGTCTGTGTTTAATTTCCGAGTAGCACTCACATGGACGCCGACAGGCTTGGGCTTGGAGGGCGCGGTGCTGGGGCGATCCTTGGCTGCCATGTGCTTAATGGGCGATGACCTGCGGGAGTTCACGATCTCCTTCTCTGCTTTGCTGATGGGGCGGCTGCTGCTGGACGGACGGAGTGACAGTGTTAGAGACAGCAGCTTCAATCAAACTTCACTACGAATTACGTAGAAAACCTGCCTCATGATATTAGCTATTGTGCACATTAAAATATCAGGTTTGTATGAAATTTTTTCTTACGTGTTTCCTACATACTGTAAGTTATTATATAAAATGTATCGAAACTCTGCAATTCCTTTAACTGTCAGTGAGACACCTTCATTGGAGATGAGGTGTGTGGGTGGTTAAATGGCCTTACGATTACAAAAACTTGCGAGGACATGTGCTGTGTAGACACGAGGGTCAAGAACTGCTGCATCTGAGCTCACCTCGGTGATGCCGACGCGAGCGAGAGCGCCTGCAGAGATGAGCGTCGTGAGACTTGCTCCCAGAGCTCGGCCTGCTGGTTGTAGATCTCCGTGAGACGTTCAGAAGCCATCTCCACACCCCAGCCTCGGTGCTGCTCGTGTCAACAATGGAATGATGCAGTCATTTTCACGGTAAGAACACAGAGGAAGTGTGTAGTCAGTGTTATAAATGTACCACTGTTATGGAGTCAGAATCATTGAGGGTGTTTTTCCTCTCGTTCCTGCTTAATAATTGAAAGTTCACATAGATGTCGGCAAGCTCGCATGCGTAAACAAAATGAAAGATCCTGTGCGTCTGTAAACAAATGGTAAGCCTCCATGTAATTTACCTTCTATTTTGGCACGCACAGATAATACATAACCGAAATAAAAGGAAGTGTAAATTCACTAACTCGTGAACTTGTGGATTTTGCAGTAAATTGTAACACGAGTTCTGCCCATTTTGGGTTTCCATACAAAGGAAGTTCTGTTAAGTGTCTGTTAGAATACGATATGATCATTCACTACAAGCATCTGATAAATAACGAGGCGATTAGAATTTCACTGAGCTGTGAGCTAAGGGCTTCATTAAGCTGTAGCAATCCTGCGTTAATATCTGCTACCTGCGTTAGCCAATCTCTGAGGGCAAAGGGGTTATCTTTCACCAGGACAATGCGGGTCTTCATTTAAAACAATAGACTCAATGTAACCGGTCGAATTTGAAACGGGCTTTTGGTTGGGAAATACTGCTCATCTGCCTTACTCTCCTGATATTGCCTCATCTGCCTTACTCAGTTATCCGAGAGGAGAGCTTTTGCATTGTGTAGACCAAATGGAAAAGGTATTGAAAGTCTTCTGTAATTAAAAACACAAAAACTTTACAGAAAAGATATCAGAGTACTAGTCAATTGATGAAAATAAGTCAGAGAAATTTGAACAAAAACGTATTTATGCAGCAGCTACGCTACATATTGAAAGGTAATCGATATTTTCTTGTAACTTTCTATGTACATGTGTGCAGCTAATTTAGGGGGGAATCATAACGATGACTGCGTGCGTTTACAGTTGCGAAGAAACATTCAAAATTCGAACCGTTTACGCATTTCAGTGCTACTTACTTCCTTCATTATAATGGCATATGGAAAAAATTCTAAACAAGTCATAATGCATGACTACATCGTATTCATTAGACTCGTGCTATACTTCGTTAGCATCTGGTCCTATAATAAAAATGCATTTATTGAAGACGGGCTAAAAACTTGATTTTAATCGATTTGTATTTCAATCGATTTGTACCATCATACTAACCATTTTTGTTATTCATTTGAATTTTTTTACATATGATAATGGAATTCCATGACTTACGCAAAGAAGTTTTTGTATCGTGCAAAGAGGAAAACCCAAGGAAGGCTTTTTTGGCCCTCGCCCTACAAGCTATTCTCATTATTTTTTTTATTATTTAAGTCCTACAAGATATCTTTAAGAGTGCAATGATGCAGCATAACCAAGTTGACAAGAAGTTAATTTCTGAAAAACTCTTCATTCAAATAATACATGAAAAGTTCTTTGTGATATTTCAGTGCATTTCTTTAATGAAAGAGGTAAGATTATAATTGAGAATTTAGTGATCTTCATGTATATCCCGAGAAAGTTTCCTAAAAATGTGTTATTACGGAAAAGTAGTGATTCATTGTATTTCAGAGCAGCTGTTCTGAAGTATTAGCTGCAGTAATAACGAATTGCAATACGAAGAAAACGATCAGGAGCAATGACTAGATCTAAATGTTTCTATTATTTGCAGTACCTTGCAGATCTTACGTTTTAATCCAACTAGATCTGATTGCGTAGAATAGCAACCCGTCGCTAACATGGTTATATTTTTACTTATTATTTCGATCTGTGCTTAAGTGCATTAGAAAAAAGCTGACACATATATATTTACATAATGATGAATTCACCTAAAAAAACTCAACAAATCATGGCTTCCTAATAACTCAAATTAAAATGAAGATCCAAGGACATAAAAAAGTTGAACATGCTCAAAAGACGACGCCTCAAGCAATTGATATCAATCCCAGGTCATCTTAAACGCTACCTTTACTGTATGATGACACGCACGCAAAGAACGGAATACAGTACATCTACTAGCTCTACAACACAACATACCATCAAGATCATTATTTAAGCCCAGTTCTGTCAAAGTCATTTTAGCTCTGAATTTCAAGCTGGCGTGCACTGGTGGTCCATCGTCAGAGTCAACCAAGGAATAGGCAAGCAGAGGCTAGTCGCAGGAGGCTGAGTGGCTGCAAGAGATCTACGCTGATTGGACAATCGATTACTGATAGCTTCGTGCAGAAGAAGCTGCAGCAGCACCAAGCGAGAAATAGAAGAGAGCTAATAGTATTTAGAGAAGGAGTATAGTAAAGTTAAGTCCGAATAAACAGCAAATATCGTCTGGATGAAGTATGTATGGTTAGCACATTCCATTGGTTGGACAATTATGACTAAGTCTAAGCGGAAATACGAGTCAGAAGGCACTTTTAAAAGCTGATAGTTTTTTCTGACATTTCTTCATTAGCTTTTCAATTCATGAAATTATTTGATCAAAAACAGGAACATTGAGCACTTGTATATGAAACAAGGTCAATTCCATGGAATTATCAGGATTACTAAATTTAACCAAAATAACGCTGTTTTTAGAACTTGAGAAAAGCTTTTGAGAAGTCATACTAATGCAAAGCACTCGCTGTTTAGAAAAAAGGACAACGAGGAGGAATATTGAAGTTAAAGGGAGGGACAGACCTGTTGAACTGCCCGCCACATTCCTCCAAAGTCCTGGCGAGCCTGCATGTGTCGGGAGAGGGACGAGATACAGCAGTTCCATAAAAATACCATAAAAAAGTCTCCCACACATGTCTTTTCCTGTCTTTTAAGTTGAAGTGTCTGTTCAGCAGTGCTTCCACATGGCATCACTTTTTGTTCAGAGGTAAGTTTTGTTCTGTCATGACAGAATCTAATTAACGGTCACTGCCATTTATGTTTTGGGCGAGAGTCTTCACTCATTTCACAGTGCCTTCGTAATTACAGTTACATTTCTACAGCTGTACATGTACGTCAGAGCCAGAATCGCATACACTGTCAGAATGGTACAAAATTACCCTAAATGGAATGGGTTACAATACGTACACAAGCAGCAACTCATCCAAATACCTGTTAGAGACTTGGGACACACAGCTAATAAACATGGTAAACTACTAGCACATTGGCCTCTAAAATTCAACAGGTTTTCATGTTAGCGTCACATTAGAAAGCGAATAAATGGAAGGACCACCAGCAGCACGAAGAAACAAAATCTTAGTTAGACGAACTACACATCAATCACCAACACTATCTTCATAAATTCTCAGCAGGATGTGTCAGAGGATTGAATAACAGCGTTTTTCCGCTTTCTGATGCGTGACCAAACATTAGCAGACAAAGCACACATATAAAACGAGCAGGTTGAGCGTTTGAAAAGATATGATCGAAACGAAATGGTGTTTTCAATGAAGCTTCATGAATGATACAAACTTAGCTAATCAATGACGTTACAATAGTTCTCCTTCTGGTCAGAAACAATTGGTGCTTACAAATTTAGACGATAGTAGTAAACAGGGGGTGCATAGGGAAAAAAGTTGAAAAATCCAACTCGTACATTATACTTTCAACGTTATATGTTATACTTTTAAATAGTACAAAAACTAAGATGTAGAATAAATTTCCCGAATGCTTCCCGGAACAATAATGTAGGAATATTTTCCCAAGTAGACCAACTGTTTTTGACCAGAGGGAGTATCAATGAAACGTTTCAAGCTTAGATTTTTCCTCCAGCAGACATGAGACTAGAACATCAGCTTCTGCTATGTACCTATCACTAGTTGTTGAACCTGATAAGTAAAATCTTAGAATGAAATGAACTCAATTAACTGAACACGATCTTAATGATTGACGAAGGTTAATGATAAATATATTTATGCCTTCCGAGCCGTGCAGATCAAAGCATAATGAACTATTACTAAACTTGGTTCTTCTTTGTTCCCACCTTACACTCATACATAATAAGAATATGGTAGACATTGTTACTTATGATTTGCGTTAGAGAAAAAGCGCCTTCCCTGAGTTGGATGATATGGGTTAGAATGAGAGCACTCTTTGATTTTGATGATTTGATTTACAAGAGAGAGCGTTTTCTTATTTTTATGATTTACGTCAGAAAAACAGAGCGTTTCCATACTTTGTTAATTTACGTCAGAAAGAGAGAGTGTTTCTATATTTTGTCGATGTACGTCAGAAAGAGAAAGCGTTTCCTTATTTCGATAATTTACATCAGAAAGAGAGCCCCTACTTAAGCCTCACCCTGTACTGCCCGGCCTGCTTCCTCAGTTCGATGACTTCCTTGTACCAGTTGCCGTCCGTGACACCACCTCCAGACGCAGCTCCGGCAGCAGCAGCTCCAGACGCTGCACCGGCTGCCGGCTCCTCCGCTTTGATATGGAACTTGCCATCAACATACTGGTACTGCGAGAATGGACGGAACTTCTTGCGGTACTCCGACTTGTACGTCCTGTGAAAAGATTAAATTTTTGTACATGAGGTAACTGTGAATCTAATCCCTTGTGCCATCAATGGTCATGCCTTATATTGACACACGAGTCAGAAGGAAAGAGCTCACGCCTAATCGACCCATTTTTTCGCTGGAATTCTGTTTGAAATTTGTGTGAAGGGGGAAAAATTATTGTTTCTCGTCGTTGCAATAGAGCACTGCAGGATCAGAATTCAGTGTGTAGGAATAGTGTTGCCCTTAAATAATGCAGGATAGGTTGTGATGTTTTGGCTATATAAGCGACTGAGAAAAACGCCTACATGGCAGCAAGTATAGATATAAAATTATCTCGCGTTAATACGGTTTATCAACACCATTGGAAAGTTGGACCCTGTTGATACTGTGCCTAAGTGAGTATTCTGCAAAGAATTTATTGTTAAAGTAGTTCAATCACATGCATGAGCCCACGATGCTATTAGAACTTTTTACTTTTTTACGCAAGGAAATGTATAATCAAGCCGTAAAAGTAAAAATGTAAAAATTGTGGCTCTAAAATATGGTAGAACATGAATTTATGGTACACATTTGATCGAAGATAGAATTTACATCCTAATTATTTCCTTCAACTTAGGTAGTTTTGAAAATTTATTATAATCCTGCCCCTTCTTTCTGCATCTCGTATGGTTCTTCTAGTTCGTCTCTATGAGAAAATATTATCTCTTCATCAGTGCTCGTACAAGTGCGCATGTAGAATCAACGCATTAGCCTGAGTACGAGCTTTAGATACGGTATCTTTTAAATGACCATTTAAATCGTATTTGATAATTTATATTTGATCTTTTTGAATATGATAGGGACCATCGCACCATGACGGCAGCCAAAAGCAGTAATGTAGTCAATGCTTTGCTAAGATGCTTCACTCGTCAGCATTTAATTCCAAGTAGATTCCTACGTTTCTCTACTGCTAAAACGCTGCCAATCTTAAAATAATTTGCTGTCAAAACTTTAAAAACTACTTATGTTTCACGCGCTGTATTAAAGTCACACGGACTTTTATTTGAACATGAAAATATTTGCTAGGAAGTTTAACGTACACGCCAAAGTGGGATAGTTATGCGATACAGGAAGAGGAGTCTCAACGAACACATAGCTTAGCATCACAGAACAAGTGGACGCTTGTGAAAACAGCGGTTACTCAATTCATCTCTAAGGCGTAATTAAATTCCACGGTGAAACCAAAGATGAATTGTTAAACTGATGGTCTACAGATAATTGTTACAAAATTGAAAATTCTATATAGAATGAAAACATTTATCTCCTTATCTCGTTGCAGTGATACTCATGTGAAATTAGTTTTCATTCTTTCTAATTAGTTCTTAAATTTGCTGAATGAGGAGTCTTCAGATTCATTTTTTATCAAGAAACTGTTCGAAAGTTTTTGCCAGACTTGCCACATCATACGTTGGCGTAGCACTTGTCAAAGTAAACAAAAAGTCCATAAAACTTTCAAGCAAGAGGCGTTTCAAAAACTTTTGTACGTGAGACATGAAGGCTTCCGAAACTAGCGCAATTGAATGCTGTTGAATTATTTTATGGGAGTTTTCAAAGGATAGATTAAGGGAAGCCTGGAGCTTAAGGTCAAAATATATGAAATTAGAAGTAACGATGCTTGAAGGATAACTTTAATATGAAAACAGTTATGAAATATGAGCTCTATGTGATTTCATTGAACCTTTGAATGATACAGTAGAACATTAATACAAATTGACTATTTAAACCGAAAAATAGGTAACGAACGGATATTTATTTCCAGCTTTCGCGGCTGTACCAATTATGTATTTTCCATTTGCCCTCTGAGGTTCATCAAAAACTTTTGAAGTGCTAAAATCCCTTGATGCTGCGCTGCAGGAGCTGTTGCACGAATACAGTTTTCCGACAGTAGTACTCTTAAAATCTTTTCTCATCTAAAGAAAATTATTTGAGAAGCTATCCTTATCGTAAGAAAATGATGTGAAGATTCAGACAACGAACCTGTTATCTTGAGCGCTGTCCTCCATAGCCGCCTTCTGCAGGTCTGCTTCAAGTCCTGCGGGCAGGCGGCAGTTAGTTCATTAATAAATGATTAGTTTGCTAGGATGCACGTGACAACACCTTTGAAAACTACGTAAGTACGAGAATTACACGTCATGAAACTTTTATTTCAATATAAATATCAAACAGTTACAGTGAAGAATCCTAATTCAATTAGATATTTATATATTTTCATGATTCATCCACAAATGTAACAAAATCGAGAAAAATTATTGATTAAGTTACAAAATATATAATTTTCCTAAAAATTTTGGGTAAGGGTAGTGCAATGAGAGCATTAGAAGCAAATCCATGCACGAAACCATGGGGTTTGTCCTTCAATGACGGGAAACCACGTAAAATTGTGAGAAGGAAGGATATAAGAGCTGTCTCACTAAGAATCGTGGATGAGTTAATCTACAATTCTTTAAAGAATTAGGAACAATGGCATGGTTGAGGTGGTTAAGAAGCCATAGATAATTTTTACAGATATTATGAACAACTCAGTGTTTTTTAAAGCAATGGTTAACTCTCTGGCAGCTTGTTAACAACTATTCAGTCTAAAGTTACAATGTTTCTTTGAAGTTATTCACGCTCTGAACTGAAAAGTACTTTTCTTGTGCAAAAAAATAAATGCATAGTCTCTTGTGAGAATTTCTACATCAAATGCAAACAGAAAGGATCTATTTTCAGTGAACTGTGAAAACATCTAAGTATGTCAACGCAAGAACAAAAATGCACAACAAGAAGAAGGCTTTATCTCAACTGCACTTAACTCCAACTCATACTTGTGCGCCTTGAAATCATGATTGAAATTAGAAACTTATCAATACTAAGTTGTGAGAGAACGATTCCTGTACGTACATGCAGAGAACGACTCAAAATTACGTGGAACAATTAACAAAATGTTTGTGTTTAGTGCAAGGAGTATTCGACATGTTTTGGCAAAGATTAATTAGTTAATAAATTGTAAGGTCAGGAATTTAACAATTAAAAATTCTTTGGCCACAACAGTGACCCATGTTGAGTTTTCAGATAAAATAAAGAGAACACACACAAACTTTTCTTTGAATTTTCTTCGTTGCAGTTTATAAATTAAAAAAAGACTTCTCCGTGCACTAAATCCGCGATAGAGGGAACAGTTACGAAGAGTCTATGTGTACGCAACAAGATAACGTTCGATAAATAAATGATTCATTGTTTTTAGATGAAGCACACGTAATGATGAAGAATTTCTTTCCTGTGACTTCATTCAAAGCATCTTTGCAGAACGATACCTGTATAGACTAGCAAGTGGAACAAAATAAACAATGAACTCCACCTTAGTAGAACAATACCTCTGTCGACTAGCAAGTACAACAAAATAAACAACGAACTCCGCCTCTGTAGAACAATACCTTTACAGACTAGCAAGTGGAACAAAATAAACAATGAACTCCGCCTCTGTAGACAATACCTTTATAGACTAGCAAGTGGAACAAAATAAACAATGAACTCCACCTCAGTAGAACAATACCTCTATAGACTAGCAAGTACAACAAATAAACAACGAACTCCGCCTCTGTAGAACAATACCTTTACAGACTAGCAAGTGGAACAAAATAAACAATGAACTCCGCCTCTGTAGAACAATACCTTTACAGACTAGCAAGTGGAACAAAATAAACAATGAACTCCGCCTCTGTAGAACAATACCTTTATAGACTAGCAAGTGGAACAAAATAAACAATGAACTCTACCTCCAGTTTAAAAATACTATTGAAAATTTGAGTAAACTACAACATGTACTTGCAGACTGGTCTGACCGTCGCACTGGCCACTTACATTTTGTTTCATTAAACACGCGCGCAACTACCGGCTTATTGAAGCTTGTCTGATTATTATCCTTCATATTACGCTAGATTGACTTACATGCATTGAGAGTAATAAAGATATAGTCAGTTACGCCAAGCGTCGGTCACGCCTGCAGTCGTCCGTGCTTGAGTGTAACATTGTCCAAATTTTAATGATGTTCGTACAAACTTAAAGCCCACTTGTGACAGAGAACGTGGCTGAAGGCTACTTCTTCACAATAACGTTAAAGAACAGTAAAAATTTGAGTATAGTCAATTTCTAAATACCTTGCTTTACTGCAACAGTTTCCGAAATAAGTGCATATTTGCGCTGTAAAAGTACGTTTTTTTATTATATTAATGAAAAAGTAAAGTGTACAAGCATTAAAAATATAGTTACTTGAAGGAATTACCTCGAATATACTATTAGACCCATTAACTGCAAACATTTAATAATTTCTGAATACATCGTGAACAAATACACTAGTTACAGAATATTACCACTTCCGCATGAAAATGAATGCGATCACTAGGAATACCCTCAAATTTTAAGAATTGTCAAAACGAGCTGAGCTTCTTAATTGTTTTCACATGAAGTGCGAACGCACACTTCAATTTCATCTTCGAGGAATTATATTTTTTGGAGGAATCGAGTAAAAATTGTTCGTTGGCAGTGAATGTGATGCAAGGCATCGTTGTTGTCGTTGGCAGTGAATGTGATGCAAGACATCGTTGTTGTTGTCGTTGGCAGTGAATGTGATGCAACGCATCGTTGTTGTTGTCGTTGGCAGTGAATGTGATGCAAGACATCGTTGTTATTGTCGTTGGCAGTGAATGTGATGCAAGGTATCGTTGTTATTGTCGTTGGCAGTGAATGTGATGCAAGACATCGTTGTTGCTGTCGTTGGCAGTGAATGTGATGGAAGACATCGTTGTTGTTGTCGTTGGCAGTGAATGTGATGGAAGACATCGTTGTTGTTGTCGTTGGCAGTGAATGTGATGGAAGACATCGTTGTTGCTGTCGTTGGCAGTGCATGTGATGCAAGGCACTTGTGTTGAGCATAAGTTAAGCCTGAGGACATCTGAGCTCTGAGACCAACACTACGGCATCAGTCACAGAGCTGGGTGGGTCATCTCAAGCTTATCTTACATGGGGTATATATATCATATACGAGTATGTACGTGTATATAATGCAGTATATATTGTACGTGGATTATACCCGTACCTATCGATATGATATATGTATGTACATAGTACAGTATATCTTATATGTGGATGACCACCGTATCTATTCATAGGATATGTGTACATAATGTGGAGTAGAATACGAGGAGAGTTACGCTCGATCCTCATATAAAGAACATTAACATGTATTTTTCGCACTTGGTGTTACAAGTGCTACTATGCTCAAATTTTTAATCAGGCAACCACCTGGCATTAAGGAATGGGCCTGGTAATGTGCATTTAAAGTGTTAAACGTAGATTTAACTCTGGTTAGTAAGCGTCTGATACTTGTGAATAATATGCATTGAAATAAAGTACAATAATTCTTAATTTGATTTGAAGTACAGCAAGGTAGGATCTTCGATACGTGATATTGGTTCTTTGAAGTTTTGACAATACAATTTTATATGGTTTTATTTTACCCTTATAATTATTAGTAGGAGCGTTTATTGAAAGTATACTCAGTACGTTGGCTCTAGATCAAATCTAGATAGAAGTTGAAGAACTCCTAAACAACAGTGAAATTAAAACTATATTTCTAACTGTGCTTACTGACTAATCATGCAAAAACTAAACATGAGGGTGAAGTGCGGTGAGAACCAAAAAAGAAGAGCTTGTCGAGCTTCCAAGTAAGTCTAACAGCTTTCCAACTTCATCTTTGGGGTTGAATTACTGGCGAACTAGGTCATATTTTGATTTATTATGTTCATAAAATCATAGAGAGAGAGAAAGAATAGGACTTTACAGGTTACATGAAATTATAGCTAAACAACTCCAATAGTCAATAAAGGAATTATTTGAGACATTTTAAGAATGGGAAATCGATAAATTTTCAACTAGGGCACACACTGGAAAAAACGTTTTATGCTTTCGCTTTTCTGTGAGCGATCACATAAAATTTCCGTGCAAAGAACCCACGCAAACTGTTCAAATTAATTGTACTTTTTATCAAGAATTTTTGCCATGTATCAGTTACTGATAGAACATAAATTTCAGGTTAATAGCATTCGTATTTTAACCTTGCTGTAAGTCATGCAAATATTTTAGACAAGAATTACTACGACTAAAAACTGCCAATCTCAAGTTATTGGTAATTTTGTCTAATGATGCACGTCAAACCCAGGGAAGAGTAAGGAACCATTTGAGACCCATTAGGAAACCATTAGTAGCATTAATTGTTAACTATTTACGCACCATGCAAAGCTTTTGGTACACGAGCTGGATTGTAGTAGGAACCTTAAATTTTACGCTGAAGGGGACTATATGAATGTCGCTAACAAGCCTCTGAACAGACCAGAAACCAAATTATTCCTTGTTCTGACCGTATCAGCTACTAGTGTTTTGAGCATTTAGCATCCTAGTACCATAGGAGCAGAAGCAGGTTTCTATGTGTCTTTCTAAATCAATAATTTCTATGTGCAAAAAGCTCTTTATGTTGCTTGATAAGAGAAACATACCCACCACACTTAACTGTAAGTGAAGCCTGTTTCGTTTTCATTGCGAGAAATTGTCAAGTTAAATCATAAGAGAATCACTCGTTTTTCTTACCTTGAACTATGCAGAACAAGTGATAGACAACGTCAGGTCAGACTTCAGCTCTGAAATGTGTCTAATTCTCTCAATATAATTCATTTCTACCAGCTCTTCAACTCGCTACTGATGAGAAAAATAAAAAAATGAATGATCATGGTATGATATGACAAGTATTCTGACAATAACATTTTGGTTCAGTATAATTTAATTTGATTCACAAGAGCATTTGTTCCTCTATCACCTCTATCACGTTAACAAATAATCATCAAGGAGAATGGACAAGAAAGTATAGGCAATCAGTAGGTCATCATTCAGTATGAAATAATCAAAGGGATCACGTTGGAAGTTACTGGCACAATCAATTCACATTGAATATTGCAACGGTGGCATACTTTAAAAGGGATCAACACATATTGACAAGACACAGGGGATTGAATGTACAGGGATAATTGATGGAAACAAGTAAAATTTAGAGTTTCCTGCTTAATAATCAATTCAAAATTACGCTATGTGAATGAATCGTAATCATAGCAAGTCCTGGAAGATTCTGAAAGTAACAGTCGCAGCTTACCTTTCGATCTACGCCATGCGACTCCATCGGAAGGCACTCGCCGATGGCCGTAGCCTGCCCAAGGAGTGGGTTCAACCTTCTTAGTTTGCTCTGAGCCGCTCCCAGTCTCTGGGGCTTTAGTGGCTGGGGCTTCTGAGGTGCCTACCCCACCTTCCGTTCTATTATCCTGGGTGCCACCCCCGGCACTCCGATCTTGGCTGATGCGACCCATGGACTTGGACTTACGAGGCGACGGCTGCGTTGCTTCCTGGCGGACCCCCTCCTTGACGACGCTTCCTCCGGCCGTCCCGTTGGCGAGGGTCTGGTGAGCAGGCTGTTGAACTCGAGTTGCAGACGACGACGGTGCTGCAGGCTGCAAACAATGAACAATTCAAAAAACTGAATGCAAACTAAAAGACTCAAAATTATTATAGCATAACTAAGTTCATCAAAAATGAATCAAGTTATAATACCTTCCCCTTGAGTGGAGAATAGTGCTGTAGGAAATCGTGAAAGCAAGGGAAAAATAAATTTTGACAATTAAAGACATTGGAAACTTATCCTTTGAAACAGCTGAGCTTAACATCACTCCAAGTCTTGGTCACGAGTAATATGTACATAGAATGATCACCTCAGAATTATTGGGTAAGGTTGACAGCACAAAATATTTACTGAGAGCGCTGCTGTGAGGAGTAAGCCTCGAAATGAAGCAACGGCTTTTCAGCTGTGGGGACTCCTGCAATTTACAAAGAGAAATCTGCACAATTTTTAGGATTCAAATAATACACTTGTCATAGCCCTAAATCGACATAAAAACATTGCAGTCCACATACGTTTTTCCTGTCCACTCCGGGGGAAGAGTTTGAAAAAACAAAAATGTCAGAAAAAACCTTGGTTCATGAAATCACTCATTAATTGTTTGTTAGTTTTGGCATCATAATAATTCAGTGTTCAAACAGTTTTCGTACAACTAACCTAAATTACTCAATCTATTACACTAAGTTGAATTCAGTTAACTAAAAGATAGAAAACTCATCACGAATTATAAGAAGCTACTAACACAAATAGCAAAACATAAAGTGGGCTGCCAGTCTATTGCTAAGTGAAGGATAATTGAGAGAGCTATACACAGATATATAAACTTTAAATGACTTAAGTAGAATGAAGCATGCTTTGAAAAGCAAGCCAAGACAAACAACGAACAAAGAATGAATCAATACTAAATGATGTTTCTGAAAATGCTTGTAGGAATTACAAAGGCAATTCTGAACGACTGAAAAAACGACGACCTAAGCCAGTCAATCTCAGGATATGTACATGTAATATATCAGTTCATTCAAACTTGCAGAAAGTGCTAGAGTAAATATCCACAAGTTTGAAGTGTTAACAGGAACGTACACTGATGGAGCAAGTTGGGCGTTCAGTTATGGAGAAACTTTCAGAAAGCTAAAAACGCGATAAAGAAGCCGGTCTGGAGGCAGGAATGAAGGACAGCATGAGCGACGATGGCCTCCTCTGGGAGACGAAGCAGTTAAAATAAAATCACTTTTACTCAGCTCTTGAGCGAGAAAAAAATAATTTTTACTCAGCTCTTGAGCGAGACCACCGTCCAACTGAAGGCACAGCTAAGCGGCTAAACTAAGAGGGGCTCAGCTCCAAAAGACATCATGCAGAGACGTTGTAACATTTCGCCTAATATCAAGTTATAATAATGTTAATAATAATAATAATGATAATTTTAACCGGGAAAGATGAGGAAAGATTCCGATTACCTTTTCAGGCAATAGAAGGGGAGTTGTTTCAGGTCCCCTACCCAAACTCCTTATAGAACATTTGACAGGTCCTTTGACCACGGGTTTGTTGCCTTTTGCAAACTGAGTCTTGTATTCTGATCCCCTAAAAATGTATTCATCAATGTCACACGCTAGGGGGCCCTCGGACTTGCTTCGTGGAGCCGGTCGCAGAACTCTCCTTGGCGACCGTTCCTCGGACTGGAAAAAATATGAACTCAGCAGCCAGGCAAACTCAGGGCGCTCCGGAACATGAACTGTGAATATTATTCCAGGACTGAGCTACTTTCAAACAAACCTGACTTATGATGTCAGGTTTGTCAATTTAGCAAAACCTAAACTTTCAGCATAATCAGCCCGCTGCCAAGAGAGTTTGAGCAAAACATGAAGATACATTATTTACTGAAAATACATTAATTAAACAAAAATTAAAGATGTGGATGCCAGGAATTCTTTGTTAAAGTACTTAACTAAGCAGGCAAATTAGCACTAAAAGAAACTGCATATTATTAATATTTAGACCTTTTTTAGGGATTCAGGAGCAGGGGTTATGCAATGAAACCATAAAGTAGATGCATATGAAAAGTATGAACCAAGGAAAAAGCAGTTATTATTCATCTCTTTTGCCTGACAATACATGTTAGGTCACACAGTCACACTCACCAGTCATTCCCTGGGTGTTAATCATGCTAAATTTAAGTGACATGGATAAGACAATAGCTCTTAAATCCTCCCAACGCAACGAGTCACGTTCAATGATAGCTGTACCGCAAGAATTAGGACTGTTACAATTTTACCAATCTTATAATAACCTGAATATAAAAACTTACAAAAATATCTACCTGTATGAAACTTGAGTTTTCAGTTACAGCCTAAAACAAGTAAATTGATTTGAAGAACATAATAAATCAACTGCAACAAATTAAAGCGAGCATCCATAGTAGGGATATATAGGCACGTCTTCCTATTCCCCAAAATGACAATCAGAAAATCAATTGACCTCAATTTTCAACATTCTTTGATAGTTTATCATTAAATGGTCTCCTAAATTTGCTCTTTTAACGTTCTTTAGAATTCACTAGATCAAGACTTGGAGAGAACGGAATAATGTTACAGGAGCAGCTCGAGCTCAAGCGCCTTCTTTCGTCGGCCCGAATAGAGCAGCTCTACTGACGTCAGCCAAGCGATCCATGGCGTAGTTTCTGCTTCGCTGACGATGGTCAAGTCAAGGGCAAATTCTAAATTTTCCTCCAGGGACGTCGCTTCCGAATGTATAAGAGGTGCTCTGAAATTCCTGATACACACAAGCTACACCATCAAGCAGGAATTTGGTAATTTGGTCTTCCGTGGGTGAAACATTGAAAGAGGTAAACATGTCGTTTTACGTAAAACGGTTTTTATGACTGTAAGATACAAAGTCAAGTAACAGCAGGAAGCCAGGAAATTAAATTAAAAATTTGAATACAGTTTCATAGGATCATCAAACGAAATGTTCCCAGTATATCAATATGATTATCTCAAGATTATCTAAAACTGACGAGCAAGAATTTAGCAATATGTCGAGAACAGGGAAACGTGAGGTTTTTATCGTTGAGGACAGCTGCGAGCAGGCAGTGTATCAGGCGTGCCACTGATGCTAAAATCCAGTTACATCTACAGAATATAGCCGGAGTTAATACATATTTTACCCCAAATGCTCTTTAATCGTATCAACGTTCAACTATCACTGTCATTGGAGCAGAATGCGTGAATATTTCACAATTAAGTAAATGAATGATTTCAACGTTGTTACTCTAGCGTAGTAATTGATGACAAGCTAATATAAACCTTACGTTTCCTGTTTGAATCTAAAGAGTAGCTATTGGATGGGACGAGTCCGTTCCATACAGTCAGAGAGAATGGGTTCTCATTTCTCTCTCTTCCAAGACCGTTAGCGTTAAATCGACCGTCGTGAGTGCATTCTACAACTTTAAAATTTTTGAGGTAAGACTTCCGCACAACTAATTTAGGAGTCTCCAACTCCTATACAAACCTATCACGCTATAACACACATGCTAGTTCGATAATTTAGCTCTAGTCATAGTAAGTAGAATACAGAATGTTCAGATGTTTACTGGTAACGTTCAAATTTATACACATGATCAAAATCATACATCTGGCATGGATACCAAATTCCTTCTATGTGCTATTAACGTTGCTGCAAATACCGTTAAAGAAACTTCCAATCATAATCACAAGTTTTGAATAGTAGCGAGCGTTCATGAACCGCCTCTCATCTCCTGTAGCTCGCCATATGCACGAGAACACTGATATTGTGCTGGCCCCAAGGTTCTCAAATCCGAAGGCACTCATCTAGGCTGGTGCTCAATTTATGGTGAAACACATGAAATGCCTTTTATTCAATGATGAAAAATGATCAGTAGAAACGTGCAGCTCATGTCATAACTTATTAAACCATTTCGAGCAGAGAGTTTAAGACTCACAAGGTCGGTGCAATCCCTCGTCAGATCTATAGTACTCTTGTTAAGTCTCCTCATACGGAGTAACCATTCAGAATAATCAACTCTAATTTAAAACTGTAAATTTATAGAGTGAATGGAAGGCGCTTAGAAAATCAGTCTGGGCCCCACAAACAAATTTAATACTGGCGTCGCGCATACTAGGTTGTTGGCATCCGTAGGTTTTAGCACGAAATCACGGCTTGATCACGAAATCACGGCTTGATCATTTATTGGGAGAGCTCCGGAGCCACATCAATCCCTCGTTCCACATTCTTCCCCAAATAGACAGGTGGGACCATAGCTCGCTTACAGACGAATTCAGTTTGTTAGCTTCTGCTTCGTGCTGAATAGGATGAATTGCATGTAACGGAACCCTTTACATATTGATAGCAGTGACGCTCGTTTTATGTTAAGTCCGGAGTGAGGGCTTAATGTTAAAGCCTAGCTGACTAATTTATAATTTATTGACATTCGCTTACATTAATTTTTTATTTCATGCTGCAGATGATGTTATCAAAGTAGACTTATTGAGCTGACGTGTGTGTATTTTTAATAATTCAACTAATTCAAATCGGTTTATGTTCTTTTGAACTATTCAGGTGCGATGCACAGTTGGTGTAAGAATCAGTTGAGTCCTGCCGCAACGTAAAACATCAACAAATTTAATCCTGGATTTTCTGATAATGAGACACAGATATACTTTTTTTGCCTAAAGATTTTTACTTGAACTTTTCTCCCCCAGACAGCGGCGTCATTCAGCTTTGATTAATTCGGATGGAAAACTTCTGTGAAGAAATGCATTGAAGGCGCGGGAGTGGCATCCAATTTAGTTTCATGTAAGGGATGTCTGAATGCAATGTTTATGGATAATATAAAACTTGCCATCTTCGTGCCTTCGAGCTGTCATTCTCCACAATACGAAGAAAGAATACAACTTAAAAAGGAGCAATAGATGTCAGTATAATACTCGCATGTGTCTATAGTCTATAAATTCGAATCTTATTCACAAAATACAAGGAACCTATTTTAAAACTGAATGTGCTCTTTAAGCTTCAATATGCTCTTGCAAAACGTAGAATAAGGGTATTATATAAATATAAAAGGAAAAAGCACTACCGACATGATTTAGAAACATAAAATTGCAAATATAATCAGGAGGTATAATTTTTATTATGACTTTCTCAGTGTCAAACTATAGTCGAGGAAATTTAAAAGATGATAAACTGTTTGATACAATGTGCAGATATTTTTAAATAAAAATCAAAAACAGTAGTGTATCATATATACAAAAAATAAAAATAAACATAATGGGGAAAAATATTCGGGCAAATGCTCGTAAAATTTTATTAAACAAAAAATACAGCCATTCGAAAAAATTTAATTTCTGTTTATGACGAGAGGAGTATAATAAGATTAGACGTATGTCTCCTTACAAGATTTTATAGTATGATGTTTTCAGTTTGTACATCATTGATGCACGACTACATCAAATGAATAATTGAAGGAAAACCTGCCCGTCGCATAAAATTCTGTGACACAATTTTCATTAGCTAGACTGATGTTGAACACGAAGAATGATGGCAATAATATGTCATAATTCTACTTCAGCACGTGACAATGGAAGTACTAACGGTCACCTTCGACAATAAGCAAACCTTAGTAAATTTAGGAACGTGATCGTCACAAACCGAAATAAAAATAACAGTCTAAGATTTAAAACATTTATCATGGTTTTCCTTTATGAGTACTGGAAAATGTAGCTGTATTTCTTCGTGCTGATATAAAGGAAAAATATTATGCTGGAAGGGAAACGTGACATAAATTACGAAGTCTAATATTTTGTGACACTTTTATCATCACTCAGCTCACGAAGAGAATAAGTGTCAGGGCCTATGACTAGCAGTATTGGCAGGTAAAAATGAATGCCATAATTTTGGGTCTTATAATTTGAGTTAATTATACATGTATTAGGCTTCACAGATGCTTTCCTTTACAGCAATAGGCTAAATTTACATGCAAATCATGTTTTAGGATGTAACAAAATTGACCTGCACATTAGAAGTGACAATGTTAGATCGAAGACAAGAGTCAGTTGTAAAACAATATGTGCAGAAAATGCGGCTACGTTCCATAAGAGCTCGGAAGAGAAAGATGTTTGATTCAAGAAATAAATGACACTACTCTGAACTAAAAATTTTGTAGAGATGAAAATGATTATCGTCTCTAAAATTAGTACGCAGAGATATTAATATTGAAACACTATTGCAACAAAGCATGTTCACATTTTGTATAAGTCGCGATTTGAAACAAACAAACAAACAAACAAACAAACAAACAAACAATCTTTATTTCCAATCAAGTACACAGTACATAGACATTTAGTACATTGGTTTTTCAAATTCTTAAGGTTAACATTCTTAGAGTAAGGATGATGGTGAGCTCCATGCGACGATCCTGGGATGTGTCCATGGGCGGGGAGTTGAGGTCTTACCGATAAGTGCGAGCTCACGGCGTGAAACGAGAAACAGCTCGTATCCATGGCCGGGTTTCGAACCCGCAGAAGTCTTTCTGCACAAGCAGAGACCCGATACAGAACACGGGCCGCAGACCACTCGACTACGGTGGCAGTCATAACAAAAATGTTTCACTGAAGTCAACAGCCACTCAGATTTAACCGCCTACATTAACATTGATGGGTCTGAAAATGACCACATTGTAGAGAGGGAGTGAGGGAAGGGCATCATAGGGGGGGACAGAGTAGGGCTTTGGGAGGGAACGCGGTCAGGCTCTGCGGCAGGACTGCACCCCATGCCCCCTTAGGGTGTGAGAGAGAGAGGGAGGGAGAGGGAGGGAGAGGGAGAGGGAGAGAGAGAGAGAGAGGGAGAGAGAGAAAGAGAGAGAGAAAGAGAGAGAGAGGGAGAGAGAGCAGAGCGAGCTGAGGACGATCAATAGGGACGCATATAATCCTTCTTTGCACTACCACACTCTCTTTATTGCAACCCACGATTCAAGCTGCTGTAGAAATACTCCGACACGCTGAAAGAGTGTCATCCTACGGAAAAGGTCCAGAAGTGCAATCCACGAAAATTCTACTCTCTTTCTTTTTTCCGCTTCAAATTTTGAGTCGAAGAGGATTTTCGGGTGTCGAGGATCGATGGCAATGCAGAGAATTGCTCTCGCTGGGCAAGAGCAGGTGGGCCTTCATTTAAATCATAAACTCATTAACAGAAGGCCCCTCTCCAGGAGCCGCTGCTCTTTCTTATACGATGACCCACTGCAGAAGCCTAACCATTTAGTTTTTTCTGCATATATCAAAGCATTATTTTTTCTCTCGCCTTAAACTTATTTTCAGTGAGCTTGACAGTTCAAGCATAACAGTAGTTTGCATGAAGAAATCACAACAATGCATCATAATTATTATGATGTAAACAAAATTTTTCTTCACGACGTACCGTACCTTCAATTGACTTAAATTTTAGCTTTATTTCTTGGTCTTGTCAGAATTCAATTACGAAAACAATTCATAACGAAGAAAAACTCATCCACCTATAGTGAATATTTCAGTGAGAATAATAACAAATGAGTCAATAAATAACCCAAAAGCTATATTAATTTTGTGTTGGCTGCATAAGTAGAATTTGAATAACGATGTTGAAATTCAGAAAGTCAAAATAGTCAAACAATCGCCACGGAATGCAAGTGTGTGAGAAATTCCCGGCTAACCATCTCAAGTGTTAAAGCCACACAGGCGTGTTAAGACAGTCAATTGTGCCTAGACACATGAGTGTGCCAAGACACATGAGTATCCCAGGACACTCAATTGTGCTAGGACACGCAAGTGTAGCAGGACACAAAAGTGTCCCAGGGCACGGAATTGTGTCAAGACATCGAGTGTGCCGGGACACACGAGTGTGCCGGGACACACGAGTGTGCCGGGACACACGAGTGTGCCGGGACACACGAGTGTGCCGAAACACACGAGTGTGCCGGGACACACGAGTGTGCCGGGATACAGCTCTGAGGGCCGTAAGTTCAGGAACCGAGTACAGGGCTGGTTGTCTCTCAGGCATCTCTGTAGAAGATCACGTCGCGGTATTGATTGTGAGTGTAAAGGCCAAGAATGAGCCTTGGCCGTGACCACCTCCACTTATACAACGTGCTAGCTAGTCCACCAATAGATAATCTTATCCTCCATCGTAATCTAGCCGTGAACAGGGATAAATGTTCCTGAACAGTCACCTTGAAGTTCTGTGAGCTCTTAAGAAGGAATTATGGAACGCTTGTTGCTCGGAGGGATGCGAAGAGAGAGCAGAAAGGAAAGTGATATTAGAGAATATATAAAGCATATTTAGTATATTGGTTCAACTAGAAAGCTTGCAATTTCTGAATGAAAAATTATTCAACCATAAAGTTTTAAAATTAAATAAGTTCAACTTAAAGGCAAAGTTTCTTTTGTAAAAGTGATAAAGTTCAATTCCATTTCTAATTTGTGGATAAAAAAGCTTGGAGTACAACACTTAAATGAATTGAAAACTAAAATGAAATCGACTCTACCGGTCTTTGAGAACATAATGCTAAAAAATAACATGGTCTCAGGGTTTGTAGGAAATTGTCACGTATGGAAGCTGAGGTAAAACATAAAAAATTGGACACCGGTGCTGTGTCCTCACATTGTTTTACAAAATGAACTGTTAGAGTTTACCAAAAAGATCTGAATGAATAAATTCTATCAAACTTGAGACCTACTATTACTTTTAAGGCTTATGGCATGATTATTTTTTAAATTTAAAATACCTGGAAAGTTGTTCTCAGTTTTCCTACCGTCTCAAAGTAACGGACTCGACCGAACTCGTAATTGAGTACGATCATGTCAATTATTTTATAACATTAATGAAAAAGCATAAGTTTGTTAGAAAACTTTACGAATAAAGTTTTCATTCTCATCAGTTGAGCGCCAGAGAAGTTTGAAAACCCTTTTACAAAAATTCTCGAATGGATGTGAAAAGAAAGTCTGATCTTTTTGATGCTTTAGTGTGAGACTGCATCCCTGCAACGATCACCAGAGCTCTTCATGAGAGTAACTTTTGATATTTCATATTTGCTCTACCTTGATCGGCTAAATCTTTTAGCCACAAGAGTCGCCAAGTAACAAGCTCAAATTCTTTCAAACGGTTAGAATATACAGAACATAATATTCGGTTGGCAAAACAGTTCATTCGAATTTTTTATGCTAAACTTCATTCCAAAACGAACATTTTGGTCAACCACAATACTTTCTGTCCTCTAACTTCTATGTATACCCATGTCATAGGATCCTCGAATTCACAAGTAGAGAAACTTTTTCAACAACAAATTGGTTGTTAAGTATCTACTTCTTTAAGCACAAGCATTAAAGTTCTTTTATGGGTAAATATCATTCCAATAGTGAGTAAAAAATGAATTCAACACCAGAAATCGTATTGCAAGCATGCACGAACAAAACGAGCAAGCATTTGTTATGGCACAAGCAGCTGTATCGATATTCCATTGATAGAAGGGAATGGCGACCACATTGTGGCCGGAGCGCAGAAGATCGCCCATCATGGGACAACATTCAGCAACCATTGCGAGGGAAGCAGGCATCACAATCATCATTGCATCCGTGTATGCTGAGCAGCACCAAACTGAATGGTGAGCAGGCGAGGGAACATAGCAAGGTTGAGGGAGAGAATCCGATGAGCAATACTAAAGGAGAGAGAGTCAGATGAGCAGTACTGAAGAAATCAGAAGAGCAGTAATAGAGAAGAGAGAGTCAGATGAGCAATACTGCGAGAGAGGGAGTTAGATGAATAGTACTGAGGGAAAGAAGGAGTCAGATGACTAGTATTGAGGGAAAAAGGAAGTCAAATGAACTGTACTGAGAGATTATTCTGCTGTTACTTTTTTAATTAGAAAAATCGATTACTGCAGCATGAATAATCGCATAAAAATACCATCAAGATCCGGGACCAACCACCAGGTTAATAATAGCACAAGGTTCATCGAAGGCAGCCTCGCTACACAAAAAAAAAGATACAAGCCACCAACACAACTGAGTGAACACTCCCTTGCTAAGCAAAGAAAGGTGCGAGTGAGTCATCGTAACCGAAAGTGACCTCCACAACCAGTTCACAGACTTGAATGTTCACACAATTCTGTTGTCGTGTACAGCTAGGCAGACTGCACCTCAGCTTTCTTGGCTTCCGGTAGATTACAGCATGCGAGCACGAAAAAGCCACCGGCGCACCTATTAGTGGTTTAGCTTAAGTGAATGAAATGTTAAAATCATATGGTCTCTTTGGCGAAAAGATATCTAGATATTGATGTTACGAGATGGTACAAAATCGTAATTCATCGTCAGATAATATTAAATTTTCGTGGAATTTAACAAATTAATTGAACATCTGAGAACATGTATACTGACTTGTACTGAAGCAAATAATTTTATTTCACTATACAAACGAGGAAAGCTTCTGGGCGTTCAGAAAAATAGTTGTGCTCTTTGATCTTCCAGTTTTCAGTCCAGCTAATATTACTCGAATTCATTCCTTAACTGAGAAGACTCAGTGGGTACATACAATGTATTTCAGAGAAAATATAAACGTGAAAATTATGTTTCCAAACGCAGCAAAAAATGCATACGAAAGTATTTTCTTTGCTCTTTTCATGCTGAATTGACCAATATTAGAATAACCTCGAACTATTAGAAAAATGAATATAATTTTACTAAAACTAAAATAAAAATTTAAAATATATCTTCATCTCTTTTTTTACAAATTATGTTTAATTCCGAATTTAGAGAACTAAGTTTCTTAAGAACTCCGAAAAAAGCAGAAATGAAACAAATTCAATTTAAAATTCCATCACGTGCAAAAAAGATACGAATAATTACGGAAAACCAGTGCAGTAGGTAATTTATTCTGACATGTGATTGCTGGGTCTCAATAATTGGAGAGACCTGCACTTTGATCCTCACTAAAATTACAGAAAATAACATTATTCCTCTCACTTAAGGATCACACGGAAACTAACTTGCAATATCTTCAGGTGAAAGTTTGGTGCTATACTGTGCACTGTACTGTGCTGTATGTATGGTACAGTACTATTTAATTTGGATACCGGAATCTACAGATGAATACAGCAATGTATGGTATCCAATGAAATGGGACATTCTAAAGTACATTTTAGCATGGATAATGTATATCATATACGCATACCTCGTCATTGTAAACCCAGATAAGCGGTGAGCCGATTAGGGGAAAGATCAAAACGAAGAAGCCTGCAGCAACCCCAACCGATATGCACAGTAACACACAACACCAAAAAACGTCGCGCAGTATCAGCAGAAAATCGGCTTAGGCTTAGCGGGGCCCAAGCTCAGACACTTCTAGAACATAGTCCGTACTTTGCATAACCAGCCGTGGAAAGGATATAGAGGATTCTTGTAAAAATTTACTATGAAGAGGTATTTCATCTGCCCTATTTGGGACTTTCCTATTCCACCAACCAAAATCGATGATAGAGCTTTGCAGTGAGATGTTAGTGTCAATTGCAATTACTCGTTCATCAAGTGAAGATGCAGCAACTAGTAGCAACAGCCTTGGAAACACTGCAATGTTAAAAAATACTCTTAAAAATTAATCTCTTTGAATGCCCCTGACAAGACCTCTGCAGAACGAGGCTCTTGAGACGAGCAATCAAGAGGAGAAACGACCGGCAGCGGATGAGGTAAAATGAACCAAGGGATCAGAGCTTGGCACCCCGCGGGCTCGTGAAGATGAAGCAATGCAAGTACCAAGTCTTCAGGACATCGGGGCAGCTTTTTCTGGTGACATAGCTAGTCTTTTACAGGCTTCCGAAGAGCATCTATAGACCATCACTTAGCACAGGTACGAGGAGAAATCAATGCTTTCAACATCAATTCCGAGGATAAATTCATACAGATTCATACTCGCGGAAATAAACGAAAGTTTCTTTCAGTTTTTATGAGAAATAGGCAGAAATGCAATAGAAAGACGGAAGACTTTGTCTGATCTACTGGAGAATCAATAACAAAGGAAGTTATCTTGAATACATTTATGTGGTTTTACTGTCCTAGAAAGGTATGTAGTTCATATATGAACATAATGAGAAATTCTCTTCCGATCCTGCATCACACATTCCAGAATTTAATGATGCAAGTTGCATGAAAAACTTCCTTGAATGTGTGTCATTATACAACTTTATTTCCTTTTAATAGGCATATTACACATGTAGGCTCACTATTTAACGTTCATTCGAATAATATATAAATCCCTTTCAATCGAGATTTTAAAGATATTGGCAATATCATGGAAAAAATTGAGCTAGTTTCTATAAAACTATACGCTCGTCAGTCGTTCGGAAACTGAAGCTCTTCGTTATCACGTCCCAAGTTGATGCAAAGTTACCCTCGTAATGAGAGGCCCCGGCTACCAGCAGCGACGAAATGCTAATTGAAGAGAGGGTCGCTGTAATATTCTCGAGTACCCAGAATTCATTACTCTGCAGTTTAAAATATTCGCCCCTTTTACATAAAAACTCCTACATAGATTGAGTGATCTGAGAGTCCTGAAACTTATTTTCCTATTTTGAATGACGATGAAAATTTTCACGGTAAAGCACCACCGCCCATCAAACTTGACTTGATCCGTCTATTTGTTTAGCTGAAGAGGACGGAAAGCCTGGGATCAATTGGTTTTAACGTGAACCTCTCTGCAGCACGTACGCGAGTGCCAGAGAGTGGATGACGAAGACGATGCTTTCAAAATCTTACCATCAAATATTGGTTGATTGAGAATTGAGTTTTAGGAGAAAGAATATAATGCAGTGAACAACAAAACTTTTTAAAAAACTGTGGTGCTTACATAAGTGATCATAAAAAATTCATAATGAAGACATTTTGAAATAACAAATGCATATAAACATGTATTCAAGTAGTTTAAATGTTTTTTCCTGAGATAGAAGCCAAAATCGTTGTTGGTGGTAGACCCACTTAAGCATTTAAACGCTCTACGCAATAGGTTATCCAAACTATCATATTAAATCAAAATATTGAACTGTGCAAAAATGTAGTAAGATGAATATATGTAAATGGAGATCAGTTCACAATGCATAATTTCTTAACAAAGAAAAAAGGGAAGCTTCTAATATGTAGCTTTTAATATGAATTGACTGAAAGTTTCCCTGAGAGAATATCACTTTACGTATAAAATTATTAAGAGATATGTACCTCTAATGTATTCAGTAACTGCATCCTTCGCGCTGAACGGAGGTAAGTTTTATGCACTTCTAACCCATTATTGTAAGAATAAAAAAGACAAGCTGTTTCCAAGATCATTTTTCGTATGAAAACAACCGGTTATTAAACAAGGCATCGCTTGTATTGGATCACTATTATAATAGTTGCTGCACTCTGAGTATCACTGGAAACTGTTACGCGTTACTCTGAAGTTTAAAAATTTTTTGGTTTTCAAAAAATGATTCCATCAAGTTTTGAATGTATAAAGAAACGTTCAAATGACCCGTGAAATCAGATAAAATAATCTTTCCAAGCAGATCAATTTCAAGCTTAAAATTAATCAAAGTATTTTCGCACTAAAACTTTTCGAAATCCTATTCACTGTTGCATAAGGTGGGCAATTTCACTTCAAAATAAGAACGTGGAGCATAAATTTACAGCAAGCAGTCTGAGCAGCATGAGGAGCAAGAGTAATCTTACACTAGTCCAATATGAGCTCAAGTTCTTTAAAGGAGTCTCGTGACCTTCCAGAAAAACGAGCGGCGGAAGCGTTATGAGCGGCACTTATCATCGTGCACACAATTGGCTTCTTTTTGGAAAAACCGCAAAGTACGGGGAGGCAAGAACCCCCATCTCCCGACGGTGATTGCGGACGTGCTAGGCATCCAGTCTCCTTGATGCTAAATTTTCAAGATGGCTTTCTAAGCGCACTGAAAAACCCGGAGAAAATTTGAGAATGAATAATTTGTTAACAAAGAAAAAGAGAAGCTTCTAATATGTAGCTTCTAATATAAATTGCCTGAAAGTTTCCCTGAGAGAATATCACTTTACATGTGAAATTATTAAGAGATATGTAGCTCTAATGCATTCAGTAACTGCTCCCTCCGCGCTAATGTGCGAGCCGGCTGTGATGAGCTACACATCGCTATCGTCTCGGCTCATTTTCCCGACGCACTAACCCGTGGAAAATAGTTACGCTAGAGACGCCGTGTGAACATGATTGAGATAAATAATGGAGAGTCAAGGTAATATTTCACGTCGCCGTCACACTGGAACATACTCTGTAAGAAGTGGGACGATTCTTGCAAAGATAGGTCTATTTATATATGATCACGCATGTTTTCCTTTTGCTCTATTTTAGGTAACATGATGAGACTGCTTTGTCAAGTAGGCAATTCTAATATTTCACAGCTCTCGTATGCAGATGTCATCAATAACCATCATCTTGCACAAACGCCACTGCTGTGAGCTTTTATTACAGTCAACGAGCAAGTACAGCTGCAGCTGCTGTTTACAACACCGTCACTGTCACTCGCTACTTCTCATGTAATATGAGACTGGACATCTACCACAGCATTAAAGCGCCATACTATAACGGAGGCAACAAATCATGCGACTACCAAGGCCCCTGCCGGAGCTGCGGAACACAGAACGAGTCGTACTTCCTGTCACCAGTTCCGCTCAAGTTCTTGCTGCGCAAAAGTTTCACGGTAAAACAGAAAAAAACAGTACGAGTAGAATAGATATTTTTTACGAAACATAAGAAAAAACTATTTTTTTAATTTTTGAAATATTACTTGTAATTGATATTTTGATTAATTTCGGAATAGACCCACTTAACCATTTAAACGCTCTACGCGATAGTTTATCCAAAATATCATATTATATCCAAATATCGAACTGTACAAAAATGTAGTAAGATGGATGTATGTAAATGAAGATCAGTCCACTATTTGTACCAAATTTTTAAAAAGAAACAAAATCAAAGAATAAAATAAACTATTTTAAAAAGGAATACTACGGATAGAATTGTTTAAGTTTGCCTAGACCCAATTTAGAATTCAAATCGTAATTTAGTTGTTTCAACTCCTCAATACAAAACATATCACCTCTTGAAAAATTTATTAACAAAAGCTCGAGTAGCTAGCCGCTAACCTGGAGATGAAATATTAATATTTTCTTTATTACTTATTGCAGAAGTAAACTGAACCATCGAGGTCTTAGAATAACTAAACAAAATTTTATCCAAAAACAAAGAGACATTAGACTAATCCATACATCTGTGTCTGAGAAAGACGAACAAACGCTCGGAAGACGACTAGAAAGCGCCATGCGACCATCAAAGTGACGAACGCATTCACGGTGAGCTTGTCGTTCCTACTGTCTCTCCATAGAAGCCCTAACGGTGCATCAATTAGCTTCTGGAATGGAATGACACGCAGGAACTCGTTCCACATTCAATGTTGAGAATTGGAGCATTCCAAGAATCGTGCGTTCGCTTAAAAAAAACACGCTGAGCCGTCAGACAAATGTAATAGTTCTTGGGGAAGCGTAGCGAGTGTGAGTCAAAACTTCCGAGAAGATCAAAAAATAGACAAACTTGAATGAGTGTGACAACAGCGTGACCAATTACTTCAGAACACGCGGAAAGAAAGATAAAGAACGTACAGAAGTTTTAAGAGTTTTCTTTTCTGTGGGTAATAATTTTAGCAACGAAAATTATTAAAAAACTCTGAAAAAGTTACTTCGGACGACATGCTTCTCTAAGGAATGTGAATGAATTTAGGGGCTGGTAAGTTTTGAAAGAATACATAATGAATAGTTTGTGCCTGGAAAAAACTTTCATCCAGGGAGAACATTTTGCTAAGAACAATTACTCTAGTGCAAAGAGTTAGAATAGTTTCAGCTGCACTGAAGAATAAGAACTTCCTGCACCGTGGAGGGTAAAGAAAGTAAATATGATACATGCTTCCCGTTCACCTCTGAATGAAAATGACAAATTTCTAGACCCGACTCTCAAACGAACAATTTTATACAGCAGTAGCTTACGTAGCATATAATGAAAGTTATGGTTTGTACGTGTTCATGCAATGGTTTCCTAAAATATTTCTGCCTCATTTTCAAAGGCCCTTCCAAAACCGATTTCCAAAGAAATGAAAGATATTGAGACATTGTGATAAATGATATGAATGTAAACAACATGTCAGCAAGTTCAAACGCCAATAAACGATGACCTTAATAGTTTTGCTGTACGTCAGATTAATTCAGTCGAGGAATATTTGACTGGCATACCAAGCATGAGAGCGGCACAGGAAGAGAGGGCTGGGAACACAGAACATGACACTGACGCACGCATGCGAGGATGAGAAGGCAGTTCTGTGGAGCAAGTATCTCAGCTCACAGTGATCCATCCACGACTGTTACTGCTTCTCAAGATCATCTTTCCACTACCTCAGCAGCTCAATTCCGCCGGCTCGATGTGCACATAAATAGTTACGATGGTACTTATGGTTGTTCCCATGAAGCACAAATCTCTAGCAAAATAACCGTTGGGTTTCCAATGATCCTCCGCAGCTCAAAGTGAGCGAAATTTTTCAGACATTTCTAAATTTGATGTTCGAAAGAATTTTGCTCTCTTTTCTGAAGTGATTTTTTCCTGGATTACACTCAATATTTTCATCATTACTATTGTGTTCATAATTACTGGCGTATAATAAGAAACAGATTTGCTCTACGAAATGAGGACAAAGGTCAAAAATTTATCTTCGATGAGTTTGTTGTCGTACGTGAAGATGAATCTCAAATGTACATACCAATATGATAGGAAAAGTAGGAAACCTATTTTAAAAACAATACTTGTGAAGTTAGATGTACAGATCACAGTTCCTTTAGCACGATTTCTAAAAAAACGGCTGCATCGGTTCGATGATTACTGTGAATTGAAACTGAAGTGAAATATACGTTTAACGTCGTTCATACAAAGTCATCAAACAACAATCATGATTAAGTCTTATCTTAGGACCTACAAAATTACGAGAATGCAAAACTTAGTAGACTATATTGTTAAGCCTGATAGTTTTGTAGAGCTTGAGACATTCAAATGATCACATTCATTTATTAATTATTAGACACAGTCGCATTAATTCTCAAATTCATGTTTATCAAATGTAACACTGAATAATTTTAACCCAGCAGTCCGATGAAAATTTTGCATGAAGTGAAGAAGCAGCCAGATCACTGAACAACAGCTCGGTATTTATAGAGCTATCACCACCACGGAAGGAACGCAACACCAATTAACCCTTCATTTTCCGCATTGTGTTTGTCATTCCAGGGCAGAAAACAAAGAGGCGTACTAAGCTGCGCTAGCTTAATTAGGTGGACTGTGAGGCGAGTGGAGAACTGTATGGGGGCAAATGAACTTATGGATAATGGCGAACAAAAAGTAGGCCAGCAAACCGCAAATGAAGTCCATTGCAAATAGATGCCTTGGTATTATTTTTTCAGAGGGCAGGGAGGCGATCACGGCCGAAGTGGTGGTGTGTTGTGCCGTCAGCATGCCTGTGGGAGTGCACTTCAACTACCGTACATAACTCATGAATATGAAAATTAAACGTAATGAAAAACATAAATAAAACTTTAAGCAACGTCTCGAAACGTTCATTTTGAGCCATACTTTCTAAAAGTTCGGTGAAAAACATCATTATTCCACTGATTATGTTTTATGATAGCATTATATTATTATTATCATTGAATAACTTTAAACTCGAACACTCGCATGGAAATACAGGCGCTGAAAATCTTGATATACTGAGTAGGAGTAGTGGTGCGGACGCGCGTTGGAAATCGCGGAGCAAGTGTGATGTGAAAAGCAGTTAAGGTGACGTTGATTACCTACAAGAAATATTGATAGTTAAACTCATGAAACGACAGTACACGTTTGAATGTTTTGGAATGTTTGAATTTTATATTTTCTTGTATCATGGAACCATAATCTCATAGTCGGTGGCAAGTAATCGCTGAGTGTTGGAACAGCTTAATTTGAAGTTACATACAAATTAACTTATTCATCACTTTTAAATTGACTTTAAAACATCAAGTATTTTGTACGCGAGTTATTTCAATACATTGAGTGTTCAATTTTCTTCTTGCTGCAATTTTCAGAAATACTGTTCGATTAAAAATTAATCAGATGGGAAACTATTGCGTTAAACCAGTTTTCTAGTTTGATCTGAAAAATGAGCATTTTAACTTTGAGGCAAAAATAAATCAAAAACGGTGCTTATAATGTACGTGGCCAAAGAAACATTGAATAAGATTTATTTTGTCACAGTCTACAGTAATCATCAACATCACATTACAATACCTTTATCATATCAAACGGTCACCGACATAATAACGACGAAACCTCAGAGTTACAAAATTAAAACTGTTGCGATCGAATTCAGCAATGAACCTAATATCATTGAAGCTTCCACACCAAAGAACAAACACAACCGATAATACTACAATAGTCACGCTAAATTATTGTTATCACTAAAATAATGACGCTCAACTGATGTGTTACCCACACCAAGAAACACTGACCAGACACACTGCCTCCTAGAGCGTCAGTTCAAGGCTCACCTGAATCACTCGGCCGGACTCCAAGCCGGCTGGTGGATCTCCTCCACCGAGACCTGCGGAAGAAATAAATGAATTAGCGTCTGCAAGATTGCGCATTAATTTTATCGCTCAAGACTAATTAATTAGAAAACCGTAGCAAGAACTAAACACGGGTCCAATTATTTTTGTTTTCCAGGTTTTATACTGTGGGAAATGTTCATGAAAATTGGACCCTGTTGCTAAATTGGTTCACGGATAAGGTGTGCTTACTCGTATTCATGCTATTGCCGATGAATACAGTTTAAAGAAAGTGATCTCTTGAGTCATTTCCATTGTATTTTAAAACACATGAATCGAACTTGAAGGCATTTAAACTGGTGTCATTCAATTCTCACTTCATCATACTCGAACTGCCAATTCAGCAATACTCTCTTAACTTCGAGTTCTCTATTTGTATCGAACACCACGAAGTAGCCTCTGATTCTCCCAGTCAAGTTCCCAACTTTACAACCACTTCTGCAATATTTTGGGAACAATTGCAGCGTGACTCCATAAGAAACTCGCTAGAGCACCTAATAAGGAGCCTCAATGACTACTTTCATGAGAGCGTTACACTAGGCAACACTACCTTGTACTTCAAGAGGGCATCGCTTTTAGCAATAAAGGTAAGATTCAGCTATCCGTTCAGTTATAAACACAGATTCTTTTGAAAATTGGCCATAGATGAATCTATCAAAAGATATTATTGCCGGCATATTTCAGTCCACAACATTTTCTCAAGATGAGAGAGGGACATAGCGATGTTACTTTAAATACTTGTCATGTTCTGAAACACTCAATTTTAACTGAACACCATACGGGTACGCGTTAAGAACACTTTATCAAAGACCCTTTCCTAAAGTCCAGCCCAGAGTGATCCTACCAAACTAAATGCTGAATAATAATTTTTATATGCTATATATGAATAATCAATACTTTTATGAATCCAAAGGGTCAAGCACAATCAAATTGAAGTAACTCGGCGCACACACAATGAATCGCTCATGTATTTAGTAGGAAATCGTTATTACGAATATTACCTCTAAGTTTATGCTTTAGAAAAGCGGAATCAGTGAAGTGATAAGCTACGCTGTACAGAAGCATATGCTGTTTGCAATTTTTACTACTTAACTATCTTAAGAATTCTTCAGGATTTTTCTTCACAGAACTTGTGCCCGAAAACTGTATAAAATTAAGGCAGAGATTCCACTGCCATTACCAAACGCTCGGCAAAGTGTTTTAAGATTCTCCTTACGAGCTTCTCCAGGCACTCAAGGGAAATCGTATCCCATTCGCATCTCTACCAGAGTGTTCGTAAAAATTTTAGTTGCTTAAAATACAGGTGCGAGCAGGTACACATACTATTATCGCAACAATAACTTTCAACGATTAATACTTAGTGTTAAGAGCTTCGGTGTCATGAGCAACTGCAAAATCCTAATAATTCTTGTTCATGAATTGAATAATAAATTACTGTTCAACAAGCAAAGAATTTTGCGACGATTGAGAAAACAGGTAATAATTAATACCAAGTAAAGGTTCTTCGCAGGTTGTGATGAAAAACAAGCGTAGCGACTCAAGCTTTATTATCATGCAAGTGAGACGTTGTTCTTGAGCCTCATTAGAAGGCAGTCAGACGATAGAGTTAATTAAAGGAGCAGCAGCAGCAGCAGGAACAGCTTGGGACGCTTGGGACGAAAGCAGCTTTGCTCAATTAAAGTCGTCAGCACAGCCCTCTGTGAGACTGCTGCCACCAGACTAGTTTAAGGCAACTGACTTTAATTTAATTCCGTGATGCCGTCCCCAACCAACGTTAAACAAAAAATCTAAGAGAAACAAACATATTTTGTACTGAAGACGAAAGCTGCAAACTGTGCTTGATTTAGATATGGGGTTCTACATGTGTTACTACTTTCAATTCAAATAGAAATTTTCGAAAATTGTCACAAAATACATATGTTGGAAAACTAACGTCCAAAAGTCATGAAATATGTCCAGAATTTAAATATAAGATGAAATTGAGTAAACTCTTTTCATTGCGGCAGAAGAAATCTATTTTAGGCTGTTTTAAAGACCAGTGTCTCTCGGACGTCCATCTTCGGGGATGCAGCAGGCCGTTCATCACTCCTGATAATTGGGGCGGCGCAAAGACAAACAGGCTGTGAACGACCACCGAAGAAATAACACAAAAACAAAACAGGGTTCACGTTTACAATTTTTAGTTCTTTCTGAGTCCAACAAACAAGAAGAATCATAACTATATATCGTAATGGGTAATAAATACTAATCTGTGAAAATGATTTCCTATTTTAATGTTCAGAGGTGACGGATAGACTAACATCGTGTTAGGTGCTATGTCTTCCAATGTAGTCTATGTTTAGTCTCTTGGATAGGATAAAATTCCCAAACACCGATGTAAACGTAACTGAATGGCGATGATATAAGCCTTAACATTTATTTTCTCAGTGAATAGATATGCTGTTTCGATGACCGATCCTACACGGCAATGAAATAATTGCTATATAGAAAATAAAAAAATATATTGAGCCAAAATTGGCTACTTTTATTGAAAGGAAATCGTAAACAATGAAAACTTTCGTTGGCTCTTTGAGTGATTCCGACTCAGCACCTTCTAACTCTTTACTGAATAATACAAAGAAGTCCAGGAAACTGAACTTGTTAAAATTTGAATTTCTCGCAGAGTAAAATAGGATAGACTGGAAGGCACTTGGTAAACTCGAATAACATCAAGCACTGATCTGAGAATCCCTTTTTAGAAAAACAAAATATTTTTCCTGGTTTCGCGCTCAAGTTGGGCTGAAAATTTTCCAACTATGTGTTATTCCCATGCCTGCGTACAAACAAGCAACTCATCAATCATGGGAGGAATATTGCCCAGCGAAAAGAAAAACACAAGAGAATTACTTCTTTCGAAAAATAAAATTGAAATCATCTGGGCACACTAACCACAAGGAGGTGCATGTGTGTTGCGTGTGCTGCACAACAGTAGCTTATAAAATTAATAACAATTAAACTAAGAGATCTAAAGAACGTAGGTAATTGTAAACAATCAAAGATAATTGAAGTTTTTAAATTGTTGTCTCCATTGTGCTTATAATTATGACATATTGCTTTTATCACTCAGAAATTTTAGCAACAAGAATGGTGCTTTACATGAACGAGCAGTGAATAAAGATGGTAGAACTTTTTTCAATATAGTTTATTTGTTATTATAGTGCAAAGAAATTAAAGTAACACTTTAATACTGAAAATCCGAATAAAAATTGCATAGTGGCAATAGAGGTTAAGTTTAGAGAAATGGACTTAACAAAGGAGAATGGATAAGCATGCTAAGGAAAATTTTTCCACAGCGGATGATTTTTAATATTCTGACGTTCCATGGCCCCCCTTGTATCCAAATCTAGTTCTGATATTTCTGCTAAGGGGATATTTAAAGGACAAGGTTTACATAACGATGCCTGATCTCTGTGGATAAAAACGTCATGCAATAATCATCATAATTTCAAAGATGTTGAGTAAGGCAATGAACGACACCATTAACACAATTGTTTGGGCAATAACGGAAAGCTAACAGATGAAAAACGTATTAAATATTCACGCTGTACTATTTGACTATCGTACAGAAATAAATAATTTTCCTATTCAGAAACATTCTACACATTGCAGTTCTTAATAGTTGTAAAAAGTGATCATGAATATAAAGTGAAGAACCTACTAAATTACTGCATTGGTGGCAAAAGTATGCAGAAAAATAAGACACCAGGCTTTCAATCATTGGTTTTACCTTGCATTATTATATTCTTACTTCTATGAAAGTAAAGAAACTGTGTGATATAAACTTCAACCATTCGTGCTCTGCATTTGTTCTTTTATTGAACATAGAGAAAAACGAAAAGGGTTTTCCTTTTACTCAGTAATAATAATCTTGTACAGAATATCATGAAAATAGAAGTCTCTATTCGACCAAAATTACCTACGACTCATAATGCACTCAAGATATACAGAAAAAATAAAATATTCAGCACCGGAATACAGGCCAACGGAAAATGCAGCAATTTGAAAGCAGTTTGTGCGAGCATAACTGTTGTATTGTATTACAGTGAGAACTAATGCTACTATGCGTTAGCATAAGTTCTCACAGTAACTTAACGTACTTATTTTAAGTGCGTTAAGTTATTGTAAGTGCGTTAAGCTCCAGTCGCCATAATAACTGATGTTGCAGCGGCCGAAGACGTCCTGTAACTGCATTTACAGCTTATTCGCTTGACAATAGTTCTCTCTAATAAGCATAAATTACCAATAAGTGCCGGATATTCAGCTCTGCCACATCAGCATCACAGAGTGCTGGATGCCTGCATAACCGACCCTCTATCATAATACACTCAGAGCAACTGTACACCGCCTCTTGGTCTCTGCTGCGACACAAAGCCGACTTCAGATCAGGGCTCTGAAGAGTCGGAAGTCGAGATCAGGTGAAAATTATTGCCAAAGAGTCGGAGTCAAAGTTGGACTTTTTTCAAAATCACGGGTCAGAGTTGCATGATTGAACTTTGAACTGCACAGCCATGCTTCGAGTATGATAAAGGCAGCAAACAGCGACAGAGAGAACTTTTTCCAGCAATATTTCCTAACTTGTATGATGTCGCTTAGAAAGAAATTCATACAATAATAACCCCTTTTTGATCGATAAGTATAACGTAACATTCATTAATTTTTTGACGTTTGAATGTTTAAAAACTAGTCTTTAAGAAGGCAAATAATTTCATTATAAGAGTACTAGTTTTTCTAGAAAAGAATTTACTTGTGACGCTCTGGAAAGAAACTCTGAATGACTACACTATTACATAATATTTTATGTTTTTTATGTTTTCAATACATGCGTAGCAATCAGAATGGAATGACAAAGACAGTTTTTACCTGGTCGAATGGAATACGTGAGAAGACTGAAGAGAATGTTGAGAGCGCGTCATAAAAGTTTATTAAATTCTTGGAGTCGCTAATGATAGCTCGGTAAGCTCAAATATCTCAATAAAAACGAATGTTCAATGAAAATCAGTTGATGGAGCTTTTCAAAGGAAATGCTGAATACCTGTACTACATATGCTGGCAAGGGTTGTCTCATCGCTACAGGAAACCAAAGAGCGGTGAATGACATCACTTTTCATCACTCATTATAGCATTGATCATTTGTTGAATGATAAACACTTATGAAATAGCATTGTACCTGTTAGGTCTTAATTTGAGTCAAATGGGACGAGATATAAAGTTGTATGTCTGTAGGAAATTTTCGTCTGAAGTTTGTTTATAGGAATAAATCAGAAGTTCATTTTCAGATGTTCATTTGAATAACTTCAATTCATAAACTCGTTCACATTTTTTGCAAAGTTTTTTTCAGTCATGGTGTTTTCCACACGAGAGTTGGAAATGATGTGTTTTATATGACTATTTGAGTTGGTTTTTAATTAGTTTACATTTAAAGCGCTGCAGCTTTTACGTCCATGTCCTCGGATATGTCAAGGCACAGATACAAGTGATAATAAACACTGCTATAGTGTTTGGATAAGCTAAGACATCCTGTGCATTGTTTCTCAATAACCTTCAGACGTACCGAATATTCTTCCATTGGAAGAACCGAACACAACTTCAACACTCATTTGCCTAGTGCACTTTTTCTACTCGTGCTTTTGTTTTGATGAAGGAGGAAAATGATCTAATTCCTTTTCGATACAAAAAATCACTGCGGATTGACCTTCGCGAGTTATAGATAAGATCAGAGCGTAGTGTATTCAGTAGTCTCAACGCACAAACAGACAGACAACCAGGCGTTCGTAAATAAATCAACAAAAGCTTTCTATGAAACGACAGGTTTGGAAAATGCAATTGAAATCGGAGTTTAGCGCAGTAATAAATGAAATCTATACATGTGCGATCAATTCTTTGCAGAGAATAAGTGCGGCGTGATAACGAAAACAGTAATGGACGACTGTCCTGCAATTCAGCATTGCGGGACAACGCAAGCAATAATGCACCATTGTCTTACAATACAGTACATCATGACTTGGCAGGTTGTAGTATACGAATATTCCACAACACAGTCATTAATAACGCTCCGCAGCGCACGCAACATTCCAGCATCTGCTGCTGCTGATCTTCATGGTAAAGAGACTCTCCTCTTCACGCCGGCGCGCCTTACGGTGTTCGATGAATCATCCTCGTCGTGGAACGCAGGCACACCAAAACCGGTGGCGCCGCAAGAATACGTGTCATCAAATTTCGTTTCACAATAACTTTGAAAAGAATGGTACCTATCACGTCTTTGCCAGACGTAGAAAATGCTGTGCACATCAAATATTTTGGCCATTGACGGAAGTGACTGAAAGGCGGTTTCGTTGGTGTAGGACGAAGTTTAACACAACTCTGTTTTAGGTGCGGCGGCCCCGGCAGATTTGATTGATCGAGGGACGAAATCGCTCAGCGGCTCTCAAAGTACTCTTTTATCTGATATCAATCGATCAATATAAGAATACTTGCCAATCTACAGAGTGGCTGAGTGACAAGGGAATAACAGCATAAAATGCATGATCCAGGAGAAAAATCGGGCAATTTACGAACGAGCTTCGGTTTAATTGTGGTTACAACAAACAAGTTTCAGATTGAAAAGATGCTTTCAAAGAGAGAGACAATGACATTGTGGCCTTTTTCGTGCAAAGGTCATAAAATTTCTGAAACTTCTTAACGTTCATGTTGATGCCCTTTAAATGTGTCAGACGGACAAATATGTAGGTCGAGCTTCAGTTGTGTTTTTTCAAACAAATTCAAAAAGAAATGAACTGCACTCAAGATTCCTGAGTTAAGAAATAAAAATATAAAGGTACTTGAGATTGATTAAATTGCTGAAGTGATGTTATATACTTTGATAATAATTTTTAACTCAAGTACATGGGTCTCTTTCTGCATTGTGTTTATGAGCTTTTATAAGAACAGTTATTAGCGTTTCAACATGAACTCAAACTCATATTACTTGAGAATAGACTATTGATCGAAGCATAGTATTAATATTACAATGTTATTTCATAGACAAACTGACACTAAAGAAAATATGTAATTCCGTTGTCTTGCCGGAAGCTGATCCAATGCTAATGCATTTTAAAAACCTTAAAATTCATGGGAAACATCAATAAAATCTGTCCCACTTTCGATATTTTCAATAAAAATTTCTTTGATTTAATTTTGAACAGATGGAGCAGCAAGTGACTGTGTGCACGGAAGCGCAGCAGTAGCAACATGCGAATAAACACAAACAGCATCAGCGACAAGCTCCCGCACCAAATTTAGAAAGCAGGGGAACATAAGCACCTATACAAGCAGGAGCAGCACCTGCACAACTGTTTGCAACAATCATTTCGCTGACAGTCTGAAGAGCAGCAGTGGCTGAAATAACAGGAAAAACAGTAGTAGAAGACGAAAAGATGCAGAGGCTTCACCGTTCATCAGGCCGATACCGAGCTGAAGCGTAACGAGCGCCACGATGGTTGGACTGCGCCTGCAGCTCAAGTGCGTTTGAAGGGTAAACAGCGAAGAGCTCCGCCGCCGTACGTGCAGCAGCTTTCTTCCGCACTTCCAACCTTCTTTATGAACTCAGCTTTTGTAAGGGAAGTGATGGGTGTAAACATCAAGGAGTGGTGCAATGCAGTAATTAAATTACAATCTCTTCGCTCTGCTCGGTTAATTAAGCAATTTCAGAAGCAACATGATCCGCATTTTGAATTTACTAACCACCACTCAATGTAGTAGTAACAATTATGTAGAAGTTAATAACTTGGAAAGAAGAACACCTCTGAGAAAAAATTGAATTTCCATTTGGAAATGGAAGTAATTGAGTTTAACGTCGATTTATGCAAGAACTGAGTACTCAAAGAACATAGCGGCTCTCGACCAGTTGTTCTCCTGTAAAATATTTTTTGAATTCTACAACTCACCATGAAAATTCTTTTACAAGTTTGCCACGACTCTCCGTCTTATGATTCGCAATGCAGACAAAGAATAATTATTTTAGATAGGAACCGTAATATGATTTTCTCGTTTTTTCTCAACATACCATTTTTCCCCGTGAGTACCATGATTCAATTCTTGGATTCTTTACTAGTGAGCGCTGCTGAATGGACAACCCCAATGTTCGTTGAAGTCTTGATCATTGCAAAGAAAAGAAAAGTGGCTTTGAAATCCAATTACAAATTCGAATATTTCTTAATTTTTTGGCAGGTGTACAGCTTCGAGAACGCTTTTCCAAATGCACCATGACATTTGCGAATTGCCAAGTGTTTTTACTTCTGAATACTTTTTCAGTACTTGAACATAAATACCTCTTTAAAATTTCATCTTTTCTACGAGTCAATTTTAGTACACTAAGTAAATGCTCCTAAGAACAATAATATTGGAAACTACAACGAAGCATTAGCGAACTTTAGTGCTTGATTCAAAACATGCATTATGAGGAATTATGAATGGCAAACGAATTTAAGAGTAACTTTTTTGCATGCATGACCCGGACGCGATATCTAGCCAAAAAGCCGCTATGAAATAATTACAAGCCATGATTAAATCAATTACAGATGCCGTACATTACGACTGAAGACTTTCATTTGATAGAAAAATTGTTTTTATTTAACCGTAGAATTATGCGACAGTAGGATGTTTAAACGAACTGAGTTGGTGAAATACTAACTTATGGAGCTATTTTGACGAGCAAAAGCATCTTACCGATAAGAATTAAACAATACGTATATTACGGCAAAAAAATCATGCAACAAGAATTGAAATCTAGAAGATATTTAGGACTCAAGAAAGTTATTAAGGAGTTATTTTGTCGGCATGGCAACTCACACTAACCTTCATGTTAGACTAGTCACCTAATAACAGAGTCAGCTCAACGAGCTCGTTGATCATCACTGGCCTCAAAAATTCAAATTTGTCGTGATGGGTCGTGTTTAAGGCCAAGGCAATGAGTTTGTCACGACACTCAGTATTCACACTCAAGTTTTCGAGCTGAAGACCTGAAAGTTTCATGACGCACTTGACAACGTGTTAGAATGAACGACGTTGCTCAACTGCTCCTTTGTTCTGCTAGTTCTTACTTTGTTGAAGTCTAAGAAACTTAATGGAAGAAAACATATTATTACTGACATTATTATTAATATGAATGTCATAATCATTATGTTAAGTTAAGTTAAGTGTTAAGTGTTATCATCATTATGTTAAGTTAAGTGTTTTCCTGCTCGGGGAGGCTTTGTATGATAGTTGTCGTCAAATGAAGATTAGTTCACGACTAATATATACAGCTCTAACAATAAAATTGCAAATCGACAACCAATTGCTTTTTCTTGCTCTGAACCCTGAATTGTTTTGTGCTTCTTGGTAGAATTGTAAGGCTTTAACAAACTAAGCTCAATCATGAACATTTTATGTAGACATGTGCTTGATAAAGAAATGTTTCATAACGAAGAAAACTACCAACCAACAATTCCAACGGTTGTATTACTCCATTTTGGAAATTAATTATGTTAGAGTGTCTTCCAGAGACAGTCTGGTAAAATATAAATTGCTGTTGTCTCTATGATCCATTTTAAGTTCTTCTCAGTTGGATATAATTCGACGTCTCCCCTGAATTAATAATCAAAACGTCGTACAAGTCATAAGACTGGCCTCCTTGAGCACGGCTTTCATGCTTGTAACCCCCACAGAATGCTTGAAAAAAACTCACACTTGATTACTACGTTGTTTTCAAAGAAAATTGCGAAAGTCGTTCAACGTCAACATTATATCTTTTATAATTATTATTATATTTTATACAAGTACCTGATTCGAATCATTCTCTTTTGAAAAAATGTGATGTCTCTATTCGACGGAACTAAAAAAGACTGGAAAGAATTAGTCATACGTGAGGCCCGAGTCTGGAGGCGAGCCACGTCCACTGGCCTCGATGCTCGAGCAAGCCTGCCGTTGTCTCGAGACAGCGTAACTGCGAGCACCGTCTCTAGTCTCACTAAAGAAATTCCTCAACGAAAAATGCAATGAAAGATAGCATCGACATCGTATTTCTCACTGACATTTACCGAGTTTTATGAACGCCTGTAGTCTCATAATTATGGATTAAATCTCCGTATTTGACTTTGTTGACGTATGTTTTCATATGAAGACAATTTCCCTTAGAACTGGAAGAACATTTATATGGGAACGAAAAACAGTGTACTACAGCAGCAGATCAAGTAATAAGTAACGAAATTTTGTGATTTGAAACACTGTTTTCTGTAGTTGAAACGGTGTACTACATTCTGGTGATAATAGAAAATGAAACAAAATTCAGAGAGAGCCATTTGATAAAGCAATACGTGATTGTTTCTCCCCTCGCTTTGATCGTCTTCAGTGAAATCCCATTTCAAAAATCAAATTATGGAAGCAGAAGATTTAATATGAGTTAAATAAAGCTCCATTTTTATTCAGTTCATGAGAAGACTATACTTTCAAGCACACAGAGCAAGAATGTAGCAGTGTAAACCTTTCAAATAACTTCAAAGCGGCTGAAGCATTCAGAGGAGATCTATTGTATACATACGACCTCTATCTGTACAGTAAACTGCATCCTCTTTAGGTTGCTAAGATCTGTCAACCGAGTTAACATAACAGCTTTGTACCAACATGTCTTCAGTGCAAAATATGTTGCTTTGCACTACGATAGCATCGCTTCTGTTCAAAGTTACATACGCGGACATTGTAATATGAACGTAGCGTGTGGTAAATGTCGTGACATAATTATCTTTTATCTTCACAGCTTATAAATAGTGCTAGAAAGCTTCAAAATTTACTGAAATTTCTTACAGAAATCGAAGACGTTATCATTGCAGTGATCCGTAGAAAAGTTTTCATTACTGCATATGTTTCTCTGATTTCGCATAAACTCCTACTACTTGAGAAGCAAAGAAACAGGATTTCAATTCATTTAGTCTGTCGATCGCAGGCTCATAAATAAATTTCACAATTTTTTCAAAATAAATTCAAATATGAACTTGAACTCTCTGCAGAGGTAGTTTGATAAGTCGGTTCCTCAGACTCAGAGATACATGAGTTTACAGAATAATTCACCTTTCTCGTTAGTAGGCAATTAACGTGATATCTTTCTAAATTTGAGGAGCCACTAGAGATATTTTTGCGTTTTATGTGAACACATCACGCTCTTAAAAACATAGCTGATGCTCCTATGAGTCACAACTGAAAAGACTCGATGTGCGGAAGCCATGATAAACTCTTCAAGAGATCAGATGGTGAGATATATAAACCATAAAAGAGATAAAATGTGTCTGAGTGATGGAGAGCTCTGAAGAATTCATCTGAGAAGGTGGTCACCAGGCCGTAAAATGAGCAATTGAGCGATCACTAGGGACCGGAAGGAAATCTATGTGCTGCTCAAGCTGCCGTCTGTCGTTTGTCTGGGGCCTGCTGCTGCAGTGCCTGCGAGCAGCACTCCGCTCAACCATGACGGCGGAGACGAGTTCAATTCCCAGGAAATGATTCAGAAGTGCTTCCGTAGCACCGGTGTGCAGAATGCAAGAGGTTTCAGCAGTGGGACAAGAGCAAAGTCCACCCAGTCTGCATCCAATCCCTAAACGCAAAGCATTTTTTCAACTCTCTGATATTCTTTTAATAACATTAGAGTGCGCACATTTGCCAACCCATAAAGGCAGCAAACCAGTGTGCATCTACCTAGCATGAGAAGGTTCCTTGCAAAACTTCGAAAAGTTCCACTAAAGCCTACTTAGTTCACTAAATTGATGAATTCTTTGCTCTATTTTTTGTACAATTTACAGTTCAGTCATTCGTTGAAATACTTGACAATTTGTAAGAGGTCTTTGAAAACTGAGCACAGTGATCACTTGCTCTACGATTTAGCAGATTATTGAAACTTTCTTTCAGAAAAGGCTCACAGTATCCCTTCTTGACTTCCTCAACTCTCCACGATGCGATACAACAAGAGCTAAGTGCAGAGTTAGTAGAAATTTTCCCTTGTATGTTGTTACAAAAATCCGCTGCTTAAGCATACTGCAGTCGAGATGATTTCGAGATTCAAGCTAACTACTTAAATTATAAATGGACAAGCATTTGGGTTCTTCGCGGATGCTGTCAATTCAGTTTAAGGAGATCAAGACATCAGCTTCATTATACACAACAAAAAAGTCACTTAACGTATGGAGCAAAAACATAGTAACCATGGATAAGGATCTGCTAGTAGAACAAAACAACGATAATATCTTCAATAGATATAAACTGGGATTTTTACTCTTCATTCGTTTGCTTGGAATATTTTAGGAATGAAATAACTTTGAGGATGTGTATTTACATCATAATGCAATGTCATGTTGCCTATGATTGATGGTATGCGAGAATATTCGAGTAGGAAACTCTGGTAGGGCTTACATAAGCTAGGAAAGCTTTCAGAATACTCAAAAACTTTCTAATTTGTTGCGTCAAACTCGAAAGTCTCAAGACGTTTAGAGGTTTAAAAAATTTTGCAGATCAGGTCTTCAAACCTTGAAATCTTGCAAAAGTTGGAAAGAAACTGACGATGTGCTATCGAATTTTCGTATACATGTTCGATTCTTAATCCCCCTAATTCAGACGTCTTATTGGACTCCAAAATCTGCTCGAAAAGCTTCTACACTTATTCCTAAGCCGTCTTACTTCTGTATTCCTTTAGTTTCAACATGTACAGATCGAACCCGAAAGATGGCCTCCTAACTGAAATACAATTTATAGCAACAGCCACGACAGAAGAAAAAGAAACCAAAGAGCTGATATAGGGTAAAAGTTGACGAAATATTCACGAACCAAAGAGCGGGGAAGGGCATGAGTATTACATACATTTGGGAACGCTGTAGGTTTGAGCGTCAACCCAGCAAATGAACCTGAGAATGTGAGTGAGTAAGAATTGGAGTCGCATGGTCGCGAAGAAGAAAATGATGAGGGCTCTGGAGTTGGGGAGCGACGCAGCGAGGCGCCCCGAGCCAAGGGAGTGCACGCTGCTCTGGAGTATCGATTGGGCGAGGGGGATGCAGACCCCGGCTACGGACCGATGGACGCCAGCATTGGGCAGAACTTGTCGTAATGCGGACACTCCAATAGCCCAGAACTGGCACACAAAAAGCTAGGCTACAATTCCCTCCTATTGACTTCAAGAAGAGACAGTCAACATCGGCTGCACATCGGATCCAAGGTTGCTAGAGAAAGACAACATCTTACCGTAAGTGGCGCTGGACATTATGTTACGAGAGTCAACTCATGGTAACTCCAACGCAGTCAAATTAATTGGAAGTAAAAGTTGTCATTTGCGAAATACTGGATGAGTGCAATAAAATATTATCGTAAATAACGTCCACTACTGAATACACAGCGTAGTAAACTACACGCAATAATGTCTCGTGTAGATCAGAGTAAATAAATGATAGAAGTGCCACACAATATCGTCGGCCAGTCTAAAATCTAATGAATCCCGTGTAACACACGAAAATGTATTAAATAAGTAACTGAAAGCACATTTTTAGTAAAAATTTCATTTTCTACTATGAGCTTGACACATTGATGACAAATACATAGAAGTCGAATTCAATACAAAGCTCCTATAAGTATTACAGCACATTCAACATGCATCATTGTATCGAATTGTTAAGAATAAAATATTCGATTTTTTTACGCACAAAATTTGGCTATCAATAACTTCTATGTTTTATCATTGAAATGTCATTTGATGGTATTGGACACAAACCTGTAATTATAAATTTTCCACGTGCACTTCCTGTTGTCGAATGTTATTGCGAGTTTTCATACATATCAATTTTCTGAACCCATGGATCAGTTCAAAATTCGTATTGTTTATGAATATGCTTTCCATCGTGGAACCAATGCATCACAGACAGCTCATAAAATCAAAGTGGCTTTTTGGCTAAGATACAGTGAATAAGCGCCCTGCTCGTCGATGGTTTGAGAAGTTTCGGTCTGGTGACTTTACTTGTGAAAATCATCCAACTGTAGATCACGACCATCACTTTTAACTTTCCAAAACTCTTTACTGCCGGCGTAAAAAACCGCCCTATTAGATACCATAACTGCGTCTGTAATGTTGGTGCACAACGTTATTTTTTCGTTAACTTTGCATATCTCTTCAAACTGCACTATAATAAAATTATTTCACAACAATCCTCTTCATTTCCCTCTTTATAAAGCTATTTGCTGTTCAAACCTAGCTTTGCATATTTTTTATCTGTAGCATTATTATCTAATTTCTACTAGTCAATCTTCAACCATGAGTACTGCTCACCTTACAAAACTGTAGGACCAACAAGACTCTTATTTTAATTTCTTAGTTTCTGTCAGTGTGGTCAAAATCTAATCGCCCTTTCAGAGCTTCTAATATTTGGTCCACCTTATACCTATTCTGCAACTCATTTCTTCATTACACCAAAAAAGAGTGCTTAAAAATTGTATTTACTCTTGTCGTCTTCATTCAACTCTTCGTTAAAATTTCAACGTATTCACACCTCTAACATTGTATGACCTTACGCTTACAAACATTTACCAATAATTTACTTGTGCTGAACATCCAGGAGTACAAAACCAGAATGACCCACGCCAACATAAGTGAAGTATTTGTTTCTAATAATGCTCCTTCGCGATTCAAAGCCTGAACCTACTTTGTTCTTGTTCTATTATTTAGGTTTACATATTTTTAAAAGCATCACTTTATCCCTCCACTTCGTCATTTCATACAAGAAATTTTATTGAAGTGTAACGATAATAATATATTTTTTAACCTAACATGTACAATATAGAGAGGGGAATTACATAATAAACAGGGAAAAAATATTCAAATTTTAACTCTGCAGGCAACATTTCGCGTTCAAATAAATTCTGTTTAATTCAAAGAGAGTGGAATTGAATTTTACAATGCCCACAGTTTTCAAGCGTGAAATAGCGCTCTAATTTGGTCCATAGAGGACAATTTCCAGAAGATCACAGAAGGTGGGAGAGGACTTTCTTTGCTGGACAGTAAGATAAAGTCGAGGGCAGAATTACGACCACTATTCGCAGAGAAACCATGGAGTTCACATAACTCTAGCAAACGCCTTCGCGACTAACCTTGGATTAAATGCCAAAAAACAAGCGGGGTTGTCTCACATCCAAGAATGCAGAGGGGCCAGAGTTCAAAAATTATTTTTTGCCTGATCTTTCCAGAGGACTTGCAGTTATTGCTTAAATTATTGCACTTCAGGCGTTCCCTGTTTTTTGTAAAACAAATGTGCTACGGTGGAAAAAATGAAAAGCTATTGATGCTCTCTTTGTGCAAGCTTGAAAGGAAGTAAAACTCACATTGAGCAAAGCAATGGAAAGGCATGCGAGCTTTGCAACGCCTGGAGAGTGAGTTGGCACGGTTGAATGCTCTCAGCTTTGAATGGGCTTTGTCAGAGCGCTAACATTCATAAATCAAGCCAGTGCCCAAATGAGAAGCCGTTTGTGGACTTTTCTAGACAAGATTGGACTGGGAGCATCGCTTTAGAAGCGCTCATGCCTCATAAGAGGTTTATGTGGCGACAATAGGGAGAGTTCCTTCAAATTTACAGCAAAAATTGTGGTGGTAACATGCTAATAGAATGCAAATCAGAGTTGAACGAGACAATGCTTCAAACAGAATTTTATAAATTATAATCTACGTTCGTTGTAAGAATAACGTACATTCAATATAAATGTATCGATTAATTTACCAAGTAATAAGAAGTGATGAAACTGAAATAATTTGAATGTATTTAGAACATAAAAGCATTTAGCTTTCAAAATGCATCTGCTAGCCATTAATTCTTTTCACTGATGCTCGAAAAAATTGTAAAAATATCTGGAACAGCGTTGTAGCCAAAAACTTCTTGTAACAATAAGTGAATCGCACCACAAGTTCATTTACAAAATTATACATTTTTTTTTGTTGTGAGAGATCATGTGTCAATAAAAATAAAAAGTCAGAGTCTAAAAATGAAAGCTGAAGATAACACACAAAAAAAGCAAAATTTGAGTAGAAAACACTTTTTGCGACGAAATATTTATAGTCTGAAGAGCAGCTCATGAGCTGTACGGTTCTTTGACCTAGGTAAATTTAGTAATTGGCCAAAAGCCCCAAAAATTCTATCCCTTGATTTTTAAAATCATGCATCAACAATCGTCTGTCTCACGTGCTCTGTTCCATTTTCTGCAAATTAACTAAACTTTCAATACCAACGAAGAGAAAACTGTAAGAACGTCTGGCTTCATTACTTCTCCGACGTTGGAAGCGATTTTGCATTTATTAAAAGAATAAACTGAAAAGAAGAACCACAAAGAAGTTAAAGTCCCCAGATGGTAATCACAGCCGTAATCTCGTGGAATTTTGAAGCTTTCAGAGAAATTTGCTTAGGTCATCTTCATATTCACGAGAGAAAAGCGAGCAGGGAAAGAGCTTCACATAAGGATTCCATCCGGAAAGAGGAGGTTAGTCCAGATTAAAAACAGAACACTACATAATTATTATTGAACTCTGGAGGAAGTAGCGGCAACTATACCGTATTCAGATTGCATGCATTGTTCGCCATTGTATTTTCCGCCAACTCATGCGAAAAATATTCAGTTCAGCTCAAGTCTGAGGTAATTTTCAAATAATTTAAAAATGAGATAGGGCCACTAACAATTAAAAATTGTGTTGTCAAATTTTCTAAAGAATTGTAAACGACAATTAAAACTCTTCCTATTTAATTATTCACATTTAAAATATTTTGAAAATTCTCAAGGTTATTAAGCCTCATTTGCAGTGCGGTTTGTTATTTAATTACAAGATTATTTCCTTCAGTTATTTTAATTATCTTTTCATTATTGTGTTTACTGTTCTTGATATGCAGATGTTAGGTTTCCTAATATTGATAACATCTAATTTCTGATTTATTAGCAGATATCAGCAGAAAAATACATCCATTAGTCACGTTTATTTCTTGCACCAGTGTAGAGACATTATTACTGAAGTAGGTCTAAACTCTGGTTTCTATTGAACAGAAACTGACAATGCAATTAGAAATATTACAATACATCATAAAGAAAACAAGACGACGCTTTTTCCTACATCGTAAACACACGGTCTGACAAAGAACATTTGTAGTTTGCTAGAAAATATCCGTGCCATAAATTGTGTTTCTATTCACATAGAAGACTTGTGAAAGAGGATTTATTATTTTTTTTAAAAAGTGAAGGGTACTATGAAACAATTTGATCAGGGATAGAATAGTGCAATTTCAAGCCTGAAAAGCTTAGTGGTAAAACTGGCAAATTCAAACCATGAATGACTATTCTTTATCATTAGTATGCCGACGATTATATTACAGTTGTCGTGTAGAGAAGCAGACTTGACACTATGACGATCAGGGTATCTTTTGCCTGAAGAAAATATTGCGAAAATTATCTCTCCTCTTTGCTGGTTTGTTATGTAATTTCATCTAATTTTTGAACGAAATATTTGCAAAACAGGAGCACTGTGAATTGTTTTTAATTTACGTCGTGAAGCACAGTGTAATGTCATACTGAACAAATTGAATTACATTTTTAAATGAATATCGTTCTCCTGACTCGCAAATTCTATGTTACTTTCTTACAATTAATTTATTGAAGTAGGCCATAGTGAAAATTTGATCTAATTATTGGAGATAGCTGACTACTCTGTACTACTTTGCGTGACCCACTTCAAGAAAATTAATTGTACAAAGAAACTAATGTCAACAGTCTGGGGGAAAAGAGATACAAATATAATCATATATAATAAAAGTTTTAGTCTGGAATATTAACACAATAAATAATAAAAAATGTAGACGATATACCTTACCGTTGTGAAAAAGTAAGACGAAACATAACAAATGTACTTCAAAATGCAATTCAATTGCACACAGTTAAATTAAATTAATTATGTTGACAAGACTTACCTTTAGCAGCAGAGTTGAAACACCCCGTGAAGGGCGTCGTAAACCAGCAAGACGACAGCATATCTCACCGTAACACGGGCTCGCTTCAATGAAAACACTGTACTCGATGATATGACAGTGAGCCTTACGTACTTGATTTAGTGTTCGTCGGCAATGCAACTATTCTTGAACATACTGATTGTCTCAATGAACACTTCTGGTTTTAATGTGTTCGGGCCTCGATCACTGGTACGATAGTTCTTTCCGGGAATTTTCCAATTGTTCTCTTAAACCGCTACAATGGTAAATTATATAAGGGAATGTTCACGTGTGTATGACAACTACCGTTCGATTGTTCTGGAAAGATTCCTAAAAAGAACACCTGAAAGTGAAGGACATTTTACAGATTTTAGGCTACGTAAATATAACTCAAGTCTGTCGACGACAGCAAATTGAACTTTGAGTTCAACGTCCATCAAAACAGCAAGATGAGAATTCAATTCTCAAATCAATTGAATCAACATCTCAATAGAAAACAATAAGATCAGACTCTTGAGAAAAGAGCAGCCGATCGAAAAGCAATTTTAAGAGACACAAAATCAGTGATCCCAGGCAGACGTTGTCGAGTGGAAAGCAGTAAGAGACTCAAAGAAGATCAAGCAATTCACGTGGAAATAGAAACTGTGGAAAAAAGAACAAAATGTAGGAATTTTTATGAATAAGTGAACATCTTACGATGAGCATAGCGCTGTTCAATAGATTTGGAAGAATGAACATAAGTTTTCCTTCAACTAACTAGCAAATAAAAAACTGCGTATTCCTCATCAGATAATTAGGTGCAATCAACTGAAAATCTGAAGGCAATGAAGCATGAACTTCAGACACAATTGTTCCCCTTGCGTGGAAACGACGTAAAAGAGCTGTTAATGACTTTGGAAGTGAATAAGAATGGCAGCGCATGACCGTGCAGTCTCCCAAAAGGTTTGAGAGCGCAACTTTTTCAACTCCTTCAGACACAAAGCAGCGGCACATTTCGAGTGAATTCAGAGTCTATGAGCAACTAGACATGGAACAATGCTACTTCACATGAGCAGTGGCCATTGGGCAACCACCGCAACGCTGTCGCCAACCAAACCTGGCTGACATTTGCTAATGACCCTTGCCAAAAATAACACTTGAAGCCAAAAAAAATTATTCAGACTACATTTCGAAGATCGAGGTATCAAATATTGCAATGAGTGTCCTAATATACCGTATCGACAATAATGTGAATTTACGCAATCTCTTGAGTGGAAAAATAGACAGGTTATTGTTCAAAAGAGCGTTTTGAGGAGGAAATTTAGTGTCTTAGTCAGGGTTGCAGGACTGTTCTCGATTGAAGTAAAGGTGCGCAGTTACGGCCTGGTCCAGGAATTATGTTCATTAACCTTGGCATTTTTCTCTGAAAGGAAATTCAAAGTGCCATGCGGAGCAATTAAGAATGCATTATTCTCGTAGGAGCAATAGTGAGATTAGCGCAAAGAAATTTTTTTTAGATTCGTTTTTGGATATGACCACTTGTAACTGAACTCGGAAATTCTGCGTCTAAATTTTGCAGAAGGAAAGAGCAATAATACAAAACAGGAACTTCCGTACAAAGTAGGGCTCTACGAAGCAATAAATGGGCAGTTTGTATAATTATGACTCAGGATAACCCTGGAGGGCAATTGGCTGATCACGCACGAGCGCTCCTGGACGACCACAACTAGAGACCACTCGTCGGTGCGTTGCTTAAGCTCTCCAGTAGCATATCCCTTACGGAGGTCACTGACAGACTCTTCCTTGATTTAAAATAGAAGAGCCAAGTAAGAAATAGTTCGCACGGTTGTATCGACTGTGCGTTGTGACAGAGCATTACATACGAAACGCTGAAATTGGGCAAACATGCATCACGGTTTGGTTCGGTCCATAATCAAACCATCAAATCCAGTAAGTTGTCCAAGGAGGAAGCAAGCAATCCAGAAATAAAATGCGCAAAGTTATTGAGTTAAGCTATAGAGATATTTTTCGTCAAGTTTAGATTTGAGACTAACTTAAAACTGAGAAGAGCACTGAAAATAAGTTATTTAACTTTATTACGCTGCTAATTTAATCAATAAATCAGCCGGGACAGTACTTGATAATATAGTCAGGAAACAAATAATTTTCATACACATGGAAAAATCGATGAAATTGACAGAAGTGGCAGAAATCAAAAGTAAACTGCATAAATTTTCACACAAGTAGGAAATCTCAATGAATCTATAAAGGCCCACATGATTGCGACAAGACTGCACGTCCTGTAGAACAAATTAGCTTTCATGGAGTTGAACACCAACTGAGATGAAATAATCAGGAGTACAAAACAAATATCGCTGAAAAATTATTTTATCGATACTAAAACTTCTGAAAATAAAATAAAAAAGTGTAGGAGTGGAGGAAAGCAAATTTTGAAAAACAGGGCACTCGATTGTGCCATCCAGTTAATCCAATTGACCTCTGTTGAGCCATGGAATGAGAAAAAACCACAATTGTTTTATAGGTTTACAAAACATGTCACGCAGATATAGGTCACTGAACATCAAAGTTAATCATTTTGGGGAGAAAAATATAGAGACACTAGATTAGAAACGAAATTGCAACCAGATCTTCGAACAACTTTGTCTGAGATTTCAAATCTACTGCAAACGTTCAAATGTTAGGAAGAGATACAAACTCTGGCAGCTTAATACTTCTCAGCAGAAACAACTCGAACCTAAAACAAATTGTTATCCATTAAGCGTGAGAAACGTCATACCACAAGAATTAGTTTTCAGCATACAATTCGAAAGCTAGCAGGATCTCAAGAAAAGAATTATTTTCTGAACAGAAACCTAAGATTGCGATTCCGCTAGACGCTGTTCGAACGAAATTGCGGAAGCGACAATCATAACAACAGTTTATAAAAATATTGTACATCAGAAGCATGGAAAGGAGATTCCACGGAGCGGCACTAATTGCGCAGAAACAGAAGCTCACATTCTACGCTCGAGAAGGTAAATAGTCTCTTAGAGACGTGCCAACGAGCGAGGAGGGGCAGCGCAATGCAGCTGCGTGCAGTTATGCGGGGCTGGTAAAAGCCGCCAGAACTCAACATTGTAAGAAATGAATGCCTCGGCAGATCCACACCGTTACTGCTGAACATAGCTGTACACTCCAACAAGTGAGGACATCGTTATACGAACAGATTTTCACTGTATCGGGGAAGAAATGTTAACACGCTTGCTGTCTGCCAACGAAAAATAAGATCGAATACGAATTTCTCGAAAACAAAACGAAAATACAGGGTGTCTCAAAAAAATGTACTCACACTTCGAATGACGAGATCCTTTATTTATGAACATACAGTGAAATAGAATAGCTTCGAATACAGAAGACAAATGTGATTAAAGAATCATGTTCGGAAATGTTCGAATTGATGACCATTATTGTCCAGACAACGCTGATAACGCACACCAACGGTTAAAGGGTGAGTACATTTTTTATAATTGTATTGTAATTGGTGAAAGTATAAAGTTGAAATATTTCTAAAAATAGGAAATTTAGCTTAGTATGGAGTTCCAGTAGTATTAAATTTATCATTCAACCAGGATATGGAGGCAATACAAAAATAAAATAAATAGAAGTCCAGAATGAACACTCAACCCATATTTATGAGCAGCAAAATAAAGGACAACTCAGATTTATCCAGTCGACCTAGATTGACAGAAACTTTCGAGATCTAAATTTGAAGTTGATGGCCCAAAGTCTAACTCTATGATGTTAACGGAGCTCGAGCAGCAGTCCTGGGACAACATTCCACTCAGAGGTTCACTACATTATTGTTCAAACACCGCCGCCACCAAAGTAATTACCTGAGAACCAAGCGAGGCAGACTCACTTCACGAAATTTGCACAGCGATATTTGCAGCAGATTGCCTGAAGCTCGGCCCAGTTTCAATTAAATTTATTTACTTGGTCTTCCCCAAAACTATGTATCTTTTATGAGAGGGATGTATAGGGACAGAGGGTGCTATATGCATAAACTTCAAAACGATTCATGTTTTGTTAGCAGTTTAACAAAAATTTATTTTATGCACAACTAAAACCTTTCATTATCCTAGATTCTTCGATTAAAAATGTAACCATCTATTTCAAGACTAACGATGTTAGCAGTCATGAGACTTAACCGTCACATAATTACAACCTAAAATAACCAAACTATAAAAAGTATCTTTGTGCTGCGCCATATTTTTGAGGCAAATTGGGAAGGGTTAATAGGCTTTCCTGAGACCCTATGAAGGCCTGGGGCACGGTCTACGTTAAGGACAATTATTGTTTGGTATTGTGAGGTGCAGCACTGGGAAAGGGTCTGGCCAGAGGGATCAATACAGTGAGCAGACATTGTCCTTGTCCTGGTGCTGCCACTGCAGTTCCTCCACACTAACAAACGTTTGCTTTGTCAATTGTACTAAACTCGCATATGCCAACTGTTTTACTCGTAGATACTCATTGCAATGTGATATAATAATTTTCATTGCTATACTGAAGTTAGGAGAATAAGAGGACCCACTTTTCTCGTGTACACAGCTTTGGATTTAACAATTGGAAGTTCATATTACCGGAAATGTCACATATAACTTCGGTATTCTGTTGAAAAGCAGTTGTGCTGCAATTCAAAGAACTACTGCAGCCTTCAGCTTTTCTATATGTATCAAAAATTCCATTACTTCAATGCAGGATTACATAGTAGAGGTAATAGAATCCAGGCTTTTAGCCCAAACTCAAGACACAAACTCTATGATTTCATTATCTGCTATACTATTACCAAAGAAATAAGGAGCAGCGAAAAATTATCAGAACACTACAGATGTTTATTATCTTGTTTCAATGGCTTTGAAAGAATATTCCCAACTGAATATACGAGAGATTTAATTTATTCTGTTAACTCAACTGCTTTGAATTCATCATTAAACACTACAGACGCAATAAAATGAAAAAAAATATCAAATGAAAGGTGTCATGGATAGCTGAATGTGAACGTATTTCATCTCTGCACGCAAGCCTGTCATGAAGCTGTCATGCACTCTGTGACCCTCCATTTGTGGGTGAGAAGATCAATCAGGTAAAATAAGAGTATGATGTCAGAGTTAAGAGTTGATTATTTGTTTGCGTAAGAGCTGTTGATAAATAGCTTGTAAGAGGGAAATATTTCTTTGAAAAAATAAGTGCTCGGAGCTGACAAGCAGGGGCACGAGAAGGAATTACTTAGTGTAGATGAACCCAAAATGATAAGAATTTAGACTTTAGTGCTGAAATGAATGGATGGAAAACTGTTGCTGGAATGAGTGTCAGCCTGTGAGTAGAGAACTGTACTGAGTATCGTAAAGTACAGAGTACTGAGTATTGTGAGTCACGTAAAGTATTGTACAGAGTATTGTGGGTCACGTAAAGAACTAATCTCCATAACTCAGAAGTACGTCAAGCAACCTTACAGATGATGTGTGAAGTCCTAACAAATTCCTTCATTGCAAAAAATCTCTGAAGTTTTAGTGATTGTCTTTGAAGCCATTTTTTCGTTTTTAATATTAATATTATTTTGTTCATTATAGATACCACCATACAGTACGTCATGTGATGGCAGTATTTCAATAATAACGAAATTTGGATGCTTGAAAACTTTGTACATTCTCTAGAGTTTCTGATTGACCATCATGATTTATTGTTAAATGCTGCTCTGACAAATGTTTAAACTTCGTAATAAGAAATCTCTTCTTATTAAAATGCATTCATGAATGAGGGGAAACGTTAAATATTATTGTAGAAATCTGAAATCATAATGAAAACTAGCCAGCGTGTTCTTTTTATCGTGCATTAATACGTTGAATCTACCGTCCATAAAATCCATAAAATCTTTTTGCCATTCATCGCTACCCAGATAGTCCAGGTTCTGTTAACGTATAACTAATAAATTGTATTTATCTCAACCTTCTCACGGTGTAATAAGTAACTTTCGAATTCATTTTGGTATGATTTTTAAATAATTTAGAACTGCATAAAGCACAGCAAAAAATATACTGTCATGCTCGAAGTTTGTAAGTATCCTCATGCCTTTGTTCGGGAAAATGAGCTGTGCGGCCTCCGGCTGCTGGAGCAGACAAATAAGAAGCCCTCCTTGGGAGATAACTGATGGTTATTGCTCTTCCTGTAGGCCCTAGAACATAGATGTTCTTGCAATGAGTTGCGCAACAATTTTTTTAGGTCTTTTTGAATTAAAAATTCAGCCTCACTAAAATTTTCAAAACACTTATGAAATTGAATAGCAAATTCGAAAAGTTGCTGGAAAGTGAATAAGAGCGTGAGGGAAATTCTAGTTAGAATCGAAAGTTGAAGAAAAGGACTAAGCATTGCTCCTCGTTGGCAGTTAATATAAGAAACATGAAATTCAGTTCTGGTTACACTTATATGTATGTGAAATAAACAAGCAGACCAAATATTGCTCAAGTTCGAAATCGGAAAAATTCAACTCTGTAATCGTAAAAGAATTCAAGACATTCAATTTAGACAGAGAACTCGCGGGTTCCAGACACAAACAGCTCGACATCCATTATCGAGGTAACTCAGACAGATGATTTTCCATTATGTTGTCACGAGAACGTGGAATAGAAATCTTGCAAGGCTTTTAAGAACATTTAAAACGAAAACTTTTAGGGAATAATTATCAGTCTCATAGTTCATCTGAGAGGTTACTTTGTTTGCGCACAAATGGAAGTACGAGTAATGCGTAAAGGCCGCGTGGATTTCAAAATTCTTCAACAGGCGAAAGCTCTCTAAGAACAAAAGGCTTTCCTCAAAATTTACCATTATTCATCCAATATTATTTAACTGATTATTGAAAGACATACATATGTAACTTCTAAATTTTGAATATTCAGGACTGTTTTGAGATCGGTTTGACTTCATTTGAGAAAAGATCGATTGAAGCTTAAACAAAGGTTTTGAAAAAAATTGTTCGCACCGAATCCTTCCACCAAATGAAAACTAAACTGTAAATCAAGATCACCCCGAAGGCAAAATATCAGTATGAGACCTGCAAGATTTGGGCAAAATGGAGCTCAGGTCATCGAAGATAGACGGTTAGAATTAGAGTCAAGGGCTTTAAAGTCGCAGCTACGAGGGCCAGGAGCCGCCTGCACAATCCAGAGGACCAATGATGCAGGCGGTCGGATTTGCCAATAATCCCCAACCAGCGATGCCATTATGCGGGGCCCCACCGCAGCTTTGCGCATACACCAGCTTCACGATGGGGAGCTAACACCGTAGGTTGCATATGTCGGACACTTGAAAGCTTACGTGATGAAATTTTGCATCTGGTGCTAGGTGAAGCAGAAACGAACATCCAGTTGGGGGAACTCAACAAGACGATTATTAATAATTTTAATGCGAATGGGCCATAAACAGTTAAAATTTGATCATTGGTAATACCGGGAACAATTTGCCACTTATGTTCTTTGGGAAGAAACGTACCAGCATAGCAGCGTAAATATCATGAAGTGTTTTTTGGTTAGACAATGCAAAATGTACGCATCCGCATATAATGTACAAACTGCTGGATTAACTAACGAATAAGCTTTAGAATATATTTCATGTTACTGTTCATTTTAAATCCTAATTATTCGACCTACAAGTCCCGATAAATTACACGAATTTTTGTCTGACATTACTGTAAGATTGTTGGTTTGAAAACGAAAACATGTGAGACAGAAAGGAAATACGTGACTCAAAGTGTCACAATTTTTTCCAGAACCTCGTAAGTGTACACTCTCCCCCAAATGACCGCTGTAAATAATCGTGTTGGCAGGAAGTCCCTGGGACACCAACAGATGGGTGCAGGGCAAACTGGTCGCCTCTAATGGATGCAAATGCTGATCATTACCTCGTCACGAGCGGTGCCAGCAAGACGTGAACCCCAACAAAGTAACGAGAGAGATGAGCTTGCCGAAAGTAATCGCGAAAGGAACGAGGTAATTCAGGCAGGATTAGGCTACAATTTCGGATCGAACAAGCTTTCATTTTTGATTCACACAAACAGTTTAATAAGCCATAGCGCTCGAAAACTATTTAAAACAGTTTGAGGCATGTAATTTGAACAGAGTTCACTGTATTTGAGATAGACATCGAAATTGAAAAAACTTTCAATTCAATTCCCTGATGCGATGAAGTGCATTTTTGACTGACTGAACGATAGCAAACGAATAGAATTTGGGTTGAAGCGTATAATATGTCATAATAATCAAGCAAAAATTAGCACTTATAAAATGAAATTGGAGGTCAGTTCCATATTTTGTCGCTCAGTTTCCTCACAGTATGCAAAATCAGCTCGTTTCTCTATCACATTGCCGAGATGCTATGAATTTAAATTGTGAATTACAGCAAGCCCTATGAGTATAGATAACCACTATTATTTTAAATATAATGTCCATATGATGGTTGAGCAACCACAGTTTCGTTCCAGTAGTTGCGACTACAAACACGTATGACAGCGTCGGAGCCGAACAGCGCGTGCTGGAGTCTAGACGTGAGTCTCCTATGACTCACACGACACAATTCGGAGGAGGACGTGACAGTCCAACGATATTTCTTCCCCAACGCGACTCGTTTCATCCTCTGGAAATATCGTCGTCCCCCAAAAAATTATTGACGAGCAGCCTTGCCTAGAACAAGTTTACAAGCATAAGGTCCGATAAATATTATGAATATCGATGAACAAGACCGATAAAGAAATGACATGTTTTTACAATATCGCAGGCTGCCTCGTTTGAACTTTCAAGTTATGATCTTAGGAATAGAACCAAATTAGCAAATCGAGCAATTACACCGCAGCACTTGACTCTGGAAAATTTGCTAGCCATTCGCTAATCGATTTCACATTATTTGCTAGAAATTGAAATAGATTGACCACCATCACTAATTGAAACAGGCTAAATAACATTTAAAGAATAAAAATAGGCGGGCAGTTTATGAGGTATGATTCACGTAAAGTTGGCGAAAAATGAAAATTAATAAATTGTCATTTACTAACACATGTTACAGGTTCTTCAAAAATTTCCATAAATGAAGGTTTTATTGAAAACTGGGGTGCAATAAATGGTGATGGTTGTAAGAGGGAAAATCGATTTAAAATTAGAAAAGGCCTCTACGTAACTGAGTCAACACGATTAAATGTTTCAATTATAATAAGATTGTAGAACATGAATATGGGGCTTGTTTCAATAAAAAGTCAAGTGAAATTCATGGTTTTATCTGACACTCACGTCTTCTGGACCTTTCAACAAAAAATTTATTAAACTTAAAGCATTCGCTTCTACTTCACTAGCCTCTCTCTTGATAGCTCGTGCGACATGAAGTGCGTGTGGTCCGTATCGACCAACCCTCGTTAATTTAGGACTATGTAGCTGGAGATAAAATTATTGGAGCCTTTACAAAAGACAAACTCCGGAAAGAACAGAAATGACGAATCGTTGTTATACCTACATTAATTTTAGCCCTCAAACATTACGAGAAAAATGATACGAATCGAACGGGGGTAAAAATTAGAGACAGGAAATTAGCCTGACATGAGTTAGAACAGAAACTTGTTTTTGAAGAAATAATAACACAATAAGTTTTACAAATAATCAAGCAGATACGAGTGCTACTTTCTTTCGACGTCGATACAAAAAAGAGCGATGAGCAATCCCAGTGGAAATTTATGCGCATGTATCAGCTTGAAGGGATTTGAAATTCTTTGAAACATAGACTGTATTGCATGTTGAGAGGGGCTAGAGTGACAACAGACCAGCGCTGAAGCCAGGCGAAGCTCTGGAAGCCTTGATCGATGTTGAGTAAGGGGCTCGGTGGCTGAGGCCCCACCGCACCTCATCGCCGTTCGCTTATGAAACCAATTTTCTGTCGCGAGTCTGCCGACAATTATGCAGCTTCGTTTTCAAATGGCCATGAACCGGAATGTGAATGACGAGACACCTTACACAGGAAGTGATGAAATTACCGAGTATAAGCAATTGTCTTGCGTCGCTACACTGCAGCAAACTTCCTCCAGTCACTTTCTCAGCAGGTCAAAGAAGCCTACGAATGAACTTCCGTTGAGAATAATTACATTAACACGACAAAAGTTCTAATACGAATCTCCTATGCTCAGCATTTTGCAAAAGACAACGATTATAATTGACCCGTGAGCGTGACGTATGAAACTTAGTAATACGAAACTTACATACAGAGCAATGCATGGTAGAAGCTACGATCCAGGAGAAAATTCAAGTTCCACGCGATACTATAACAGTTACGAGCGAAATGAAAAAGGGAAACACGAAAAAAGCGGTGGGCTTTGAGTTGGGGCAGAGCTGCGCAACTAAGACACCAGCATTGCCGCACCCAAACCCACTTCTGACAGAACTCAGTCACTGACACGGACCAAGTGGCGACACGCGCGCCTCCAGCGGCTGGATCCACACACACGGACACACTGCCGGCTGGAGCCTCCAGCACCGGTTTCCAGGATGAACCCTATAGCGTTGACAGCTGCTCTGCGACTGCCAGACGGAGCGAGGTTGTAGCCAGCGGCGACGCCCCTTCGTGCCGCTCCAGGCGCTACCGCAGTCCACGAGCTCATGGCTGCGACCGCATGCAAGGCATTTCAAGGTAGCAATACACTGCTTTCTCTCCTGCTGTTGTGAATGCATGTAGGATGTGAGATGTAATCTTGAATGTTATATTGGCTTAATCTCGCCCGCATTTCACTCAGCATTTTTGATTGACACCATTTAGAACGTGAATTGAAACAGTAAGCTTTAGTATACTGACGATTTAATTCGATGGTTTGTCACAGAACAGCGCAGTCAGTAATTACAATTGCAAATCGTTTTGATATTCGAAAGTAAATACCGAAAGAACAATAAGTTTGACTTTTTGCAAATCAATGCAATTTAATTTGGAAATGCAGGATCGTTCAGTTATATTGTGGTTAATATCTCGATGAATGGGACATAAAGTTTTCGCTTGTTCCAACATTTTTTGAAAGATATGAGAATGCTTTTGACGAAGCGAAATCAATATTACGAGAAGTGATGTTTGAAATAGCGTTACTCCTTCCCTCGGTTAAAATATCGTCATTTGTCTCCGATGAATTTCCAGCTTGGCAAAAGAAAAGGTATACATGTTCCCCAAAATGTCTACGTTATGACTGGCCTACTGCGACTTGTAAAAGTTGGTTTGACTTTAAATTCAAAGAGGCAAAAATAAGCCATCCAAATGAATTGCATGAATGAGCACAGCTATGAAAATGCTGGAACTTCCCAACAATCTTGGTAATAAAAGAAGGGTTTTTACCGTATTCCCTAGCTTCAAACTATCCAGTAATTTTGTATTTTACAAGTGTGATCAAAAAGTATCAGGTGTTTGACTTGTAAAAAAATTATAACACTGGTATTTTGTATAAAATCCCTTTCTAAATAGTCTTTTCCAAATGATACAAATAAATTCTTCATTGTTTTTATAGTTTGAAGTAAGTCTACTTCTTTAATAGCGGGCAATTACTACATCAAATTCTTATAAATTCTTTAAGGCTGGAATTTGATTTTGTTTTAAGTAGAAATTAATGATGGGAAGAGAAGAAGTCACAGAAAGCAAGTTGATGACTTGAATGGTTGTCAAATTTGTGTATGTATGTTCTTTACTGGAAATTACTTTCAGGTATGAATTGAATATGCTATAAGGCTATTGTGGTGGGCATTCTTCAAAAAAGCATTCGAAGTTTTGAAATTACATAGGATAAAATATTCATGATACAAAATCATGGATTTATCGTGATTCTCAACATGATGAAATATTTGAACAAAAATTCAAATCTATTTCAAGTAAGGTGAGATTGATTAAATGTTTCAGATAAATGAAACTCATTTATTATAGGAATGCAAGAACAAGATTAAAGAACAAGATTCTGCGTTAGAAACAAGATTAAATAATCAATCAATGAATTTTCTGAGACATACTAGTAATTTTTTGCCCTACTCGTTATAGCTTTGAAATTTAAGCTACCTCATTAAATGAGCTGACAAGAGCATCGACAATTGATATTTAAGACTGCAGAAGAGCCTTCATTAAATGATGTGTTACTTTAATGGGCACGGACCGTTCAAATTTCAGCGGTAATGAGCATCAGTCTTCATGCCAGCTTTTGCCTTACATGCACGTCTCACATTTCCATTTATATATATATATATAAATTTATATATATATATATGTATATACATACATGTATTCTTATATTTCTATTTTATATATTCAGGCTGTCTCGTTCTACACAGAAATGCAAGCAAAATTTTCACGTATTTTCATGTAAACGAATAAGTCATATCAACAATAAAATCATTGATGAAATAGTCACATGCCCCATTTTCCGATACCAGTGGGTAGTATTCTTCCCTTGTGGAAGTTTCAAATTAAATTCATCTTCCTTTGTAGTCACTGATTGAGTGTCGTAAAATTAGTCAACCAAGCCTGTTAATCAGTATATTCATTATCAGAAAACTTATCAGCAAAATGAGCGTACCAATGTGCCGTATCAAATTATTTGATATCAGCACCATGTATTCCAACATTATAAATGCTTCCTTATTCTCAAACGGTTGCCCCACGCAAAGGTTGAATAGCTTACTAGAGGTCATGACAACACTGTGTCTGGAGCTCGTCGTATGCATAAGAATTTCTCTGTCTTGTTAAAAATATTCCGCATAAATGATGATGCACGAGTTCTCAGGAGGAGCTTGTGACGGGCAGACTTTCTGTTTGGGAATATTTTTCCCTAGTGTAGCAGCTCTTTCAACTTTTTGGAAACTTATCATCATGTGAATTTGCACAAGTTATTTTATTTTTAAATATGAGACATATACTTCAGAAGCAACAAGAATGTTGAATTTTCGGGTCTGTAAAAATGTTCATTCTAAATAAATGAGCAAATCTATTTTGTAATAAACCTAACAAAAATATACCGTAGATATCTATATTCTATGTACAGCTTCCAACAATATTTAAAGAAATTTCTTCCTTGTGAAAATTCTATGGAATTACTAGAACGAGTCAGTGCACGACCGTCTGTTGGTTACAAGTAAAGCAAGGAGGGAGGCATGCATAGGACTTAAGCCATGATCCCTGTGATTAATTCAAAGACTACTGCTGTGACACGCTGTCTACAGATAAATTTCTCAAAGAGGTTGGTGAAGAGCAAGGAAAGACCACCATGAAATAAAAAGATATTAAAATTACTTCAACACATTTGATTTTTCCTCTTAGTGATCGATACACGCGGGAAGAGAGACGCACATAAATGTAATAATTTAATTTTATGAGTGGAAAATATCAAACAATCGCTGTCAAAAACTGTTCTATTTAAAAATAAGTGATCTAAAAGCATCTGTCAAGGTATTTACGAGAAGTAAGGAACTTAAAATTTTCCTGTTTCAAAACAGAAACACTCCTAGAGATTTTTGTAAGAAAACATGATAACTAGATTTATTCGTTCAATAAAATGCGATCAATAATTGTTCTAATCAAGCAAGACTCTAGGAAACTAATTTAGCTACTAAGCTTTCCGCTCTCATACGGAAATTTATGTCACGTCGTAGCTGGATTAGAATTAAAGCTAATAAAGTCACTGAAGACATGATATCAAGGAGCGAAAATTTGATAAGTTTTACAGCGCCTTGACGCTTGGCATCGCACTCATTAACATCAAACAAACTAAAAAATTACTCATAAACTTTGTGTATTAATTAAAACATAAGAATGTATGACATTGAATCAATTTTCCATGAATTGCGGTGTTTGCTTTCGGTTCACTAACATAGTAGTAGATGACGATGGTTAGGTTAAGCTCACTTTTTTAAAAGATATGATAAAAATTTAATAATTTGTTCAATGAGTTTGTAGATGGAAGGCGTACGGAATTTTAAGTACATGAATGAACGCAAGGTAAGTATTTTATAGTAAACAAAGTATCAGAACAATGGGAGATATTGATATCTCACTACTTTTAGGTTGTCACGATGCTTAAACGATCCGAGAAAACGGAAACAATACTCTTCAACTCCATCATATCACTTCTTAATCTTCGATCGCCTTTGAAACACGCACAAAAAAATCTAAAGCGGGACATCGTTTAGTACTTGTGTAAAATACTGGTTCCATCGTCACTCGCAGCGCTTGGAAACGAACAATTCAATCATTACAAATCATCGCTAGACTGTGCTTATCAACGGACTGCAAACACCTGACCAACTGTACTTGAAATCCAGCGCCATTAGTTTTGTTGGCGGCAGCTTCGCGGTCCAGCGAGAACTGGAGACTAGCCTTACGGGTTTAAATTCTCCGTGACGGAATTTAACACGTTCAAAATGACAGGTTCATTTATAAGGCTATGAAATGACGCTGTGACCGCATGTTATACATAAAATAAAACCTGAAGTCATATGTAGGTATGCTTAAAGCTCATGTGCCCCACATACCTGTGTAGACAATGTGATTCGCAAGACAAGCAATCACTTGTGAAATGTTTTAATAATAGTGACAAACAACAACAAAGAATGATTTACATTTTTTATCTTACCACAGCCAATTTTAGAGTGTTCAGTCCCAGAATTTGGGTCAAATAGTGTACGCAAAACGACTCTGTCAATATCATTTTAGTTACATTTAATTTAAGAGAATTTATCAAATTTTATATTTATAAATTTTATTCAGTTCGTTTTGAGGATAAGCCTAAACAATTTCCAAGAAAGTTTTGAATAATATTTATATGATACAAGAACAGAAGTAGAACCTGACATCAAAGTGTTGCAAATAAATTATATGAAGAAATACAGTCAAATTTCGTGAGTCTACTTGTTATTTTCTAACTTTTCAGTTACTAGAGCAAGCTCTTAACACCGATAAATTTTTAACGTTACTCAGTCACTTATATTACTCCGCTAAAATTATTTATTATTGATTGGATAAAAGTTATTCTTCCACTCAAACTCGCTTACTGTATTAGGAAGTTTTATTTTTTTTGGAAGTGTGAGCTTAATTATGTTGGAACTACCCTCAGTGGTGTCCTTTCACGAGACACAATCGTGCGACCTTGAAAAAAATTACATCACAAATTCCCAATGTTTTAAATCGTAAATACTACGATGAACATGTCCTGTACATCGTGACTAAATCCTTGTAAGTGACGAAAGCCCTCATTTATTGTTCATATTTGGTAGAGTTAAAAAAACGCTGAAAATCTCCTGCATCAACTGTGTGGTAAAATTTTCTATTGCACACACCAACAACTTTATTTTCCTCGAGAAACTTTTTTTATTACGTTGAATAAATCTCTATCTAGCTCAAAAATTTAATTATGATGACAAATTTAAAAATGTAGTCATAGCCGCAGTTGTCACAAATCCTAAACCTTGATAGTAATAATTTATTCACGGGTTGTGCAATATTACTCAGCACCGCTCTTCATGAGGACATAATACTAATCGTATCATGTTAGGCAAATTCAAGTCCATTAATCTATTAATTCGTCTCAGAGGTGAGTCGCGTTAGGTATAGCCCGGACTCTGGACCGGTATTATTAGATATAATCCATTCGAATAGTTCGCACTTCCCTCGACACCGGCAAATACTGAACTCAACGTTGTGGTCCACAACTACGAAACTAAGAAATATTTTTTTGAAAATAAAATTTAGCGAGTATGTCTAATTGTTTGGTATAAAAAACAATTTCAGTATACACAAAGTATACACAAGAAGAAAATGAATGTCCCCTCATACATAATGACCTTCAAAATATTATGTTAACAAATGGCACAACACAAAGCGAATTTTAGGTCACATTTTAGACGGAATTAACATGAAAAATCATTTTAATCAATCATAATAAAGAAGTATAACAAAAAATTACGATTTTTTCCTAGAATAAACGAATATGCAGGCACGATTCAAGTTTTTCAGAGGATTTTTGTGTTATTTATATGGACTCGACTTCATTTAGGACACTCGGGGTCGTCATACAGCAAATAGACCTCATAAATTATCCGATTTCGAGTTAGTACATTTTGAATGCTCGACTTTGATTCTTGTGGATCGAAGATTGACTTGGACTACAGTACAATCAGGTGTTTGGAATAAATGTTGTGACATAGCACGATTGTTTAATTCAATCACACCTCGGAAAAGAAAGTTACTATTCATCATTTCTTTTTTCCAAAATCATTCTCGGACTATGCAAGAAGTTAAACTTGAACAAATATCCTAACGAACACGCTACAAATGTATTTTGCAAGCACCCATTCTACGGACGGAATACAACGCAGTTTCGCTTAAAAAAAATACAGAGTGACAGCTGGGGTTGTTTTTAAATTTGCAGTAAAAAACTAGGGGCACGATGTGCTCCAATTAGTTCTCTGAGCAATTACTGGGCCAATGAAATTGAGTTATAAAATTTCTCTGATGGCCAAATCAAACCTTGAGTTATGAAGTCACACGCCTTCGTTCGGAAGGTAATATAAACAGAACGTCAGATGTCCCTGCAATTACGTTGAATTTTTAAAGAAAAGTTTTCTGCATTTGAAAATATGCTAAGCATACATGATCAGTTTTATGCTAAGGATACATGTTCAGTTTTATGCCAAGGTACATATTCAGCAATGTTTCATTCAGTAACTAGCTAGAGTAGCTATACTATCTTAACATAAGGTTGTAATTTCTTCCGTAAATAAAAACTGTTTTTCATTGAAAAAGAAGGATTCATGAAAACCAGTCAATTTCTTTTATTGATAAAAATTCAATATCTGAACCATTAAGTTAAGACTTTCAGGTATACCTATAGACTTCTTATGTATCTCTCACTATTCAAGAAATTATCCATGAATATTCGTGTAATAATTTTATTTGAAAAATTGCTAACCAGTGTTAGAGTATTAAAGACCAACTTATAATTATCCATACTCATGATGATTCATACCTTCAGTATAGCATGATTTTCACACCTCTAACCTCAATAACAGCGAGAGTTCGACCATGACAATATGCTAGCAATACTTATCTCACTGAATTCCATTTTATCACAAAATCCGAGACACATGATTTCGTACGATCCCCTTAGATTGCTAAATGAGAATCTTAATATTTTTAATGAAACAAATTTTATTAATTAGTTTTCGTATCCATCACTGAAAAAATGTTGCATATAAATCAATATCAAAATTGAGTCAATAAAGCGACATCACATAACTCCGAAATCGTGTGGCAGGAAAGAACGTGATATGAGCAACAAACTACAGCGGATGCTCTACATGATTGCACCACAGTGTATGATGCGACATCAACTTCACATTCAAATGTAGATGTACGCGGGGGATGTAAAAATTCCAACGAATAATTACATTCGTCCGTACAAAAACGTTTAACAGTAATGAGTCAATAGCATTCTTTACGAATATTACCGATAATTATTCAGACACTTTGCTAATTCATGTCTGTATGAGGGATATATTCATCTCATCAACTGTTTGCGTGAAGCTTGGTGTGCATGAAACTTCAAATAAAATAAAAGAGAGTTAAAACTCCCAGTTTATTGCAGAGATATATCTTTATGCTCCAATGAACTTTAAATGAGTGATGGAGGAAATTCAAAATTCCAGCATTCCATAAAAACCGCTGAGTTGCATGATTGCAGATGCGTGAGAAATGGAGACAAACTTAGGAGACAAAATTTAAATAAAGTTGGTATTGATCCATAAATATAATCTTTACATCACGATATATGATGCGCTGTTATATAAGAGTAAAGATAGAAAATTAAAGTAGCAAAAAGCGGCAAATTATTTAATGTTGTAGGGCTCGAAGGCGTGTTCTGTCGCAGGCCAGATATGGCCGGAGGTGAGGCGCAGCAGCGATGGCCGAGCACCGTAGTGTATATATTACCTGAGGGCGCCGGCCCTCGTAGACACTCTGCCGTCACCCAAGCGCCCTCACATCATACCAAACCCCTCACACGATCGCCTCTTATGGTGAGGGCATCTTTTTCCATAATTGTGTTCCTTCTTGCTTGCCTATCTTTACTTCTATGCAGTCAATTGAACTTGCAGTATTTTGAAGGACTCCTGCGATCGCTCTATAAAAATTTGAATTGCTGCCTTACGTACATGCGACTGAAGGGATTTAATACTCCATTTCATTATTTCCAACGTACTTGAACGATATTTAAGTTGATCTATTGATACTTAAATTCAAACTTAGAATAATTAAAAAGTTTTAGAGTACAGGAATAACAAACTCTCGCTAGTCCTTGCTCTCTTCTGTGGAGAATAAGGGAGCTTGAGATTCACTGGTGGAGCTCTCGACGTCGACTCAGTAACAAATTTAAATTTTAGATCTTAGTGTTCTGATGACCCGGTGTTTGTGTTGATGCGCTGGTGCGTGTCTCGTATCGCTGTTTACCTTCTGTTCGTCACTACACCACACCAGCCTAGCTCTCTCCACCTCTGTCTGGCAAGCCACCCCTGACCCTCCTAGCGACCGCGCTATCGATTTACCTTCCTCCTCACCAGCCATACGGCTCCCGACATTCCTTATATTTTGTAAGTATTGAATTGCTAACTATCATGCCTATTCATTACGAAGAGTTCATCTATTAGTGAATGAGAAAGCTTGTCAGCAACATTAGATGGCTTACAAGGAGTCGATAATGTGACAAGAGCTGCAGAGGAATAGACTGGGTCCTGTCTCCTCCCACTCTCTTCGGGCTGAATCAAGCAAGCAAAGACATTCACGAGCCACCGCCCTTTGCTCTCTGCAAGCGCTCTCCTCGCCTTTTTCCAAACATTTCCTGCAACCACCTAACTTTCGTCGAATGACGAATTTCGGAGCCTGTCAAAAGGGAGGACCTCATCTGCAAGAGTAGATGTTTTCAAGTAGTTTCTCCCACGGAATATTTCAAAATTCTTGAATCCCTTTTTGCTCGGATCCGGAAACGCAAAGTATGTAGTGTCAGGATTAATCATAACTTGTGAGATGGTATGTCATTTATACACGGGAACGAAGGTATTAAAGCAGCCGGAGGGGACAGGGTGCGATAGCTAAAATTCTGCAGCACAGCAACAAGAAGAGCTCTCTCTTTTCCTGGGCACTTTAACATCATCAGAAGGTTAGCCACTAAAGAATTTAAGCTGAATGAAAACAGCGAAGGCTAATTTTAATCTTCAGCCTATGAATGATACTGAGCTGACTCAGATTAGATATTTTTTATATAATATCAAGCATTCCTCTCAGAATTCCACATCAAATCCCTCGAAAAAATCTATGGAGCACAAACGAAACAAGTTACATTTGGGGAGCGTAACATACTGCATAGACAGCAATAGAATTAGCTACCTTCAGGGTCACTGGACATACAAAAGTGTTAGTCCTTAAAGTGTTCTCATACTCTACAGTTTCAGAGTATTTTTCTAACAGAGCAACAAACAAAATACCGAAAATCCAGCCGTGGGCCATTTTTTGATGCTTTTGATACATTATAAAGCTTCGTGCTTTAAATATTTCAAATTTCTCGTTGATATACACTAACAATTCATTGTTCACTATCTTAATGTTTCACTTTCGAATAATGATAGTTACATTCTTGACTTAATGGTACTCAAAGACAGTGAATATGGGTAATTATTAAGTGCCGTTGTCCTGGTTTCATGACTAAAATTTCTTACATGAAAGAACTTGTCATTGATTTGAACACAAAGTATGTTGTATGTTGACACTAACACAGACTTGTCATATTGAAGTTCAATTCAAAATGTATCATGAAAAATTATGTAAATTTAACCTGAAGCCGGCTCATGAAACTGAAGAAAATTAGAGACCCGAATAATATTTAAAACTTCATCTTATGTCAAAAACTCGACAAAATATGTCACCAAACTTTAATTGTAATTCTGCTTGCATTATCTCTCTTCTTGGGCTTCGTCCTTCCTTCTGTATTTCTATCAAGTTAAATGAATATACATGAATATAATTTGCGGCTCATGTTATTTTTCATATATAGATGCTTTTCAAATGATGGTATGAGTTCACTCACTAGATACAAATAAACGTTTCTGCGATATTACGCCAGATCGCAAGAGTGCTATACAATTATGCACACTCTGTAATAATGTGAATCACCATCACCCTTAGTGAAACAAATGGACATGTTATGATTGAACGTGAAGCTCATTTTTATACGTGTTCAGGTGAGAAAACAGCGTTTTATGAGTAATCTTATACTAGAAATTAAACTTAACCCTCTATCTTATTAACAAATTATCACGAAGAGAGGTCGCAGTTGATAAAAAACTCAAAACTAATGCTTCAACATTACCTGTAACAGCAGCGACATGAGCAGAAGAAACATTAGCAACATCAGTAAGCGAAGAAGCACCTAGAAGAGCAACATCAGCAGCACCTAGAAGAGCAACATCAGCAGCACATCCCCCAGAGGCGGCCACGCTCAGGGGAGCACCAGGAATGTGCTGCTCTAACGAGCGCGTACAAGTCACGCTTGTGGCGCCCACAGCTCTCACATCGCTCTCCTACGAACACGTGTCACGCTGTGACATCTCTCAACCAGTCATCTCTCCGTGACTACAGAAACGAGTGAGAAAGACTGGGAAACATGAATAATCAGAGTAAAGAATACTTGAATTTAGTACACATAAGCTTGCATATAATCAGTACCTAATGTAGTTTGTTTTGTTTTTCGTGAAAATTATTCGAAAAAGTGTGTCAGATTGTTATTTGAAATTAATGAAGGCTATTTTCTGCATAGTAGGTACATTCTATCTAACAGACATTCATATTGACGCAAGAAAACATATGTTATGTATCAGAGGAAAAGAAAGCTCGTATCTAAAAGCGTTCTGGAAGTTATCTGAATACTTTTCTTGAATCGAAACATATTTATATCTGTGTAATAAATTCGAATTTGTTTCTGTAATAAATAACGCCAGTCGTGGAATGTTGCAAAGAACAGAAAAGAGATTAGTACTGGAAGCAAGGGATGTTGTACTGGGGCATCAATTTTTTTTGATAATGGTGTTCAGCTGAGTAATATGCAACAGCAGGAGTAGGAAAATCCATTTTGAATTTGATAAATTTTTATATGTATACATATTCATATATTAATGAATTTTCTAATATATGTAGATGAAATATTCATATATTGTCAATACGCTGAGGTTTGTTGTTCCTTTTATGGAGGTAAACTGCGGTATGAGTTTGGTGAAATAAATTTCCAAATCATATGTTTATTATAATTTTTAAATGAATACAACATGAAATGCCTTGATATCTTAGTCCTTCTAAAGGAGTCATCCCTTGATGCTAGGTCTATTAAACGCTGGTTTTCTTCTTCAAATTGGTGGGCCCGATAGTTTTCTTCATAAGCTTGAATTTCAATGGGACACAGCGACAACCGCACTAAAGAAACTTTAGGCTTTAAAATCACGAAGGCAAAGTATTATACTTGTTTTTATGCAGCATGCTTGTAAAATATATACACTTGTTCTTCACCAAAAACAAAACTCATGCACCCAACGTGAATGACGGGTCATATGAGCTGTGAAAAACTGTCGTGAAGTATGAGTACGTGAGAAAAGTTATTCGTACATCTGAATCACTATTGTAACAATTACTGACTTCATACAATAAATTGACACGAGTAGAATATGAAAATTCTACAGGAAAATGAGCCATTCGTAGCTATTTATGGTTGTTTTTACGTATGAGTCTCGTGCACAAATTTTAATCAGAGACCTGAAAGCCACCGAGCGTTTTGCAGAAAATACATTTCCAACTGGAACAAAGTTCTTCAAATCAACTTAGTTCATAAGTTTCATCTGACATCAGACAGTCAGCATTAGGTGAAAACGGCTGTCGAAATCCAGGATTTTCAGAAAAATTAAATTAAATGCATAGCTATTATTAATTCTACTACGAGGGCACAGTATTCTATACACTGCTTCAAATTCTTATATTTTATTAAAAAAGTGTATGGAACTTTCAGTAGTATCTAATAGATTGCAGGGTACCATGCATTTATGAACTTGACTCTCATACAAATTTGAAAATAGAAATTCCTAAGTTTTGAGTGCTTATATATATATATATATATATATATATATATATATATATATATATATATATATATATATATATATATATATATATATGCTGAGTATATATTCGCACACAGCGTACAAATGGAGTCTGTGAACTGAATCTTACAGACCCTAATTTAACAACCTATGTACTATACATAGTTTGGAAAATTTAGAAGCCCAAAAATTTCTTTTACAATATCATCATCAGTCTCGAAACATTTCGGCTTTTTCACCAAAAATGCAAATAATGCATTATGTATGCAGAAACTCAAGAAAGTTATACGGCAGACATAAAAGTTTTTTCTGCTGCAAATAGCTCTGCTATTTGAAGCACAAAATGCTCTGAACCAACCATGCATTCATAATGAAGACTTTCACTTCACCTTCCAGAAATAGAGCAACAAGTTGTAAAAATAGAAGATTATGCTACTGCTCATGCGTGATTACAAAATGAAAACTCAAGCCACGATCTGTTAACTTTAACTCCATGTTTTTACTCGCCATATCTGAACTAGCTCCGAATGGAAAAATCTGCGATTAACTTTTCAGCCCAGCTGTGGATGGTGGAACGTACTGGGAAAAGTTCGATGCGATTAGTAAAAATATTTCTCTCACACGTTACATACGGTGTAGAAAACTTGAAGAAAAAATGCAAACATCAAGTACGTGAACGTTATCCCCTGAGCAAATTTTAAAAAATCATTCATATTTCCTTGGTTCCCTCTGGCAATTATCATGAACGTTTTTGAAGATAACTCGCGTGTGCCGCTCATAGATATCTTAAAACAACTGATTTATTCCTTACCGCCTCAATACAAGAGGATATATTTCGTTTATTAACTTTATCATTGGTAATTCACAAGTTGTAGCCCTTGCATAATAGCATAACAGTGATTGCGATACCAGTGTTTCCTACACTAACATTCCTCAAGAAAACTTAAGCTGGTCTATTGATTAAATTGAATTTTGATAGATACCTCACGCCGTGCATTGTGGAAATTATGAATAGTATATTTATGAGAATGTTATTTGCAAATCATGAACAAAGAAGTGGAAAAGAGACTGTTATTTTTTTTAACTTCTATTTCGGAGTAAAACAATGAATTTTGTGTGTTAAGCCTATGTCTGCTTCTCGGAAAGAAGACAAGATTCTCTGTCAGTCTTAATGTATTGCATTACACACTCCGAATAGTCCCGTGAATGCCTTTTAAACCAGACTCAATTAAGCTTGATGGATATTCGTCTTTTTGTTATAATTTGTTTCGTTGTTGTCTTCACGTGCTTGTTCGTACAAATGTCAGCTTAAACGCCGTCATAGCACAAATCTTTCCTTGTTATGACTGTACACTAAAACAGTAAAATAACAGGTAGGCAAATACAAATTTTAAGGGCGTAGAGGAGGCTGCTGAAAATTTGGCTTATAATAGTGTTAAAACGGTTCATAATCCTGAAAAAGATTGAACTATATTGTACTTTCAATTAAGGAAATCAATTATAAATAGTAACAATACATTTTACAACTTTTTTAAAAATTTACATCAAGTTCATTAGCGAATGAGTACACAAAGTGCGTTGGAACATCGATATTGCTCTTAAGTTAAAATTTTAAACTTTGGTACAAAAATGAGTTTTTTGTCAAAAAACTCATAGAAACTTTAAAATCAAAGGAAGTAGCTAGCTATTTTGTTGCTGTAGACAGAGCGGGGCGAAATCGTAAGTTTCGTTCAATAGTCCTTTTACTTCGCAGTTGTCTGAGATCAACAACTGCAGTCGCAAGATGTGGACAGGGCACATCCTTCCTCAACTTGCACAGACAAGTTTGTTGGCCTAAAAGCCAAGCTGGCATACGTGCAATGTTTCAGCAATACATGAGACCATCACAGGACCGGAAGTTTCGAGTTGAAAATTGAGGAACCTAATCCACTTGCTACGTGCTTTTCAGTTCTTACTGGCAGCAAGCCACTCCAATATAACAACGTTCAAAAAATGTATCTCACACATCAGTATTATTGAAATTAACTTAAGTATCTATTTTCCTATTACTAGAACAATTGCTTTGTAACGTTTCGTTCCATACACTTTCTTTATCAAAATACGTTCCTTCAGTGTATCATCCTCATTTACTGAATGCTGTTAAATGTATGAAGTTCTTAAAAAATAAGATATCATATTTGTTTCTCTATTATGAGCTAATTAGTTATTCATTCTCAACCCCTTTTATGTGATGTACCTAACATGCATTTTATGCTTCCATGATATAGCCAATCAACATGATTAGCTTTACTCTAGCGTTTCTAAAATTTTCTTTCAACTGATCTTTCCTTTTAAAAACTTAAAAACCAAGTGACAAACTATTGTCCACAGCAGAAATCGTCCACGGCAGAAATTGTCCACAATGTACTAGCTCTCACACTGTCACCTACTCGCCTCACTCAGACAACTCTACAGTGACTCAACGCTGCGTGCAGCTTCACGACTTAGCCGTTGATTGCTTCCACAGACCATGTGTTCTCACAACAGCATGTGTTTTTGTCGAGGGAATTTTAGTCCCGCAAAAAAACTAACAAGTTGTGGAATCGCTCAAATGAAAAGTCAGTTGCAGAGACTAAACCAACTAACACGGATGTTCGAATTCTGTATTTCTTTTCCAAATAACAGCACACCAGGTGGTAATTCTATTCAAAATACCTACATGCACGCATGATTACTGAATTCATTAACATTAAATTTATTCATTCTAAATGTATATGGAATAACTGGAAAATGATATTTGAATAACATAGATAACAATACAGATCGACTTGAAATATTCATTTACTCACATCGATGTTGCTCGCTTAATACTTCGATATTCGAGTGTTGTGTCGCATGCAAACATAGACTCATATACATACGACAACATAGGAATTACTCTGAGACTTGTATCCTTGGTACACAAGCACAGGCCGGTGCGCATGACGCAATATCAAACAGGGCACCGGGGAGCAGGAAGCCCTTTAATACGATGCATCAGCTGACAGAGGGTGGTGGAGCTTTGCGTAACGCAATACCGACTGTCTCTGACTCATGCTTTGCTGGGACCGGGAGCCAGTGCAGCATGAGAACATCTCGTGTAGTGGAGACAACGATATTGCTTGTTTTACGTTCGAGCTAGAGTGTCAGCTCACAACGGAGAAAATGTCTCGTGATAAGGATCATTTCTCGTGGCAACAGGACCACATGCGAAAAGAAATGAAAAGTTTCCAAAAATTTAATGTAATAGCTCCTAGCATGAGAGATAGCTACCAGCAATGACTGTATCTCGTAGTGCTAGTAATATTTTCCATGAATACATCTCCCAGCTACTGTGTCATTTGTAGTAGAAAAAGCATTTCGCTGCTAGAAATAAGTCGTTTCAAAGCGACAACAATTGGGTATAAATGTTATGGAGGAAAATAGTTGATAAAATAGCAAGTTCTGTTATTATATCTAAAATTAGATCAGTTACATTTAGCCATTACCATTTGTATCATATTTCTAAAAAAAATATATCGCCGTTCGATTGCACGTCTAGCTGTAGTAATCGATAAAATGAATAATTTAAGCACAATTAAATCGCAAAGAAATCTCCAAACTTTTTAAACACCCAAGTTGTTATGAGAGGTTCTGTAAGGTACCCATTGATCTGATGATATTACCATCAGCAGCCTCCAAGTCATGCATTCATGTCAAACACCACTGAATCGACTCGTTCGTTCCTTTGAAGCCCGAACGTGACGTGAATATGAGCAGCTGTTCTGATCTAAGGACTAGCTTAGTCAGGAAATAAAAAGAAGTGACTGCTGTGCGTGACCGACGAGCAATTTTGCACTTTGCAGACAGTTGCGGGAGTCACGTCTGATCCCGGAGTTATTGTGCGCAACGAACATCTTTATTCGGAAGCGGGTCCATTTGCCGTAGCTCGACTGCTTGTGGTTTTCACGCACGGCGCCGTGTCGGTTACGCTTCGCTGGTCCAGTACCGTGACGCTGAGACCTAAGCCGCTTCAATGTACGGACATTCCGTCCTGCAGCTGCTTTCATCGTCATGCAGAGTGTCGAGCTATGGATTATCAAGACATTTGTACTTCGCATTGTATTTGTTTTTACCCTGCATTGTTTAGGCAGGTTTCAATTTATTTAACATACCAGCCAAATCGTAACTATTCTTTTGTAACCGTCGTAATATTTCTCATGGAAACTGCAGTATTAGTAGTGCCAAAACGATTCTCGCGTGTAATTTGGTCTTAATTTATACTGAACAAAGAAGCGAACAGTAAAATTCGTGGTCCTAATATCTTGTAACTTATACTACTTACCAGCATTTTTCTTATATCAGTTTTCGGATGCATGAGAGCAGAAGAATCAGAACAAAATGAAAACGACCTTAACGATAGGCCTACTGCTCGATTATTAGCTGTTTGCCCCGCGTGTGCAAAATAAAAGATGGAAGGAAAATGAAAACAGCTCTACAATTTTATGCCAGATTTGATCAACTGCTTATCTCAGCAAGACTTTTAAGCGCACCAGAGTAGCAAGATTTTCGATTTGATCTTTTGCTACGTCTATGTAGTTGAAATTTTAATCAAATATGTTAACTTTATTTCAATAGTTATTCTGTGATCTTGTGTGCTTTTTTAGAAAGTTTAATACAAACCATGGTATCACTCTCATTAAAGTAAATCATAAGTTTTTACGTTAGATTGGCCAACTCGAAATTGCTGACCGAACCTGCGTGTGTCGTTCAAACGAGTGTGAACACACAGGCTCCAAGATTTGCAATTGAGAGTAAAGTTGATAGGAATCCCTGATAGGAGCAAATAGAAAGAAATTGAAGATCGAGCGCATTAATTTTGATGCATGAATATGCATTGAACTCAGTCATCAGTTTTGGGATGCACACTTCTCATCACTATATTGCTAAGTCTAGACTTGTAGTAGAGCTTTGCAAGACATCATTGCTGCGACTAAAAATCAGCCGTAAACTCGCTCAGGAAGTGATTGCTTTTTTTATCTTAAATGACATTGCTATTTTCCGTTTTTCTGACCTTGGGCGAAGGAACTTGGAGCTGTTATCGCTGAGCAAACTTCCTAATGATTGGCCAACCTGCTGATCATTGGAGAAATTGTGTGAATATAGTCTATTTTTTTGAAAATCCAGCCATATGTGTTAATAAAGAAATAGAACTGCTTTTAACTCTACCATACATTCAGTTTTAACATTGAACATCATGTCACTCTCTACAAAGAAGAGTTTAAAAGTCGTGTTTATATTTCACATAGCACCGATGACCCAAACTTACTGTTTACATGTACAACCCCCATCTCGAGCTCCAGCGTTACTGATGGCCGACGCATAACAGCGTTTTGTCGTCTCTGGAGCTAACTCTTCATCAATTGTCACGTGCAATAATCTCCTTTTTATTCGTAAACCAATATAATGGTGAAACCATGCCCTCGTCATGCACTTCCCAAGCCATTTGAGTTTGCTTTTTTAATAACTTCTATGAGTCTTAACTTCATTTGATATGACTTAATGTAAAGTTTTGATAAATTTGTGAGGTATTTTCCAGTAATTTTGAAACTCATGCGTGTAAACCATATCAATATGCTTCTCATTATTCATGAAGTATTTGACTATCTTAGTGTGGTGACTCGTAAACGAGCAAACCTATCCTGATTCAGTGTTTTGATTAGTAATCTTACCAGCGGGCGATGGCATGCGTAATTACGGACATTTCTCTTCCGTAGGGCAGACAAAAGCTTTGCCTCACCCAGGTACCATTTTTCATTGTCTTCTGAGCCGCAGCAGCACAGACGTATGTAGTAAAATAAAAAAACTGCTGTGTGCATTAGGTGGAGAAACAGCGTCAGCAGCAGCAGCAGCATTTACCGACAACAACAGAAGCTTTACACAAGCAACACACAACACCAATAACAGCAAGATTAGCTTCACTCACAATTGGAATAGTAGTTCTAGAGATAGCAGTTCCAAAGAAAGACATCAGTTCCAGAAATAACGGCAGCAGCAAAAGCTACACAGGCTACAGGATGGGCTGCGGCGTTAACAGTGCGAGTAGCAGCGGCTGTAGCAGACTGAAGTTGCTGCTCGCATTTTTCTCCTCACGCCAACGCGATAACTGCTGCACAAAAGAGGTCATTACTCCTCACACTTGCAATTAAACAGCACAATTAAGGATCGGCTACAAGCTCATGGAGCGAAGTCTCAGTTACGACCGAGTTTGAAAGTTTTTTCCCACAACTTTTCCCAACCTTATGAATGCAGAACTTGTAACGAGAATCCAATATCTCTTAACGCGGTCGTAATCACTGTAGCGAAGAGCCTCGGAATGGATCGTTTCTTGTAGTAAAATTTTAGTAACTTACGTGATCTGCAGTGCTTGAAGGACGTGATTGCATTCGATGAGAAGAAATTTGTTGTTCCCTTGTTCAAGAATATATTTTTTTCATTAAACGTGATTCAATTCAAACAATATTCCTTATTCTTTTGTTGCAAAACCTTCAAATGCCATAAGTTGTTGCAAGTATCTTGCATTTTTTGTCGTGTTTCGTGACGTGACTTTTGTCATTGCTCACATAGCAAGCAATGAAAAAGTAATTTTGAAGCAAATACTGATGTAATGAAAGCAACTAAAATTTAAAACAATTGTTTCTCGTAACCAGAAACGTTCTTTGAAACTTTCGATGCTAGAGTTTCGTGATGGAAATTCTACGTAATACAAATTTTAAGGTCTATTGCAGGGGTTCTCAACCTGGGGTACATGTACCCCTAGGGGTATATTTACTTATCTAAAGTGACACAGTTAATGTTAGTTTATAGTTCCGAAAACCTAAAAGTTCAATTCAAAATTCAGTGGAATTTTATTTTTCTACTCACTTTTCTGTCATAAAAAGTCAGGGGTACATGATCATTTCTCGAAATACTCAAGGGGTACAAGGTCAGGGAAAGGTTGAGAAACCCTGTTCTATTGTATTCGTTCAAAATTCTCGTGCTCTGTTATTGGTCTTAACGGAAGCTATGAACACTTGTATTCAAAATATATTACTGATACCGAAATAAATTTATCAATAACACTAAGTTAATTGATAAATTACCTCAAACTGCATAACATATAATTTTTTAGCTTTAGTTTAGAGTAATCGTACTTACCAAATTTTGCTCTTCGCTAGTTTAGCAGTCGACGCTTCTTACCTGCAAAAACGAGGAGTAAAAAGGTAAAGCATATGAATATACGTGAAATTCGCTGAAAGTAATTGATACAGTCCATTAAAACTCCTAAACAAATTCTAACAAAGAAAATACTCATTCGAGAGGACTAATATTGTACCTCCGAATTTTAAGATTCAACGTTACGAATATGGAATACATAGTCTTTTGGCTATTTCAATGAAAACATCTAATGCAAGAGAACGAAAAAAAGTATTCATTTAAAAAAACTGTTCTATGCTAAATCTGGAGTGACCTCGCAAAAGCATATCGGCGAGACCATGGTGAGCCAAAGAGCACAGCCTGTGGACCATGAGCGTGACCTGAGCGGCGCAAAGTCGAGCTCATGAAGATAAGGCCCTGCCACACGAGATGCTCTGCCAAATTGAGCTGTAAATTGCAAGCGTAAGTGAGGCAGCCGGAGGACATGAAGTTCTTCCGCAAATTCTGGGAGCAGCAACTGCGGAATGTGTCGACGCGTTGTTACGGAAACCACAGCACTGAATGTCAGCGCCACCTTTTAACGTAGAGATATTTCTTTAAAGTTTTTGTAATTCCTAAAAAAAAATTATAAACTTAAATCCTGTGAACCCACTGTACAGGTAAACTTGAACAGTACTTGAATGTCAAAAATAAGCTTCTGAGCGATGAATGTAGAAAAGTTGAATGTCTTTGGTATTCCTTTGAATAATAAGAACCATATTTGTTTTTCATGTTAGAGTAATTGTTGTATTGGCAAAATTGGATCGCAGAGCGGTCAAAGTTCTAAAACTAGTTCAGGTATTTCGGACAAAAAAGTCTTAAAATTCAAGCAATTTTTTTCTCTATAATACGCTGCATATAACATTATTTTAAACATCTTTACGAGGATTGGTATGTATGAGTATTAATACACACCTACTCGCATTTTGAGCAAATACCTTACGTAGATGAGTTGTGCACAGTACCTATTTGATAAATAAAGATCTTGAATTTAAATAATGAATGTTACAAGTCATGATAGCAAAGAGAAGAAAAATAGCAAAACAACGATCTAAAAAAAATCATCAATAATAGGGCAGCTCCGCGAAAAACAAAAGTACCCTTTAAGATATTTTAAAAAGTCAGAATAGTTCTTCTGAATTCTTTATTTCTGAGCAGAATTGATTTTTGCCTTCCACGAGAGGGGTGAGGTGGAGCGCTGGAGTTGGAGTGAAGGCCAGAGAAGCCTTGCTTGATAAGACTAGGGTTCCAGTGGTCGGAAATTGCGCCAGAGATACGGAGGGGACTCCTTCAGTGTGAGCTAAAGCAATGGCTTTGCCACGGACACCTGCAGTGCGCAACTTCACATTTACTGTTCCAGATGCAGCAGTACACTCTTGAAGAACCTTGACTAATGTTGTAGCAGCTACAAAAATTATGTATGATATACATGATGTTCTTTTTTCCGAAATATGTGTCATATGTAACAAAAAATGTAACAACTGTGATCAACGCAACTATAGGGAGATGCTTCCTCGTCAGACGTTCCAAATTTCTGAATTGCAGTTTTTAGGTAAGTCATTCCCTTCATTGTCATTTGAAGTTTGAACACTGTCAATTTCAAGTGTCTTCTTCTGGAAATTAGGTGTTCTGTTCCTTTTCTGTTTGGATTAATTCTCTTTAAGATTGTGATTGTTTTGTTCTCTTCCATCATGGGTTTTGGGGAACAGCCAAAGGATCAGTTCGGCCTCTTTCTTTCATAGTGAATTGTTACCATTTATTCTTCCAAATACATAATGAATATAAGTCATTAAGTATTGACTCATCCCTTAAAATGTTTAGTACTTTTGACCTACGAAAACGCTTATTAATTTTTCATGAATAACGAAATATTTCTTCTACGTTGTTTGATTTTTTTTGTATATCCTTTAGAGTTCAGGTTATGTTATGATCAAGCTTTCAGTTGTCTTATCATTTCCAAATAAATTAAAATTAGGTAACATCCCTTTCTTTCTCAGTGGAGAGACAACATATCAAATCTAGGAATATTTAGAGTGCCTAAATGCGATATTTTCAAGGATGTAGGCATTCCTCTACCACAAGGATCAAAAAACATTTTTTATAATCAACAAGAGTATTCTTTCTTTGAAATATGGCTGTAGTAAAAGGTAATGAAGCAGGAGTCAGATTTTGAAAGTGGATCATCTGCACCTGCACAGAGGCTATCGCATCATAAAACTCTACGGATATTAGGACAAACATTTAATTTACTTCTGATTGTGTGTGCTGGACAGTTCAATTTACTGATATTTTACTTCTCGAAATGATTTCATCTAATGAAATGAAGTGTTTGAATCAGAACAACAAAATGCAACGAGCAACAGGCTCTATTATTTATCCTTGTTGACTATGCTCTTGGTATTTAAGTATTCGTGCGCGTATTGTGATTAACATATTAATATTTCAAGTATTCGAAGCAATACAAAAATGGATAATGGATAATGAATTAGTCAGTCCTGAAACTTTACACGTTGACGAAAACTGTTTCTTCGGTAGTGAATTAAAAACTGATTGATTAACTCAAGAAAATATGATCGCCTGCAAATGCCGGCTCTCAGTAGATTGGATGCCTGCAAACGTAGTATGCGATGTGCACAATAAAACACCACAGCATCACACTTTCCTGCCGAGATCCTCGTTCAACTGAAGAATATTACCCCAATGGTCCGGAGTGTGTCGACGTGCAGCTACCTTTTAGAGCTGCACCAGCTGTGGTCGTCTGGAGGACTACATGCACCTGCAATACTGCAATTTGGGACCTGCATCACAGCTGAATATCGCGACATGAACGTAAATAGTGATGTCTCACAACACGGTTTATAATACTTTCAATGGCATAATTTATGATATCAGTATCATAATCTTATAACTTTCTTCCGACACACCATACCTGCAGAATATTTACTTCAAAGATTTCTTGAAAAGGTATGTACCTCTTTTAACCCGCGCTGTTTTGCAGAAAGAAACTACGAATACAATTGACAGGAAACAGCTTGAGAAACTTGTTTTGAGAGACANNTCCACGAGAGGGGTGAGGTGGAGCGCTGGAGTTGGAGTGAAGGCCAGAGAAGCCTTGCTTGATAAGACTAGGGTTCCAGTGGTCGGAAATTGCGCCAGAGATACGGAGGGGACTCCTTCAGTGTGAGCTAAAGCAATGGCTTTGCCACGGACACCTGCAGTGCGCAATTTCACATTTACTGTTCCAGATGCAGCAGTACACTCTTGAAGAACCTCGACTAATGTTGTAGCAGCTACAAAAATTATGTATGATATACATGATGTTCTTTTTTCCGAAATATGTGTCAAATGTAACAAAAAATGTAACAACTCTGATCAACGCAAGTATAGGGAGATGCTTCCTCGTCAGACGTTCCAAATTTCTGAATTGCAGTTTTTAGGTAAGTCATTCCCTTCACTGTCATTTGAAGTTTGAACACTGTCAATTTCAAGTGTCTTCTTCTGGAAATTAGGTGTTCTGTTCCTTTTCTGTTTGGATTAATTCTCTTTAAGATTGTGATTGTTTTGTTTTCTTCCATCATGGGTTTTGGGGAACAGCCAAAGGATCAGTTCGGCCTCTTTCTTTCATAGTGAATTGTTACCATTTATTCTTCCAAATACATAATAAATATAAGTCATTAAGTATTGACTCATCCCTTAAAATGTTTAGTACTTTTGACCTACGAAAACGCTTATTAATTTTTCATGAATAACGAAATATTTCTTCTACGTTGTTTGATATTTTTTGTATATCCTTTAGAGTTCAGGTTATGTTATGATCAAGCTTTCAGTTGTCTTATCATTTCCAAATAAATTAAAATTAGGTAACATCCCTTTGTTTCTCAGTGGAGAGACAACATATCAAATCTAGGAATATTTAGAGTGCCTAAATGCGATATTTTCAAGGATGTAGGCATTCCCCTACCACAAGGATCAAAAAACATTTTTTATAATCAACAAGAGTATTCTTTCTTTGAAATATGGCTGTGGTAAAAGGTAATGAAGCAGGAGTCAGATTTTGAAAGTGGATCATCTGCACCTGCACAGAGACTATCGCATTATAAAACTCTACGGATATTAAGACAAACATTTAATTTACTTCTGATTGTGTGTGCTGGACAGTTCAATTTACTGATATTTTACTTCTCGAAATGATTTCATCTAATGAAATGAAGTGTTTGAATCAGAACAACAAAATGCAACGAGCAACAAGCTCTATTATTTATCCTTGTTGACTATGCTCTTAGTATTTAAGTATTCGTGCGCGTATTGTGATTAACATATTAATATTTCAAGTATTCGAAGCAATACAACAATGGATAATGGATAATGAATTAGTCAGTCCTGAAACTTTACATGTTGACGAAAACTGTTTCTTCGGTAGTGAATTAAAAACTGATTGATTAACTCAAGAAAATATGATCGCCTGCAAATGCCGGCTCTCAGTAGATTGGATGCCTGCAAACGTAGTATGCGATGTGAACAGTAAAACACCACAGCATCACACTTTCCTGCCGAGATCCTCGTTCGACTGAAGAATATTACCCCAATGGTCCGAAGTGTGTCGACGTGCAGCTACCTTTTAGAGCTGCACCAGCTGTGGTCGTCTGGAGGACTACATGCACCTGCAATACTGCAATTTGGGACCTGCATCACAGCTGAATATCGCGACATAAACGTAAATAGTGATGTCTCACAACACGGTTTATCATACTTTCAATGGCATAATTTATGATATCAGTATCATAATCTTATAACTTTCTTCCGACACACCATACCTGCAGAATATTTGCTTCAAAGATTTCTTGAAAAGGTATGTACCTCTTTTAGCCGGCGCTGTTTTGCAGAAAGAAACTACGAATACAATTGACAGGAAACAGCTTGAGAAACTTGTTTTGAGAGACATAGTAAGGTAACGAAAGAAAAAAAAAATTTGCACCACTTGAGGAATCGTGTGAGGTGAACGAACAATGATTCAAGGTTAAGTGAGTAAACAAAGGAATTGACAAAATATAGAAATTATTTTACGTCATCTAAAAATTTATTGATACAAGCATTATATATCTTTGGAATATAAAGTGGGAATGAAAGAGTATAAATACTTCTTGAACCAAAAATTGCATCCATTTGGAAATTCAATTGTAAATGCTCGCATTGAAAATTAAAATAAAGACTAGATGAAATTATTGTTCAAAGTCTTTTTTTACGCTTTCATAATGCTGCAAAAAACATTCTCAAGACTGTAGATGAATCATATAAAATTCGATGAATAAATAGTTTGGATTATTAGACTCGCGAGTGGATGTAAAATTTTCCCACTACTGAATCGCCTTGAAAATGTTTTGAGAAATATGCCAATTAAAAACCAGACTAAAAACTAGAAATAAATAAATCGAACCGCTTCAGTAATACGTCGAGATCCCATCTCGATAAAAGATAGTTTCGCCTTCATTTCTGGCAGAGGTTAAGTGAAAAGACTCCGATGCTGGGATCACTGGATAAGAGAAAGATTTACAGTCGCAATAAATAGCTACGGCTCCAAGTCACGAGATCTGCTGCTGCTGCCGGACCACACACTTCCAACACACAGCACGTAGACTGCCCTATACCACACGCTGTGCTATTATTTTCTGGAGCTAGTCTTACATTAAATGCATCTCAATAATTTCAATGCAAATTGTCAAAACAATTTCCGGGGCAGCTTGACAAAAAATTCAGATAAATGTATCAGAAAAGTTTTCAATAAGTTGTCCAGAAACACACGTATACGGGAAATGTGTTTTTAAAATTATTTATAGACGTAACTGCAAAATGTATCAAGTTTTTTGCACCAAAAATCTCACATTATCTTAGACAAATTGATTAGTAAATAGAGATACAGTTAAGAAATCAAGAAAAAAAAACTTTGATCGTTTCTTTGAGCTCTCGTTCATGACCACCAGAAAGAAATTCTTCAACGAGAAAATGCGCAGTAAATGCGCCGGAACTCAAGGATCATTTCTCATTTTTACGGACAGAAAAGATTATTTTTTGATGTACGCAATAACTTATACAGAGGTTTTCGATATGGTAAACTGTTTTTAACGTGTACCTGTAAATCTCAAAGTAATAAGTAAAATACTCATGTACTTTTAAACATCGGGAATACAAAAATCTTAATTTTGAATATAGAGAGATTAACAAGTTTTGACAGAATCTCATCTGAGTTCGAGTAGCATCGTGAAAATGTAATTAAAATGTAAGTTTGATTCTCTACTCTGAAGGACAGTAATATTGGCACATACGAGCATGAACTCTACTTATTTTTTAGCTTTACCATATAATTTCCTCAAATTCAAATAAATTGTAACATTAACATCAGTATATGCATTTCAGAATCATATTCGTGAAGTATTTTAGTAATAGATTTAAATTCAAGAGAATATTTTCCTAAGAGACTGTTTACAATACTTTCATGTTGCCCGAGTTTTTCAACTCAACTTGAAAGCCCATTTCCCTAGCCATCATCAAACAAATAACACACACTCGAGAGTGCTTCATGAGGCATGCGTGTGCACGTGTACGCCGGTGACATGGACAAACTGGACGACACAAGCTCCAAACTTTGGCCGATCTCTTACCGGTGACTGACCAACTTTTGATGAACGAGGGTCGTATATTATGGGCGATTGGAGTGACGAAGATGCCTAGTAAAGTAATGAACGACGAAAGGAGCGTCATCAACTACAGGACCACGGGAGTGTTTTCGTGTTTTTTGATTGACTGTGCAGTTTAAGGCAATAAAACTGTTCAAAATGCTAGAGTCTCAGTTAAAATTAATAGTGTCTCACGTACGTATCAATTGAAAAAGTAATTTTCAGTGCGCATAATTACTGTACATAAAGTCAGTGAGTTCAATTAAGTATGACACAATTATTAAGAAAAATTCAATAGTAAAAGTCGTTTAAAATAAAATGTTCAGAATTACGTAAATCTGAAATTACATTGTCGGTATTTATGTATAAACACTTATCTCCAAAGTATTCTGTGAGTTAAGCGAATTTTTAAATTTTAGATTGGATTTGTTCTCTATGGATATCAATCATTTATCAATCACAAGAGATAATTGATCTAGATGAATTTATACAGTAATATTTTAGTCTAGAGGAATGAAACTGTGGAAAGTAAACTCCAAAATGTGCACGTTTAATGGTGAAATTTATCAGCTAGTATTGATATAGGGTTCACTATTAGTGTCATTAAAAACTCAGCAGCAATTCATACAAGATTTTCAAAATGAATACACAATCTTTGTTTACAATTTTCTTGTTCCACCTTATATATATGCTTCTCTGTTCATCAATAATTATTGATGAACAGAGAAGCAAATATATGAGGTGAAATGACTTTGATTATAATCAAAGGATTAAATAAGAATGAATATAAAAAAGACATTGATTACTTGAATTTGGATGAACTGAAGGAAAATATTCTTTTAGAAAAATAAATTCTGCCACTTCCGAAGACTTTTACTACAAATTACGATACGTTGAACTATCAGTGGTGGACACAATTTTCATCGATCGATTTTCTTGTTTGACGCAAAGCAATCCTACTTTACTCCGTTAGCAGTATTACTGTGAATTATTCAGAAATTTTCCTCACAGGCACCAGCTCTCTCTCAGCCTAATAGCCAATAAATGAACTGAACTGGATCGTATCGATCATGATGGACCGGGCTTATTTATTTGAGTTGACTGGAATGAAGAGGGCTGGAGTAAGTGAAGGGACTTAAATGGGCTTTTTTGAGTTAGCTGGGCTGGATTGTGTTCAATGGACTAGACTTAACTGAATTGGATTAAGTGGACAGGAGTAGTCGAGTTGACTAGACTAGACGGTGCTGGATAAAGATGAGTAGAAGAGATTGGGTTAGATCGAGTTAACAGGACTAGACTTAGCTGAATGAAATTGATTAAACTGGACTGGACTGGCCAAATAGACTAGACTGGACAGGGCAGGATAGGTTTAAGTAAAATGAACTGGATTGGACTGAGTCAAATGGGTAGCATTTCCTCGTTTGCGTGCTGAAGACCTTAACACGTTGAGTGCGATTGTCTAGCCGGTGCAAATCTTTACTTTGTACACACAGTCACTAGAAAGCTTTGAAAAAATTACAGAACCTAACCTGAGCGACCCACCGGTGGGTCGTATCGCACTTAACGTGTTAAACACTTGGCACACACTGCACGCACCGCCTCTACCTCTTACTAAGACGACTTCAAAGGAGCTACACATGAAATAAAAATAGGACTCAAGATTCTTGCTCTAGGTTAAATGCCTTGTTGTTTGTTCCGTGAATAATAACACCCCTAAGTCTGGTGTGTGTGAAGTTAAATGTCGTTTTAATATAAAGTGATTTTCAATGTACTTCCGTGGGAGAATACGAGTGCATGCACATAGCTGCACAAAAATTCCTCTACCAATTCATTGTTGTAGAGTAGATATATCTCGCTTTTGGTAATTAATTAGAAAAAAATAACACAACAAAAGCTAAGACGACTGACGAATTACTAAAAACATGTCTACAAAAATTCGTTTTTAAATTGCGAAATACGCAGATAACAGTGCGGTAATTTACATAAAACAGCGCAGCAGCAGCAGCAGCAGCTATTGCGTGCGAGCAGCAATCGATGGCTGCTTGTGTAGCTTCTCACGAACACCTGCAGCGCCTCTGTGTTCTATCTGCAGTACCTACTGTACACCTCGTTAATCATGCTAAATATTCCAGAATAAATAGTGTATCTGACTCCAATACTGATGGCACATGGGACATCAATCTAATGAACTTAATACACCTTTTATAACCAATAATATACCCCTTGAGAATACTCTAAAAAAGGAGAAGCATGGGAGGAAGTCCCTCTGAAATCTGAGTCCCAAGGGCAAACTCGAGCATGAGGGGGGCAGGTGCACCAGCTTAACGAAGGAACTCAGGTGAAAGAGGCCTTGTTTCAGAGTGGTCATCGGGAAGCAGGAAAAAACAGGTCGGGTAAATTGGGTTCACTGAGTACTACTTAAAAAGACCCATTTTTGCCCCAGGCCAACAACTTAAAGCAACTAATTGAATTAAAATTTGACCCGTACTT
>VCRD01000013.1:769372-780778 GCA_006783055.1 Trinorchestia longiramus
TAAAAAGGCCCATTTTTGCCCCAGGCCAACAACTTAAAGCGACTAATTGAATTAAAATTTGACCCGTACTTGCTCGCTTACTTTCCCGCAAGTAAATTGCATTTACAATAAGAAAATTTAAAATTATTTTTTCTTAACCTGTAGATATTCAAAACTAAATAGTCTCTTAATTAATAAGACCCCATAATTATAGGAAAAAATTAACAGTATTTTTTTCGTTTTATCATTGGTTGCAAGGGAAAATTTTCATCATCTATGACATTGAAGGAGCTCCAATATCATTTTTAAAATCTCTCATTCTTGGTAGCAAGTTCTTATTTGAGTTCTTACCTTATGTCATTCACTTAAACAACATTGCATTTAGAGCAAAAATATAGAATGGAAATAATTTTTAAAAAACTGTCATCATCGTTTTCTACTCCATCACAATAAATCTAGAATTCACACCAATGATTAGATTCAGCTCGGTAGGCGCTTGTTCTTCTACTGGATAATGCTATTTTATTTCAGTTCCTAGTAAATCTGTGAAGGTAACCAGAAGAGTTTACGCTCTAATGAAGTATTCTATTTACTTGAAGTAATAACCTTCGAGATGCTACACGTCAAGTTTAGCTTTCTTACATACTGATCGCACCCAGCACTAGAAGATAATTTTGCTAGCCGATGTTTCCGCTCTGTCTCTTACTATTGTGGGTCCAACCCTCGCAAAGCTAAGTTAAAAATTGCTACGGTTTATATCCTGTTCATAATAATGTTTTATTTATTTTTTATTTTGTTACTCAAAAATTTAGCAGCACAAAGCTTAAAAGAATATTTTAAGGACATTCGAATATTCTTAAATACATATCATGAGAATAATACCAAGAAATTCATGCCAGGATGAGTAACTCAGAGCATTGTATCTCCACACGCTTAGAACGACAGAAATGATCACGATATAACGACTTAAATCAGTCGCTGAAAACGCAAAAATACTTTGATGAAAAGGCATACGTGTCAACTTTCAATTATTTTGGTTTAAAAATATTTTTTAGATTAAGATTGAAGATGTATCACTTAGAATGTTACTTAGTCAATCAAAAAATGAATGAAATACAAATAACGCACTGTTCCTGTACAATACTATTTGTTACAGGTATTCCTATAATTCATATAAGCACTATAAACCAACCCAAGTTTTAAATGTTTTCAAAGTATTTGCATATCTTAACATGTTGAACAACACACACGCGCCCTTTGAAGACATGTGTTCTCCAACGGTGCTACAATAGCATGCTGCTGGCAGTGGTGCTGACGGGACTTAAGTTGCAGGGCACAGAGAAGGTGCAGCTATTTATAGAAGCGCTCCAGCTGAGCTTTAATGTGATAACACAGTAAGGGAAAATGCATCAAGACTTGCTTAGACCACCGCACTGAAGAGCTCGCTCACGTTAAATGAGGCTTCTAACATCATCAATTCACCACGTAATGAATTGCTAACATTGAGTAAACAGTGCTCACCTTCATTCGGACAAATACGTGCAGCGATAATCATTCGTGAACAGTACATTTTAGTCAGCCTTGTTCAATGATTAAAATTAGTGATCACGGTACAACTAAATGCACATTGTATGAGTTAACATTCGGATTATCTTTTTAATGGTAGTAATCGTTTCAAAATAATCAAGAACATATAATTATAAAGCCAGCATGCGTAACTTTCATTTAGTGTCAAAAGAGTGTTATTATCCAACTCGTTAGTGAAGTTCTACATATTCATCCTCACTCTAAAACAATTTCATGTTTAAAAAACGTAAGTGATTGTAAAAATATTCAATATTGTAGTGCAGTGACAACGATAAAAATCATTAAATAATAATTCAATAAAATAAGGAATTGAAAATATGCAGCTCGTACAAGTGTATATTTTACTGCTGTGGTGTGATACACAGCACAGTATCAGGGCTGCAGACGAAGAGGTTTCTTGCAGTAAGAAAAAGAATCCTTCACTGAGACACGTAGTTCACAGCAGTGTTTCACATGAGCCAGCTTGGTGAGGCAATTTTTCTTTCGCTAACGAGCTTACTGCGTGATCCTAAGGTCATAAATATAAAGCGTAAGTTTCTAAGTCGATAAAGAGTCATGAAGTATTGGAATCTTGAACAAACTTTAAACTCCTTGTCGTGCACACAATTTATGATAAAATTACAGAGTTTGAGGCCCTGATTGAGATAAGAAGAGATATGAGATAGAAAAAGGCTGCAATTTAACATAGGAGACATTAAAACTAGGTAATATGGCTAATTCTTTTAAGCTTTCTAATTTTATTTTACATATGTGAGTGTTACAAAGTTCATTGTTTCAAAACTATGCTAAACAAAACCAACTAACATGGCTAACTTCATTACCGGATTAGCAAAACTTACTGCATATCTCCGTTTATTTAAAAAATATATTTTGTAGTTGACGTAAACCACCGTGCGTGGAAGTGCAATAACAAATATTTGAGTTGTTACTTAAAGACGTGCAATACATAGAATCCGTGTGAATATTTTTGTCATTTAAATTAATTATAATTTAATATTACCAACAATTGTAAAACAAACTTAACGCAAAGGAAATACCTCTTTCAACATAGTGTCTGAATTAGTTGAACATGGTTTCAAGTATATACTGTGTACTCTAAGAACACAGAGGTAACGCTTGAGTGTAGATGAACAATCAGCGAGGTGAGTTTTGCAGGTAAATTTTCTTTTAATATTGCTATTATGTCAGCCTGTTTATCCAAATGCCAAACTAATTAAAATGTGAAATCGATGCAAAATGGATATCAAAACACGTAGAAGCTTCTATAGGATATCAATATATATGATTAATTACTGTTTTAAAACACCAATAATGGCAATTTGTTCTTATATCTATATAGGTGGTACTGAAAATGACGATAATTAAGCTGCAATGTTTCAGCTTCGGGTAAAGTAAATGACTGATCTTTATTCATGTACGTTACACCTCTATTTTATCTTCAGGGAATATCTATGGTTCGTGAGTTAAATATTTAAAAAATCACAATTGATTTAGCTGAATAATAGATGCTAAACAATGAAGTTAAAAATTGCACTGTCTTACAATGAACTATGAAGACAAGTTTCTGCTCAACTAGGCAAGCTGAATGAGAAAATCATTCATTGAACGTTCTGTTCAAAGTTTTGTTCGAAGCTCTATGCGATTGAAGGCATTTTCGATAATGCGGTAAACGATACAGTGGCATCAGGTTTTCTGAGTGTCTGCCACGAGATTGCTACATCTGCAAAGCCTTGTGCCCTTCTGCAGAACGCAGAAGAAATTTTACCCTCGTCGAGCAGTTCCCGGCCTTCAGTAGACGATATTCTCATCCAAAAGCCATACAATAATTCTTCAGCTGGGTAATGAGTAGGCCCTCATAGCGAGCCATAAGCATACCGAACTTTTACTTACGGAGAATTTTACGTAGAATTTGCACCTCTATCATCATTTTTATATCCAACGCTTTCATTGAACTTTGATGCTTTTCAGTCTAACTTCAAACGCTAGTGATTTAACAGTACTCTCACTTACTATTTGTAAAATTGCACAAAACTATGCTGTGTGAATACTTCAGAAAGGCAACCAACAAGTGACGCAAATACATAAATTCTTGTAATTAACAGTAGCTGTCAGTTGTCTTATGGTGAGGCGAGTCGTTATCACGTAAACGTTGAGAGGCTCTAAAAGAAGTGTCTGATCATTCACTGCGACGCTAGCATTACTTTGTGAAGAAAATTGCTCCCTGGCTTTCCTTATTAATACCTTCCTTCATACGCTAGCTGAACAGTGAACTCGACGGACTATGATGAAACAATTGCAATAATGCAGTTCATAACTATTACCGTCGACGTCGACAACCATGATATTTAATAATAAGAAATAAAATAAAAATGTGCACCTTTTAATACATTTTCTCGGTGAAAAATTTAAACAGAGAAAAGCGTACGAAAGTGCTTCAACTTACGTAACGTAACACGTAACACTTTCAACTTGCGTAACGTAACACGTAACACTTTCAACTTACGTAACGTAAGAAATTACTGTTCATTTAGAAGATAAATTTTCGAAATTTTAGCAGAATGATTTGCAGAGTAACAGCACTGTGTAGTTCTCAAGAGTTAGAGGTACGAATTATATTTTGCTGGTGTGACTTCATTGCATATTTTCATTTCAGGTACCATGATTGTTCCTGCATGTCGAATATGTAGGACAGAATCAGGGTTAACAAGTTCCACATTTTTATTATAGCTTTAATATATTTATGATAATGAATGTATTTATAATAATAAATAGGACATAAATATTTTCGTTCCGGAAACATCTGATATTATTTGGACTTACGATAACAGTGCTGAAATAAAACAATAAAAGAACATTAAACGTATCTGATCACTTAATTATAAAAGGTACTTTATTAAACCTACTAATTATGAGAAAAAAATAAAAAATATTAATATTTAACACTCGACTACATCAGTCATGCAAAGTGACGCTCTGAAGTGCCACTGGACATCTGGTCTTGGTTCAAGAAACTATCATAAACAATTGTACGAAAGGGTTGTTTCGGCTTGTTATTTCCCTTTAATACTTCTTAATATTCCCTGTTCCAATTATCTTTTCATTTTGCTTCTCCTCGTCACGCATGAAATGGTTCAGTGTTCTATTTTTCCTTCTTCACTGCCTTCAATAAAAAAATGACTATTTCAAAAAGAGGGCGGAGACCAACTATCAAAAGCTAGAAGGAAATACCTCGTCTGCCACCAGTCATTTTTATAGCTTGTAACGATCCTCAACATTACGAATCATTCTAGGGAATACAAATATAAATAGATATTCAATTTATTATTCATTACTTTATTCTACAGCAGCAATCGCAAAAACAAACGTCCAGATGCGCCAGGCGCTACAAAATAGAAGCATGAAGCCGTCGTGAGACTAATGAGGGATTCAAACTCAGTACATTTACATTAAGTGACCACACAACGTTCAGCGATGCCACCTGACGTGCCATGACAGGGTCGTAAGTCTGAAATAAAAGCTTTCAGGTCTAATCAGCTCAATTAAGTTACCACGTTGTTCAATAACACCTCGAGACCCTGCCTCAGCTACAAATAATAGGTTTAGGGCTGGCGGTCCCAAATAATGAGAGAACCAAACGAAATGCCGTAGCCTTAACACCTTGACAAACGAGGCCTCTAAGGCCCTTCAAACCCACGGCTCTACAAACAAACAAAACGAGGGGCGCTTGTGTAGAGCCGGGGAGCCACTGAAGTAATTGCTCAGGGCCCGCTGTATTTTTTTCGAAAGAGGACACCTCTTAGGGTGAAAAACTTTAGTGCACGACTGTCCTGTCTTATACAAGTTGTGTTAGTTCAAGTAACATACTACTGTATAGAGGATCGCCGTTTAATTACCCAAAGAGATTCCTTTAATTTTGGACAGCGTGAGGAAAAATAGCTGTGACGTGAGGATTCCGGATAAACGGCATTGCCTAAAGAATAGTCTTTGGTAAACAGTAAGCGTCACCCTTTGGTAATTTTAATGCATAAATCAGATAGGGATTTTGATGGCAAAATGAGAGTAATTCTTTAGTTCATGCAGGGATAAAATCAAGAAACTTATATCTAAACGAAGGCAACAAAGCGTTTTCAAGACTTAAGTCTCCCGTAAAGGCTAAAAACCTCATTCATGAAGGAACTTAATCTCTTTGTTAAGAACTAATGTTTCTTTGATGCATTCATTTGTTAAGGTTTCTTTTAACACTGAGTAACATGGAAATTCGCATGCATATGCGTAACTTAGTGATGCACAATATACCATTCGGTTACAAGAGCGGAAAGCAGTGGAACAAAATCCATTGGTCTTCCCAATAATAAAATTGGCCCTGATTCCCCCACCAGGGTCGGTGTAACGAACCACAGCAGTTCAAAAATCCCTTTTCAATTCAAGAGCTGGACGTTAGATTGGCTTTTGCTTAATTCTTAATTGAAAAGGGAATTTTCTGTGGAAACTCTCCCGACAAAAAACGTTACGATGTTACACTATTTTTACTAAATGGGGAAACGTAAGCAAACTAATGGTAAAAAAATGGAATCAATAATAATCCAACATAGCATCCACACACATTTAATACAACGCCATGTCTCATGGATCATAGTTGCCAAGAACTACTGCAATGTCAGCAGACTCTGAGCTTAGTCATCTAACTTTTCTATTTGTTCGATCTGGAGTTGAGTTACTAGTCAGTTTAGGGCTAACAAGCTCAGAAACGTGTCGCAGTCAGAAACGCAAATTACTCATACAGTTTCAAAAAAATTGCTGGTTAATGATTATTAAATTCACGTACGTTGGGTGAAATATGAATTAGACTAGAGTGAAACCGATGAGTAGTTCCACTGTAATTAAAACACTAAAATAGGATTTTGCTGTCTAATCCAATCCCAACTATTCCAGTTCTGACGCTCTTAATTTTTAATCTCATGACAAATTAGGCACTAAGTTTTTTTCACACACGACTATCTAATGTTTTTGGAATATATCCCATTTGGGAACTGCCGGAAAACGTTTTTATTTACTACCAAGTTATTTTAGATCACTGCATTTACTGTCCTTTTTGGTAAGGAGAATAATCATGGTAAATTTTCTACAGAAATAATACCACATCACCAGGGCCTACCTAGTCGTCGTCTTATGTTCTTAAGTCAATCAAAAGGGTCAATTTAAACTGGTCTGACTTTTACTCCATGATTACAGTCGACAAGTGACTCGCCTGTAAACACTGTATTCAACTGGCTCTACCTCAAGTAACTTTCAATCGTGGAACTCGTGTTATATTTTTAATCAATATCAAATGCCAGTTTAAATAAATTTAGACTATCTTCAATTGTTTTAATTGTTTGGGTGCAGTGCACATTCACGAAATAGTTGATCACTCAATCAATTTGAAACAAAATACGCTGAACAGAACCTACACCAAACCTAGCGTCGAAACCCGAGCAGTATTTGTCTTTGATGCTCCAATTTCTAAAACAAGTGATTCTGCATAATTGTGCACGCGTATTCAAATTCCAGTGTATATTTTTACAATACTTAGATGACCATTACGTAGCAACATAAATCATTGGTCATCTAACGAATCACAAATTTCGGCCTATACACCTAAGAGGTAACTGTTGCTTGCTAGTTTAAGTGAACTAAGTTGACGAGTAAGACTGAATGATGGGAGAATTTGGTTGTATGTAAATGAGAGAATGTTTTTTTAGAAATGTTCATCCCAAAAGTATTGAAGAGTTTTATCTGAGAGCTTCAGGCTTCTTCCTGAATTGACTCCATTTTTAATGGTACATATCAATTCCTTAGTAGAGCTAGTACTTGTGACGCTACTGTGATGTTGGTGGGTAATTTATTAGTCCATTGAGACAAACATAAGTTTCCCTGATATGCTAAGTTATAAAAACACCGCTAAAGGATATTTTAATAGAAAAGGATTTAATGTTTAAAGTGTATTTCTATATGATAATAAAGCACAATAAATTCTTATAAAATTAATGTATAGAATAAATATTCTGATAGTCCGTTAAACTACCCACATATATTTATACCACTTGTTATAGACACCAAATAAAATCCGCCATGACTACAAAAGTATGTCACACGGTTGAATACCGAGAAGATTTACAGAACGTGTGTCACCGGTAAATATCGTGTTCGTATGAGTGATGATGAGAAACCTGCCCACACATCACCACACCACGTGGTCCCGGTGGACATCAGCGTCACGTAGGCAGCATCACGCTCCGATGTAATTAAGATCCGAGCATCAATCACACGTAGCTCCCAGTAGCATTTATCGGCTCATGATATTGGGGTCATTTGCAGTAATTCAGCTGGTGAACAGGAATTCAATTTGCACAGCATTGCTCACCCAAAAGCTGAGCTACAAGTTGAGTTTAAAATTTCCACAGCAGACAGAAATACTGATATCGTGCGTCAAAAATATTGGTTATTCATATTATTCAGTCATTGCTTATTTCGTGAGTAAAGAGTAAAAGTTCGAATACGAAAATTGTAGACAAATTTAAAATAAAAAACAGTGCTCGGATATTTATTGATCGTTTAGTAGCCTTATAGCGTGTTGATTATTTTTAGATATATTTTTAGAATTCAGATTTGCAAATACGACCCTTTTAACGAAAACGTATTTAAACAACTGGATTTACCAAGTTTTAAAGACTTTTATGCAGCTCAAAAATTTGTCAGTGATGTCCCATTTTAGCCCGAGATGGGGATATGAAAAAACAGCAAGGATTTCCGCGATAAGCGAACAGCTTTCGAGCATACGACAGCGAGACAGCCTAACGAGCCAAACAGATTTACAAAACGACGATTCCCGGAAGATCTGAGAGAAGATATTTTTTTCTGGGCTGTTTAGATATTAGGTCGAGAGTTGCATGCTCACTCTGAAACCCTATTAGGTTGTCGCTTAAATCGAGGCTCGCCTTCGAGATCTCATAGATGATCAATATCTGGAAGTGCATGACTACTCTTAAGAATATTTATTCATTAAATATTCGAGCCAAAATATCTTAAAGAAATTGAAACGCAGTGTGTTTGGGATGATAGGTCACGGCTAAACGCCTCGTTGTTTGTTGATGGGTGACATATGACGGACGTTACTTACATTTTCTGCTTCGTTACCTTAAAAATAAACTAAAGTACTGGTCTCATTTCAGTACGAAACTTAACATACATTAGGAATGATTAGGAAAAAACTAACCGACAACAGAAATAATTTATGTAACAAATTACTTGCGAAAGCTCTAAAGCCGTTTCTTGAAGTTGACTCTTTTTTTAGAGACTTAATGCATACTTTTTGCCTTGTGCTCACGAACTTTGGGCATATATGTACATCGGTCTGGTGGGAGTTTGACCAGAGAAGTTTGCAATCAGCTCTGGCGAAGGGAGTGTAGACTGAAGAGGCTGTGAAAAAAGGCATTTTTTTAAATTCTCAGATTAGCTGGAGTTACATCATTTGTTGCAGATGACGCATATTTTAGGTTTCTTCTCATTTTAAAGGTAAAATTTGATCACAGTGATGTTTTAACAGCCTGTTGAAAAACATCATCGAACAATTCGGTGCAAAAACTTTTCATGGACGAGAAAAATTGCTATGTGCTTTGAAAATCTAGTGAGCTGAATTATGATTAGAATACCTATGTAGTTATTTTGGGCTGAAGCCCCACTGTGTCCTCATGCACCACTACACCTTCATGCATCACTGTTCACTCATAACTTATATTCAGAGGTGAAAAAGAAGCTATGAGATACAAGTCAAAAATCAAAATTCACCATTGTATCAAAATAGTACAATATAAATTGTACTACAGTGTGTAATCTAAAGTATATATGTCATCCAATCTGGTCTTAAAGGTTCTCTCCCTGTAATTTTATTAACTGAAATTTGAGTCATTTGCAAATGCGAGAAAAATGAATTTGAGTTTGTATTGTCTGTGGATCGTTGATATTATTCACAATATTACGTACTTCGTCTATAGAAACAAGCCAACCAACACAAGAATAGACGGAACGGTTTGTTTCTATTCCTTTATTCCATTCAATTCTTATAAACGCCCTGAAGTATAAAATGATTTATATTTTATGCGTTTCAATCATTCTAAATTTGATGTAACGAGCTATGAGCTGATAGCTCTTCACTATTATTTGCTGTTACACTCTCCTCAGAGCTCAAAAAACTCATTTTTAAAAAGAATTTACTCAAATTATGAAAGTTTGACCCATATATTGCATCGCGTTCTTGTTGCGAATGATTTCTACTATATTTTGCTTCCTGAATAACTTTTAATAACTTGTTGTCCCTGACGTCAGCGTTTATGGTCATTTATTGGAACCACTGCATAATTTCAAAAGAAATACTGCTCTACGAGTAGCTTCATATAAGATTAGGGGAAATTAATTTGTTACAAATTTCCGTGCTTTATACACAGTAGTTGCTTCAGTCTAATCTATTTATAATCGAATAAAACTTTGATGGTTTTGAAACAGTATCATTATCTCTTGTGGTTCCCATAAATCGTGGGAACTCCGACGATAATTATATTCTTTACGGGAATGTTTTTTTTCCAAAATTGTGTCAAGATGGTATTCGATGAGGCCTAAATTAAGTTGTTCAGATATTTAAAGATCATGTGAATACAGCCTTTAGAACATACCCAAGTAAAATAGCGGTGAAATAAACCCGCATTCAGTAAAGTTTATATGTGATGTCCACTACTACAGCGTTGCCAGCCGTCAATCCCGAAGGATTATAGTGCTGTGTTCTGAACCTCACAGCGTCTGCTATGACGGTGACCACCACCACAACGAAGACACTTTTAAAAGCGGACACTAAGTGCAGGCTCGGACGCTGGTCTAAACGCAGGATATTATGCCGGAAATAAGTCGTTGCTGACACTTAGCTGAACTAGCCTCACCAGCCTCAAAGTTCTCTCTTCAGCATACGACTGTTGTAAGTCTGTGCATTGCATCCAAAGGGTTTTAAGCAATACTATCAGCAGATTCGAATTAAAGTTACAGTATAGATTATGTTTATCTTACGGTTGATATACAATCTAATCAACCCTCAGTAAATCAGACTCTCAACAAGCTCGTAGTTGAAGAGCTATTTGCCAGCAGGATGGTTTTAAGATAATCGTTAGCGTCCGGGAAACGCAATGATAACGAGTGTAATTTGCCAATGGGTTCAGTTCTTGGATAAATGTCTTCTCTAATGCAATTCCGTAAGTTTGATGCATTCCAGAATAGTGTATACTTTTCAATGAACCACTAATCTTTAGTTAAAGTAATGCTTATTAGGTTCGAATTAATCAATATACGAAGATAGCATAAACATGTTACAAATATGATTTCTGTGGCACTTTTTGAGTCAGCCAAGAATGATTTTGGATTCCAGCCCATTGTATAGAAAGTAATTGAAAAATTTAATGTAACCTTTAGGATTTGAACAAAGTCACCAGAAGGTCATGGAATAAACTCAGAAAGTTTTTGTTGGCGACTCAGTCTTGCCCTTGGCTACACGAAAGACGAAGACTTGATTGCTAGAAGTTCTGTTTGGAAGTTATTTAAACTTTTCTTCGGGAAAAAATTCTAAAAAATTGTATGTACTAGAAAAGAAAATTTAATCTAGCTCCTCACACATTACAAGCCATCTACTGAAAAAGGTGAGCTTGATGGCTGGAATTAAAGCAGAGAAAAAGATAAAGTTCGGAGTCAACAAGGATCTTTTCCTAATGGAACATTTGAATTTGTTACGAAGAAAAATTTCAACTAACTTGGAAAAAGCTC
>VCRD01000013.1:791826-802025 GCA_006783055.1 Trinorchestia longiramus
GAAATACAAACTAAACTAGAGACTTTCTACGGTCAAAAGTTCATGGAACGAAAAACAAATGGTATTCTAATTGTATAAATCTCTAACTCTTAACAACAAACGAAAAGTTCTAATTTTCTGATTGTTCACAAAGACCGACACACAACCTGGTCGTTGTGTTGACCAACTTCAGGGAATGGTGGCTAAACTTAGGTGACAAAGTTTGGAGCCCGAACTAGAGCAAAAAAGTTAGAAATAAAATACGACGAGAAACAGTCACGACAACTTACCGAAATTTCCAGTCGTGCTTTGTTTTTGCATCGAAAACAAAGCAATGACATGGCGCTCGATCTGATCTACAAAGCCCTTTAAACTGCCACAGGTTTTCTACGAATTTTCGGGTTACGAACAAAGACACAGGGTGCATCAGTCACCACTGCTACTGGCGCTATAATTAGAAGTTAACCGTGAATATTTAAAAAAAAACTCCGAAGTTCTCTGACATGAATTTAGCAACGTTATTCAGGAGCACTAAGTTCAAAAAAGTTTTGGCTTGTATAGATGAGAAAAATTTTAAGTCTTATATTAGCGCTGAACGATAACAATTTCAAGAGAAGCAAAGGCAGCTATTTTCTCCCCGTTCTTGGAATGAGTTTACATTGTTTGATTATCAAAATCATTCAAGGTTCCTAGTGAATTGTATTTGACCCCGAACGGTCAACAAATATTTATTTTTTCAAATACAAGTATTACGCGTTCTCTCACTATCGTGCTTATGGGTCAGTCTTGATTTCAGTAGGTAATTAATTTCACAGACCAAAAAAGTCTTATAGAACAGATCTTGTAACATAAGAAGTAGACTATAACTTCTGTGGTTTTCTTGCTTGAATTACTACTATATTTTTAAAACAATAAAATATTAGAACCAATTTGGAATTATTTCACTTATGATTGAAATATATTACATACATGGGTCATAGTACAAGCCTCCTGAAACAATAAAAGAAATTCGTGCTCTGTCATGACTTCAGAAAGCATATTTCTGGCAGAAAGCACACTATGGTTGAAGTACAGAAAATCTATGAAGAAAATTTGCTGATAATTTGTTATCCGTATCATCATCACAAATGCTCTGTTCACTACTGTTTGACATGTGTTACTTCAGCAACAAGTTTGTCACTTGACTTTCTTCCCTTTACTCACGCGTACAACGCTACTCTAGCTTTACGAAATCCCATCATTAGACAAAACCTCAGTAATCACCCACAATTTTATTCTACATTCTGTACTTCAACGTCACGTGTCTCCGTAGTGCTGTTCATGAGTTTCAACATACTATTTTTAAATTAACCTCCTATCACGATAAATGCTGTCAATTTCTATCTCGTTTTTCATTTTAAAACAAACAATCCATAAATTGGGAAATTCTATACATTATATTTGTATCTTTATAACTGCTATCAGATTTACAAACTTTTTACTTAACTAAAAAATATCACTCAATGGGGTTTTTCAAATGTCTTTTAACAGCGTAACATCATTGCATGTGTTCAAAATATTCGCACAAAGTTGCATTCTATCATGAATGGAGTATAAAGTTTGAATGCTATGTTGAAAAAATTATAAAATTGAATTCATCAAAAATACCAAGGGAATAACCAGACGGAATCCTAATCAGTTCTATGCTTACATCTCACTTCTCATGAGTTCTTTCGAAAAATGTATTGGCAATTATAAAATTTTCCCAATAAAAACTATTATTGTCAGACATCCAATGGCAGCAAATAAGAATTCATTAACACCTTGACTACACGTGAGTAGAATCTTATGCAATTATCCCGTCCAAGTGATGACACAACCATTACTTTGTATCATGGTAGCCTTAGCTGAATGCTATGAGATAGAAGCCTCAGCTGAATTTGATGATTCAATATCATATAAATTCTAGGCTGTATGTACTTATATATACAGCCATAAACAAAAAATATATACGTATAGTTATAATACAAACAAAAAATTATTTACGCTCATTCTGCAATAAATTTTTTTACTACCATTCCTTTCAGAACTCCTTGCTACTGAATTTGATATAACTTTCAGGTACCTCAAACGTGTAGAGGAAAATTATTATAGTTTATAGTATCTATTTTATTTACCTGTACTAATTTTGTTCATGAGTACAAATTCATTTGAATTCACTAAATACTGAATCTGAGAATTTCTCCATAAATCATAATAATGTGTTGACAGTACAGCAAGAATTTGCAATCTCCAGATAATGCGGGCAATATTTTTTCAAATACTGATCAGTCTCATTTTTATTTTCAAATTTATACCAATTTCACTCCTTGAGGATCTTTCCTCTTTCATTTCCCAGCACTATTTTGCTGCATCTTGCAAAAAAATAACGAAAAGTCGTCTTTAAAAACCCTTGCTCTTCCACCGTCTCTGTATCCCAGGCCACGCAGCTTCTCCCCCACGGTCGTCACGTCACGGCGCTGAGGAAGCTCCTGACTCACGTCGTAAAAACAGGAACAAAAAACCAGCGTCACCTCAGGACTGCAATTGATTAAAAGTGACGAGAAGTTTGCCTGAGAGATGTCGCAGCGACGCTTCCTTCCAGCGCCATCCTTGGCGCAGATCATTCAAGTGAAATCGTTTACGTTGCATGGGTGAGCAGGAGTATGAGTCACCAGTAGCCTCATGGTGGCGGCTGTTGCTCCAGCACCGCTGCAAAATGGCTGGACTTCATTCGAAAAAGAAGGTTTACTCACAGGATTCACTGAAGAAGTTCCGCTGAAGAAATGAATTTTTGAAGGAACACAAAGTTCTCTAAACAGAGAGAAGAGACTGAAAACTGATGAAGTCATCAAAAATGCATAAGAATGAAGGTTTTGGATGAAAGGTAGAGTTCAGTGCAAGAAACAATGTCTGCAAAATTAAACTCTTAAGATTTTTGAATTCATGTTAGCATCGAACTAATTTTAAAACAAGACTACCGCGTACTACCTATGCTTCGTACTGATATTTTTTCCCCTATTCATTGCCGATAATATGTTTCAGAATATTCTGTCGTGTACTGATGATTACCTGCAATGAAGGTACATATTCATGGCATTCCTCTACATCGAAATTAAATTTACGAAAGAAGCAGTCGTAAAGCTACTGTATGACGTTAGTATACTGCAAATCGGAAGGCAGTAGAAGAAGGGATTCGCAGGGTCTACTTTGCGCTGCATACGCCAAAGTGAAACGCGGATGAGACCAGTCCAAATTTGCTGGAGGTAAATAGCAAGACTATTGATATTCTGCGTACGCAAAATCCTGAGCTTTCCACCCACGATCATCGACCAAACGTCAATTTAACGTAAGCTGTGGAAACGTGAGAATAAACCGACTATATTGGAGAACTATTTTTCCGTGTAAGGAAATTAGTTTTATGCATTTTTTAATTCTGTATCTAACAGAACTATGGAAATTGCAGCAATCGCCATGTGTCACTCGAAACAACTCAAGCCACATTTTAGAGAGTCCGAGCCATCCATGTCACCTGAACAATGGGAGGTGGAGAGTTTCGCAACGGCAATCCAGACAGAACAGGGTTAATGTAGGTAGAAGTGAGTCATCATTTTCCAGGGTCATGGGTTAACAAAACACCAACATCAAACTTTGCCCGAAGGCAGGCGAAGTTCACATTACGAAGCCCGTAGCCGCTGGCGTAGGAGTGTACAAGCGCGGAACACAGTTCCTGCCTGGGATGAGTCATGCCGAAAGTACGTCTATAATGAGAGTACGTGAGAAAATACAGCCGTGCAATGACGGTTCCCTTCACTCCTCACGCGCAGGGAAGTAAACACGCCAACTACGCCAGCTTACTCTTCCTAAACAAAACAGCACGCCGCTCAACTTCTCGCAATTGCCTCAGTCTAGGAGATAACACTGAAGAAAAACATACACAACAAAACAGATGTGTAGATTCAGCGTTCGGCGAAATTCCAAATAACATTACACATTGATAAACTTCCATACTACATGCATTTATTCAACAACGTAACTCTTTTAGCAGCCAATGATAAACAAATACACTAGGTAGAGTAGAAAAGATTGCATTCCACTCACGTAGAGGCGTTCTCCATGAAAGCAAAGCTCTGCATAGTGACTGCTGCAGGTTCTAATTGCACAAACGACACGCAAAGCAGCTGCCGTTGTACCGACCCTGTATCTCTTTGTTCACAAGTTTTTGTCCGTTTATCTCTTTATAGCGCGCACCTCATGCGATGAAGTATGCAGGATGAGTGAAACAATTTAATGGAGTATTTGACATCACCAGAACAAAAATGTGAAAAACAAGCACATCGAAGCACTAAAATATCTTATTACCCAATCAACAATAAATTACTCAACAATTAATGCAATATATTAAAATATTCTGTAGCGTAAGCCCAAATTCACATTTATATTTTTTATAAAGAGTTATTTCACAACAGCTTTTTACGGTAGACTAACTGGTAGACTGGTATTTTTGGTGACAATATTGTAGGATGTGATTATATTTACCAATAATGATTTCTCTGGTTCTTAATTTTTATCCAATATTTTTGTGTCATTGCCTAGTTCAAGCTCCACACATTACTTTCAAATGAAGACCAAAAATGTTGACAATATGAGATATCTTCGCATTATCCCAAAATAAATCAGTCATTGAAGGTGCTCTTGGGTTTTATAAATGATATATACAATTTTTTTCAAATATCAATACACCGCTTCATTCCTTAATAGTGTATCTAAGATATTTGCTTATGATTAATTCTTTCTCGTAAATTTAATATCAAAACTATCACCAGGTTCAAAGGAGGAATTACGTAATTGACTTCGCTGATGTACACAAGTTAATTCTAAAAAAATGTATATGTGTACCGTTAGAGCAATGCAACAAAATTTTTGCCTTGGAGATTATAAGTCGACACACTCATTTTCAAGACCACCTACCTCATATAATATCGGTGCACTATATTTTATTTAATAACAATTGATGTATAATAATGCAGTGAAACGAAACGCCATAAAATGGAGTAATTCAAAGAGGATGATGACGATGTTAGAGTCCTTGATTCGACCGTCGCGCATGATCGAGGAGGCTGGGAACAAATGAAGAACGCTGAGTTCAGCCTCCACAAGAAGCCTCCACTCAACCATCACACAGCTAGCCAAGTGTGACCACTTCATTTAGGCTAACACAGGAAATTTCTTAGGTAGAAAAGGGTAATAATTACAGATGTCTATACCGCATCAAGGACAGAGAAGTTAGGCAGGAAAATGACTTTAATCAGTCAAGTGTGGAATGAGTGATCCTCGAATATTTTACTGTAGACGGCGATTACTTTGTATCGTATTCTAGTTTCTTTTTTTCAGTAATTAAATTAGATTAAACCAAGACATCCTGAGTTTAAATACATTCGAACGCATAAACTATAGTATTTAGAAAAAAACAAGATTGATTTAAAGCTTAACCTTATTCAATCATTCAATTTCAATACAATAATCATCATACAGTCGCATTTAATAATAATTTTTTGTAGCACTGACTATCTTTTCAGTAAGGGTAGTTTCTGCGCTGATGGTTTTTCAAAAACACCTCGCTTGCGTTGATGCATTTACTTCAGCATTTTCTTCAGTCGACGAGCTCATGGGTGGCATTACAGAGTTTTTTAAATTAAATTTGTAAGACACAGAAATTTTAATTAGGTAACAAATCAACAGTCGACCATTACGTATTATAATTATGTCCAAACGTTTAAGCGGGATTTAAATACAAGCGAAACATTGCAAAAGTACTGGGTTTGAATTCGAAAAGACCTACGGAACGATGAAACAGGATGCATGGAAAGCAATGAAAAAGTCTTTGCCTCAAAGATAGTTCAATTTTGTGGATCACTAATGATCACTTGCTAACTGAAGTTATGAATTCCATGAGGTAAAAATGTTTTTGAATTTTTCTCAGCTTCTTCAAAAAATTTTCTTCATTAATGCTAGTTACATTTATTTCTTTTTCTCAGCAAGTTTTTCCTGAAACTTTGATACATAAAATGATAATAAATTCAAAAACGTTGATGTAGTTTAATTTATTTTCATCTCACTTAAGTTCTCTGCGTTCGAACTTGCTTCATTTCTAAGTATGATTAAACAAAAATAGCGAAAACTTTACAAAAACGGTATGGAAATCGCAACGATTGAAATAATCGAACTTGTGATCTAACACAGACACGTTCTGTTACCCATTAATAGGCTCAAGTTACTTAACAGGGAAGCTTCCATAGATAAGGCAACAATTATAATAGCAACGTAGGGAACTCATCCGTAGTATGAGTCTCGTAGCAGAGAGCCTCGTAGCGTCCCTAAATCATAACAATTTCAAAAATGACCAATAATGTAGCAGGAAAAGTTCAGGAGGCTTGTAAGTGGCAAACTTGGCCAATCACGTGGCGCCGAATTGCATGCAGATCGACCTTATGGCTTCGTGGCTGGCAAACTCCCTTTAAATCATGATGATATGACAGAAATTTGGAAAAAAATCAAGTATCTAAGTATATTCCTCTCCGTGGTCAGTGTAGAGAAATAAACATACATAGATTTTTAATTTCCTTAACTGATATTAAATAAACTAACGAAACTACAGCTAAATAAACATTGTTTGAGCCTTGTAGATCATTTAAATTATTAATAAATGATAAAATAAGTGTGTTCAGTAGAAAATTCAATTTTCAGCACATTTTTTCAAGAAGACAGACAGACACAAACATATGGTTCCAAATTAGGATCCCACTTTAGTTAGAAATCAGATGAAAATTATCCAATTTAATTACTCATCAAATTAATGAAGCAAGTGTTGTTTGTTAAAAGTGTTGTACTCCCTTGTTGTAGGCCCAAAGTTTCATTTTCGAAGCCTGATGAAATTTGCATAAAAAATCCTGTAGTTTAGACAACTCCCATTAAATTTTGATGGAAACTCAAGACACAAATTCCTCTGTTCTGTGACCTGAAGACTATTGAGTGGAGAAGGCTGTTAGCCCCGCTACAATACGACATGGAAACAATACTGCAGTTTTATTTTCGTTTTACAGTGAACCAAGTCCTTTAGAAATCTGTTTTCCGACTCTAAAACGAGGTGAAAAATAACCAGAAAAAGCCATTGCAGTAGACAGGGGAAAAACAGCCTAACGCAGAGACGTGACCATGGCAACGCTGCACAAATAAGGAGCTCTTCTCCAGTTTCATCAGGAGGCTACCCACCTCATCGCACTGTAGTGAACTAAAAGCTTAACGTTTTTCTGGGTCTGGCGTGATAAATAAACTTACCTGATGATAAACTGCACAATAATTCAAACAGCATCAATCGTCATTGTACGATTACGAAGTCTTTGGATCATGAAGACTGTTATGCCATAAAATAAAGCAGGAACTCTGATTTAATGAGCGCAAATCCTCCCCATGCTGATAAAATGGTCCCCATACGAAGAGAAAGAGCTACGACCCTTACCCGTCTTTTTAAGACACGAGGTCTCGAACGACTCCAAGGGTATGTTACCTCAGCAAACCTTGCTCTTCGTTATTACCTAATTTGGCTGGCGAGAGGGAAACACCATGGAGTTATGACACGCTAGGGATCGTACCTATTCTATTCTATATTCTATGTACCTTCGGGGCCATTTCATTTGTGCAGGAGGATATTATCTTCGGAGACCGAGATAATATAAGCTTGAGTTGCTCTCTTTTGTGTGACTTGATCTGTTTTCCCAAAGTCTTATACGAAGACGTTACTAGTGACGTCATTTGGCTATTTACTTGTTGTATTTTTCTGACTGCTTGCTGTACGTATTTTCCTGGATGGTCGGTTCCTAGATATGATTAGTTTGATAGTAAGGAGACCGCTGGCTAAATAGCCAAGCATCATTGGCTAAGAAATCCAGATACCACTTTGTAATAGTTGAAATATCGCTGTCTCAATAGTCAAGCTATATGGCTTGAAAGTTAAGATATTGCTAACTAAATAGTCAAAGAATCTCTGGCTATTTAAAAACACCGAATTGAAAAAAACATTTTCCATAAATATTAGGAATTAAGACTGCACAACTTTCAATGGCTAACTCCTTTAAGGACTAATGCGATACATCTTGTCGCTATAGTAGAATAGAATAGAAGGAGGCTATAGGAACGAGCAGTTTGGCCAAGTCTAGGGTTGATACCCTAGTCCCATGTAGCATCTTATTTACATTTTCTCACATGTGTTGCATAATCTATGTTAAAAAATTTGTGATATTTAAAATGCTTTTTGAAGAAGTTGAACATTTTAATAATTTTGGAAGTAAAAGTACAAAAATCAAAATGCAGCAAACCACTCATTTTATTGCGTACATTATTGCATCAACGCCTGTATCAAAATTCAAAGGAAATCTGAGCCCCACAAAACTCTTCCAGGAAGCTGCGACTTTGAAAGGAAAACTAGGCAGGAAAAGGAAGTCACAATTATGATACCTCTTTTCGCAAAAAATCCGACAACATCGATAAATCATTGTTCATAATAAAGGTCATAGAAAAAATTATTCTGTCTTCAAATTACCAGAGAGAGTCTCTTTCTCCAGTCTACGATCAACATTACGTGTGCATGAATTTCCTCATATTTCCGTAACTTCTTGCAAGGCAACGTAATGTACAGCAGTCACCATTAATTTCATCTGCTGATAAAGTAACTTAATTTACGAGTATTTCAGGAGTCCCTAAAAAACAAAGTTTCGAAGACTTATAGGCGTATGGGGTATTTTTTGAGACTGTTTAATGAGCTCCGTATTTTGGTCTGTGCATCAGGTGTGAGCTATACTGAACTATAGGATACACTGAATATTGGATGGATGAAAAAAGTGTAAAAAATCAATATCAGAATGCATATTGAATATTGATTTTATTGCATAAAATTAGAATCTAAATAGATTTGGAGCTATTCATATCGCTATAGGTAGGAGTGTCTTATTTTACTTAATCAATTCGTTCTGCAATAATAATTTCGAGCTCCCACGACTAAGCTACTGAATATTTCTTTGTACAGAGTTTCAGCTAAAATACGAGTATGCCGAACAAAACGAGGGCTTCTGGCAAATTGACCGATACAATGCGAGCTTGCATGTCTAGGTTTTCAGCTGCGGTGCTTAAGAACATTTTCCTTAATGAAGCTGTACCTACCAAATGAAAAAAATCATTTAGCACAGGGAAAGAAACACGTCCAGACAAGTTTTGCTATCAGCATGTCTTTAAACATCCCATGTTCAGCTGAGTCATGCACTTATTATTTCATAAATATTATTTGTAATTCTAATTAGATCATGACAATGAAATTGAAAACTAAAGATTACGAATGAATCTCGAGCTCTTGGGAGTTTTAGAGGTTGAACGAAATTACTCAATGTTTCAACAGGAATCCAATCAGCTCAGAGTACATTTTACAATAAGGATAAACTTCCTGATAAGGTCAATGTAAAGACTCATTACTTAGCTGACAAGTATGGGCAAGCACCGCTAGCCGCCCAGCCATTGATTACGGGCAAACCACTCAGTCTATCTGATAATCAGCCGAGGAAAACTCATGAAGCCTATAAAATACATGACTAGGGCCTACATTGCCCAAAATTTACTATCACCTTTATAGATAGAAGGGATTTCCTTGGGTCTGTTTCTAAATTTAAAAAGTTAAACTATCGGAATTTGATTCAATTGATGTGGTCTTTTCGTTTCCATCTAATTACGATGCATAGGCAAATTTTTGTATGTTGGGTAAACTATATTATGAAGCGTGCCTCAGAAAAATGAATATGATCAAGTTGCAATTATAATAATTATTAATCAATAATTAATCAATAATTTTTAATTGTGTCATTACTGCAGAAGTGAGCAAATATATTGACAAACTCAAAGATCGAATCAGTTGAAGTGAAACAGTGAATGACATTACATAAGTAAGTCGAATAAAGTGTTACTATTTATAAGGTATAAATAAATTCAATCATTACTAAGATACAAGTTATTACAAGAAGTATAGATCGTCAACCCTGATCAAAGTTCAATAGAAGCTTTTGATAACTCTGACGAATTCACTACTGACATTGAGTAAATTAAAGTACTTCCTTTTTTGTCTCTTTTATGATTTGGCTTGTTGAGATAGCTTCATGTAA
>VCRD01000013.1:802848-891474 GCA_006783055.1 Trinorchestia longiramus
TATTTCACACAGTAATGCCTACCTAGAGAACAGAAGACCAACTCCTCGCCTGATAACCCTTGTTCTGCTCTTTCTTCAACAGAACGAGGACCTCAATTATCGGTCTTTTTACCCTCTGGTGACCACGACTGACGTGTAAACGCAATCCAACCAGATCAACCAGACGACACTCCAGAGTTCGGCACTGGAGGGCCCTCGACCTTCTCCACTTCCCGGCCCCAGGGATGTCGTAGAGACATCGATATCTGGGCGCACCACATAAGCTTCGAGTATTTTCAGCCCTTCACTGCAACTTTTCCGATACTTATTTGCTTCTCTCTCTTCTTTATTTATTATCAGCTCCACTTGTTCTGTGTTACAGTGTTTTTTTTATTTCGATGCGTTAGAATGTATTGCTGCCACACGTACTCAAGAAATATTGAGTATATGTTGAAGTTTAAAATTGATCATGGGTGAAAATATCCACTAAGCAATGAGGATTGATAAAGTAGCATCGTTCCTAAAAATTCTCCAGAAGCATAACAATTTTTTCCTCGACGGCACTCGAAAGTTGTCATCATTGGCTAATGGTTATATGAGTATATACAGTCATAAAATCATGGAAAGAAGTGATCCTAATTTTATTTAATGTTTTACCCTAATGTATTACTCGAGTGAGGTGGGTAGGCATTTGAATTGGGTCCAGGTTCTTTCAGATGGAAGGGATTTCTAGCTCTTTCCTGAGTCTCCCTGGACAAGTGATAAGTCGAAACAGAAAGCGCAACAACACGACAACATATAACTATCATTCGAATTCGGACTACGAACTATTCTCGTTTATTTATTATTTTCTTACCATTGTGATATAATTCGTAGAATATATGTTTCATGATAAAAAATTGTATGTGTTTTCGCAAGTAGTCAAGGTTGTTGAAAGAATGACTTAGTTTCTCATTAGTCCAAGAAAAATTGTTGTGAGCCCACAAAAAAATTAGTGACAGTATGGCTAACAACATTTTCCAGAAAAAAGGTATGAAAAATCGAAGTCACAACATGTTAAAAAATATAATGTTCATGTCTAGTATATCAGTCATACTGGGCTACGTAATAATGCTAATTCCTTACTCAACTTAATAAATCTTGATAAGTATTTCTACGATACATGACTACTCTAATAATAATTTTGAGGTTATAGTCGTTTTTCTAGTTTGATTAGTTATGTATTACTAATACAGTGTTGTTCTTCAGTACATGAATGAACACATTTTTAACATATACTCCACGCGTCTGTCACTACGCGATAGACGCTTACTTTCGAGCAGGGTTATGCTTACCTGGGCTTGTGAGACGCTGCTAGCTTGTGGTCGGCTGTGAGGACTGACGCTCTGGATACGTGAAGTCTTTAAATGATCGCTCCAAATGATCAAACCAAACTAAGAAGAATAGGTTTAACTTAGTCTTTGCACAAAAATCGAAGCTATAAGTCACTCGAAAACGCTTTTCTAAACAGGAAGAATTTAAGTGTTAAAATAAATTGGTCTCGCTGAACGAAACTTTCCCAAAACCCGAATTTGGAAATGGCCACGTTTGGCGTGTTAGAGAATAAATGAGAATATACATGCAGGAATTACTACTATAGAGATTGCTACTCTGGAAATGTACACGTGTGTACTCGAGTCCAAAAAGAGCAAGCAAAGTGAACTGCTTGAGTGGATTGGATCGATCGTGTGCGGGTCGGCGCCCACGTCAGACAGCCTCACGCCGGACGCTGCTGTTACTAACATGAACATGTGACTGGCGATCATTTATATTTGACTTAATTAATGCATTCAGAAGCTTATACAGCTTGATTCAAACAGGTCCTGCAAACAGGTGACCTCGTCTTCATTGCATAGTAGAAAGCGAGCATGCAGCGATGACAGAGAACTGAGCGGTGTGCCTCTCAATGCACCGAGTAAATCATCAGTCGATAAAATGAAGGAATGTAGGCACTGCTCTCATTCAGACCACGACAGGAGGCTGGCAAATGTGCTCTCTTTGAAGCTCCATCACTCACTCTCAGGAAACTTCATCATTCTTGGAATTAGAAAAATTGAAACTGAGTCACACGTGTAAAGTATTAAGGTTGGCTCTTTTCGACTAACTTTATTGCTGCTTTTTTCCCTTTACTAATGTTTTGGAGTGAGGGAAATATATGAGAATTTATCAACGCAGCAGAAATTAATTGGAACTCATTTTAATTAGTTTTAAATTGCAGACCTCATTGATCAGCTAAAAGAATAGAATCAACATCATTTTATACGCAAAAGAACACCAATAAATTTCTACAATATTCTATCTTTCCCTTAGAATCCTTTGCTCAACCTCCAAGGAAGTATTTAGATCACTGATCATGTGTACTATGAAAACCCTCAGCGCAAAGCAAAGATTGTGAATCTGAAGTGATGGTTTCCCACTTCTTTAACCACTGAACACAGAAAACTTGAATTAAAGCAAAAGAAGCGTCACATCAAATGAAAATAACACTATGACATTGAATTAAAAGTATGAATTGTTTACGTATTTGGCTAACACGTGCAAGAAGAGTGAAAATCAATGAATAGAAAGACGATATGGTGAATCAAAGATAATATTGAGTCTTAAGGCTCTTTAAGGTCAAGATTCCTGATGATGCAGTATGGACAACAGCAGGTGTTTCCAGAATAATACACAAAATAGCCAAAGACGTGGCGGCACATTTTCTCACTCAGACAGAGCAGAAGCTTCGCATTCTTTCTCCAAAACAAAGGATACCGTTTTGCCTTAATGGATCTTGATAATGAGGGCAAGACGCAATCCAACAATCGTGAGGCTATTCACGGGAAAACACAGCTTATTACAACTACGTTCTGCAAGTCATCTTCAAACAATGAAACGCGTGACGCATCCACCGGAGGAGCTCGAGAAACCGCACCGCTACTCGCCACGGTCGCGCGGTGTGTACGCGCTTCTCTGATACCTCAGCAGCTCCAATGGGACTAGATCGAGCTGTAGCGTACTGGCTGCGCACCTCTAGCCCATTTTAAATAGTTTTGTGCTTAAACGACTCAAGACACTATTCCATGCACACTTAATGAAGTAAAAGTTGTACTCCCCGTATCTTAAAGTTCCCTTAACAGACAAGCGATGACGATAGATATTCTCATGGAGACGAAATTGAGTTTCGATTGGTATAACAGATAAATGCGAGAATAGCTTTAGAAAATATCAGTATTTGAATAATTTACAATTGAAAGCTTCAATAGAATATTTTAATTGTTCCGTTTTGTGTATTAACTCCAACTGTCACCAAAAATTATGAGTGGTAGTTCCTGAATTTATTTTAGAAATGGTAAAACTGGTCATGCTTTCTGAACATAAAAAAATAGCATACAATACTCGATCATGCCAGCATGTGCAACAGTACCTGTAGAACAGAACTCAAAAAGAGCTTCAGTACAAGATCTGGTACAATAGGAGCATCGAGGTGAGGCTAGCAGGATATTGATTCACGTGTCGACGTACGGGGTAGTCTGTTGCAAGCGAGAAAATATGCCCAAATTGATGAGCAGTAAATGTGAAAAAGTGTATCAATTGACAAAATCAAAAGTCAATCAATCCACATTGAGGGGTAAGGCTTGTCAGTTATGATGTTATCCTAATTTTGCCATTGATAGAATTGGAGTTGAGCTAAGTATGTATACGCCGAGTCCAAAGGGTCAAAAGGTGCGTTGTTTCATCTTTAAAAGAAATATCAGGTCCTTGGAGCCTTCGTACCTCATATCATTTTCATAATATACTCTTACTCTACTCCCTATAATAGAGCAACTTTAGAAACGGTTTTCTAAGATAGATTCAATAAAATGAAAGCTCTTCTAATAACCCTGGAAATGAAACAATTTATGTTAAAAATTAAGTAAAATTCTTTCCCTCATTGATCTTAAAAAGAGCCTTAAGTGATTTAAGCAGCTAGATCATAAGCCAAAGATTGACGAAAACAATCTTTTTTACTGCGAACTGCTTACCAAATCTATTGGGAAGAAAGTTAGATATCGCATGTTAAAGGAAGAATGTATGTATATATGAATGTAGATGCGAAATGAATGAAATAGTTTTAGAATCGAAAATGAAAATGGGATTCTTTTTGCAGTGTATTGAGGCTACAGAAAATATAATAGGAGCTAAGAAGCAGATAAAAGGAGACAGAAGAGACCATTTGCTAAACATCTGGAGAAAAATACATCGGAAACTGGCTTGCTCATAGCACTCGAAGGCGATCTATTCATCATTGTTTGGGTCTGTACCATTGCGTGTACAAATAATATTTTTCTTTGTATTTTAGCTGACTGACGTATTCTGATGAAAAGTATGTCATTTTTAAATAGAACACAGGCACTCACAGTAGTTTTTGACATCGTGATCTTAGTGATGCTGGTCTTTAATTTCCCTGAACACGAACATTCACAGAAAATTTGAAAACAGGTAAACTTGAATAGCCAGCAAATATACGCATGCTTAGAAGTAAAAGCACATTATCACACGTTTCGTTTGCACGGTTTAGTAACATAAGAATAGAATAGAATAGAATGAGGCTATAGGAACGAACCTTCTGGCCCATTCTTGGGTCGGATAATTACTTCGATAATTATTCGGTTGTTTAACCAAGTCCCATGCCGTATTTCTAGCCACGTCAACCATGTCGGCAGCGGGATTCGAAACCGGGTCTTCCTGCTCGCAAGCAGATTCGCTCACCAGTCGACCAAGCTGGTGATAATGAAATGAATTTCTGGATAAAGAGGAGATATCGTGAATACTACATTGCGCTGGAAAACTAAAATTATTACCATATATGCAGAGTATGAACTATCAAGAAACTCGATCGTTATTATGCTACTATTTGATCTCAACTTAATTTGATTTTCTTTAATGATTATTTTTTCTTCAGCGATTCCTTTTTCTCAGGTGACATCTTCGTGCGTGAAAATTGGTCAGATTTGATCTAAGTTGTTGAATGGTCTGAACAGTCCAAGTCGTTATATCTGAGTGCTCAGAGTCGCAATATCTTAATGGTCAGAGTAGTAATACCTGATAGTCAGAGTAGTAGTACCTGATAGTCAGAGTAGTAGTACCAGATGGTCAGAGTTTCAATATCTGGGTTGTCAGAGCCACTTCCGCTTCTGAGTCAATAATCTCTAGAGTGGGAGTCAATAAGCTCTAGAGTGGGAGCCAATAAACTGTAGAGAGGGAGTCCACTCCTCCCTCTCAATACCACTGTGTTCGAGGGTTTAGCGGCGTGTGATGGTGACGAGGAAGTCCCCGACCCGTCTCCACGCAGCACTCGAATTTCTCTTACTTGTGATGCAGGAGACCCGGAAGACAATTTCTTCACCATCCAACTCATGCAGTGTTCCTACGAGCCTCCACCTCAAGTCGCGACACATTCCTACGAGTCTCTACCTCAAGTCGCGACACATTCCTACGAGTCTCTACCTCAAGTCGCGACACATTCCTACGAGTCTCTACCTCAAGTCGCGACACATTCCTACGAGCCTCTACCTCAAGTCGCGACACATTCCTACGAGTCTCTACCTCAAGTCACGACACAGAAGGATAGGAACAGTCGCTGGAAGCATCATCGCTAGTCTTAAGATATTAGGCCTGAGAATTGAAAGCCCAATTGAAAGCCCAATATATTTTTTGTATACCGTATTGGAAATGAAATTTGTTTTTCTCGGCAGCCCCTGATTTTTTCTCAGACGTTATTGCCGGTTGTGTAAGAGTGTAGGCCTAATGCTTGTATCGTTCTCCGAATATATTTAGTGGGAAGTCAGCAGTTCTACTCTCTGCTCCCGTAAGCACAACTACTACTCTAATCGAGAGTGAAAGTACAATCTTTCTTTGTTCCTATTTCTCGATTTGATTCCAAATATCAGGAGCTCTATCCTTCAAATGCAATTTCATTATATCCTCTCTTATAGATGTACGAGTGGGTACGAATTGATCCTGTGATGCATGACAAAACAAACTCAAACTTTCAGATCTTTAGGAGTGGTTCCTATTTGCTAACAGAATACTCAGAGCAGCTGTGTCGCCACTTAATCGATAATGGATAGATTATAAATTAATTCGTTCCGGCTACATGCTTGGCTGATCGCTCATCCAAGTAACAACGCGGTTATTAATACAACAAGGCATAACAAATACGCCCGAATGTAAATGTACGCATCAAGCCAATGTCTCGTTCTCTTATGCATGGGCACGACAAACCCATTGTGGTTTTTGTGGTAAAAAGAATACCAGGTCACCGGAGGACTGGTGGTTTGTTCCGAGATGAGTTCTTCATCTTTCTCTCACTAGTCATCCTGATGACACTACTGGATATTCATTCACCACGTTCGTTGTGGAAATTTCCCATTGCATCACTGAATTTTTTACTCAAATGTTCGATGTCTCTCGACAGGATTGGCAGGCATTTTTTGCTATGAGCCACTGATTTACAACTGCGGCATTAAAATTTGTTTTAGTACGATTGGACATTCGTGATTATTATTGTACAACAGCCGCAATAATTATGGTGGCCGACATATCTAACTTGAACTTCGGGATTTTGCCAAAGTCTGAGATAGCCTATAATTACATGTCTACAATATGATTATTTTCACAACTATTGCACTTTTATCCAGGTCGTATTCTCATTTTTGCTCGATGAAGTGAAAGATTGCGATAGATGAATGCAGTTTTAGCTTTTCTTATATGTAACCGCTGAAATATTTTCTATAGAATGTTTTTTTAATGACATCTGCGACAGTTTTAGATTCTTCGGCAAAAAATAACGTTTGAATAATATATTAAATAAATTCTTCATAGAAAACCGTGCATTCGATAAACTCTTTATAAATTTCGTTAAACTTTAACGAAAATCGATAGGCTTCCGATATTCTTGGGGACGAGGTTTTTGAACCGCTTAGATAATTATACCTTAGTTTATGATTATAATTCTGTAGGGTCAAAAGTATTGAAATATCTGCTAATCTTCTGTAGCTTGAAGAGGAAGCAAAATAATCCAAACTTGATACACTGAGGGTGGGTCGAATACTCAATAATTCAACTCTCCAAATACCAATTTTCAATAATAAATAATACGTAAAGCACCAGTTTGACAGTGAGGCTTGAGTTGGATGCACGATGAGTGTGGGTTGCTGGAGTGTGTTCTGAACCGGACTTAAAACAAACCATTTCATCATGCAAGCCAGAGCAGCTTCATTGTTTAAATTTGAACGAAAAAATAACGGAATCTCTAGAAGAAAATCCTGCGGAATTCATTCATTAATAAAGTGTCATATTCATCAGCCATTATTCGACACATTTGGTTTCCTGATTAGAAATACAGATTAGAACCGGCAACTGGCCGACTTTCTAGAAAAAAATGAACGAAACAGCGAACGTATTCGAAACCACCGTCCCTTGATCAATGGAGAAAGCCGGAAATTAAATATTGGTCTGGGGCAATCAAAGAAATGGCTGAGCTCCTTTAACTCAGTGGCTAGGAGGTGAAAAAGAACTACTACACGACGAGCCCTAGCACTGTTTTGAGCTGGTGTATTCCAAGCAGACACATGCGTATTAAGAATGCATCTCACACAAATGGAATTGTGATGAATCAAACAGTGTGCTCTGACTTACAAAATAGTTGAAAAATACCACCAGTTTTATCGGTTAAGAGATCAGAAAATAATATCGACAGACCTAACACTGAGGAACAAAGAATTTTTGTTATACATGAAGTTCATACGTCGCACTTACGGGGCAGTTATTTGTCACGCACTAAATTAATGAGCATTGGCAAGCTCTGAGGCTTATTATTGAGCATATTGAACCACCACATGCTTATCATTGGTGTCTCTTTTTCATTAACTCATTGTGAATATTATAATTTAGATAAACAAGTTGGAAATCTTCGATAAGTGTCATGTTGATAGCAAATTGATTTTTTTCATCAAATCAATGTTCTGTTTTTCTGTAACTTAGTGATAAACAACACACGACAAATACATTACAGACGGCTAATATGGATAAATTTTGCTTATTTTTTGTTTACTAGAATGCAGGGAGAGTTACACGTGAAATAGTTCGCCATGTTGCTGAAAATATCCAGCACAAATTCAAATTTGATGCTCAAAAATTTTTCGGAACATATTAGGTGAGGGTGAGAAGCCGTATGCTTATCATATGTTTAGCATAGGACTTGAATTCGATACATAGAAGCAACATAGTTAAAAACAAAATTTAATATTAACCTCAAAAGGACTTTGCTGGGAGTATTCTATCCATACCTCTTTGGAGTCTAAATTCGCCTACATGTCATTTTAGTTTATTACTATAAATTTGAAAAAACGATGTTACTGTCCAAGCAAAATTAGATAGGCAATTTAAAAAATTTTTATGAGATGGAGAATCAACTATATTTAGTGAATGCTGGTGATAAAAGGGCAAGCATTCTTTTCTTTGAAATGCCACGTTGGACTCTCTCTAACCGAACCCATTAAGCGATGAATTGCACCACACGTTGCAGTCTCGGGTTGCATTAATTTTCAGTGTCGGAAGCGCACACCGCGCCCTTCAAACCCACTCTTGCATGAACTCGCATGAAAAAGAAAAGACGAGTTAGGCTGTGCGGAGTTGGCACAATTTACCGAAAAGAATTGAGACACTTTCAATAAAAAGTAGAAGTAAGTCTTAAAACTTGAAGATTTTGCATAACTTCTCTGAAAATCATCTACATAAACAATTGCATGTACGAGTATATAATAACTCTTCTTCAAAATTAAGTTTTGAGAACACGTGATTGTGAATTCTGACCATCGTCTGATCAACTTTCGGGACAAAAGTTAAAATCTACCGAAATTTTGGGGATACATGTTCCCGTAGTTTATGGTTTTCTTGATTATATAATTTTACATAAAAAGACACGGAAATTTTCTTTCAGGACAACAAAATTTTCCTAATGAGGAATATTTCTTACCTTCGTTCTTATTCTTCTTTTACTCCTATATACTATACTGTACATTTATATTCAAGTATGCAAGGCACATGCACATATACTTGGAACAAGCTTTTATAAGTATACTCATGCGAGCTCTCCTTCATCATTCATTAAGAAAGTGCCCTTCAAAGTACTCGGGCTTGGGCATACGAATTCTTTCACTGCTTGTGTGGCTGAGCTGCACGTTCTGAGCTAACTCAGCCTTGCTTTCCTCTCTCATTCTGCCGTCCGCTCCTATGCAGAAAATTCTCGTCTTCATTAACGTCGGAAAGATTTAAAAATAGTGGCAGCGCCAAGCCCACAGATCTCCCTGTCCCTTTTCATATCTGATGGATGAGCTTTTTTTGATGGTTTTCAGTTCATGATGGCCCACTGAAATTTGTAAAGCGATTAAATGGTTATGTATTAATCTAGTCAATTTCATTTGCCAAATGCTTATCTATTCAAGAGTATTTACATCATCAATAATATTTCTCTCCGATGGTATTTTTAGTTGTATGACTGCTTGAAATTAAATACAGTTCTAAAGTTCATATATATTGGTGTCCATACATATTGGTTCTATAATAAGAAAATGAATGATCTAAAAGAAGCTTTTCATTTGCAAGATAGAAAACATTAAAATTAATAAATTAAACTAACGTATGCGTTTGTAGGACAAGAATTTATCAGAAATCCGCTGCCGAGTTTAATGCAAAGTATGCGTATTAATATCGACGAGTAACATGTTTATTTCATACGGATTTTCTTTTTTATCTCTAAATATAAAAAGGTTTTTTAAGGTTTTAAATGTTTTTTACCTTTGAAGGCAATTTGATGAAGAAATATACTATCCTTCTATAATGAAAGCGTGGTTGGATGAACAAGATGAAATAAAACTGTTCATAGGCTAAATTCAATAAATTCGTTTTCACAACAAAAGTTAACGTACTTGGTTATAATGAGGTCAATAAAACAGTATTTGCTTTATTTTCCATCAATAGATTATTTTGATCTATTAAATAGACGTTATATACGTAGTGATGCAAATTATTTTAATTCACGGAAAAAAAATACTAGGCCATCCTCCTCAAGCAAACTATGTAGATATTGTGTATATCTTGCTTCGAGAACAACTTCTTTCATTCCATTCCCTATAAAAAATAACATTACTTTCGTATCTAGTAGGCAAAAACTCCACATTTCACTTTCATTGTTTCCTTGAAGACAATTAAGTTGCAGAAATAAAATGGAAACAGCCATGGCATCAACACATCCAGCATCGAGTTAGTTCTATCCATATTCGATATTAACAAATTCTGACGACCTGCATTATGAGTCTAAAAGAATTATCTGAAATAGCAGATAAAATCATTGAAATGCATTGCCATTATACTTAGCCCTCGTATTTTAAGGAAGCTGCCCCGCACCAGCATACTAATAACGTATGTACGTGAACTATTAAAAGAAATCAGACTTCCAGTAGATTGTGGTAATTTAAAATTCCATTATCACGTAATCGTTAATGAAGCTTTGTGGACAGAAAAGTTCGTGAGTTGAAGGTGGAAATTTTTTAATGCAAGTGACTCATGATATTTTAAAATGATTGATGGCATTTTCAAGGTGAGTAAACGTCGTCAATAAAACCCAGGTCACTGCTGACAAACAGAGTGTCACTTGATCGTAACACGGGACTTTTTTCATTCCACAACAATGATTAATCCAAAACTTGGATTCATTTAATCATTGTTGAAAGGTTATTAGTCAGGATATGGAGAGCATTGAAAGATCATTCGAATTTAAATTATTTAAATGTTTCTCAGATTTGCGCTTTCAACCTCTGCAACAACTTCATTGTATCATACATCATTGTCAACATTATTCTGAACTGCTTTTAAGGTCGTAGGAGAGTAAACAACTAAAATGATTTTGCCTCACGCCTGGAACTCAGAAGCACGCTTTCATCAACAATAATCAATAACCTATAATAATTAATTCCGTTGTAGTAATATAAAATCCTCGCATACGGATGTATACGTAGTAAATCACATGTAACAAAGACATCAATTATGAATAGAAAAATATGTGATATAAAAAACACGTTGATCATTTTACACCATTCATACGCTTACACACCACGTCGATTTCTCTGAAAATAGAAGCTGCTGCTGAACTGGGCTATTTATCAATACATTAATTTTTCCCCTCTCAAATCGAGTACTCACTAAATCTCATCGATCAGAGTTTGTTGCTCTAGCTCACAAGCCCGACAGAAACACAATCTACCTAGCATGATTTTTGAAGTAATTACAAGTAGTGCAGCGTTCAAAGATTTACATTCAGTTTTGGATTGGTAAATTTAACTGGCCTACAATTACTGCTTTCGCACTGGCGAGTGTTAACTAAAATCCAACACACGAGGAAGGACCTACCTTAATATAATACTACGGGACATTCTAGAGTACTGCAACTTTTCACTATTCTACAATATTCCTAGTAAGTGACTCAAATAACTATCTCTCATAATTGAATACTTTGAAAATGAATTAAATTTTCTCGTAAAATACTGTCGCAAGTTGTTTGCAGTTAGAGGAATTGGTTCAAGTTTTTTGAAGTGTAAATAAATTTCCCCTCTAACTAAACATTTACAGTACTCAATCAATTTATTGAATCAGGTACAATTGATTCTATTTGATAGTTCTAAAATTTGCCTGTGTTTTTCATTCATGCTGGAATTTATGCAAAGTCTGCGGTGATTCAAAATAGTTGTCCCAAAATTGCTTTCTTTGCCCCTTAAATACTTATTTTCTACTATGGATGATAGAAAATTTTCCTCAGCAAAAACTATGGGATGACTATTTTTCTCTTTATTTTTTTATACATATTTATGTGTTGAAAGAGGTGTGATTTAGGAGACGGTAATGTTAGTGTTATAATTGAATTGCATACCTGGATCAAAGATTACTATATTGGAACTAGCACTCTCTTTGGAAAAATAGAAATTCTCACAAAGTATTCTTCATTTTTGTTTTGTTTTTTGTATAGATTTAGAGTCTGGTTGAGCAAGTATTGAATAATACTCTCATTCTGCTATCACAGTAAATCAATGTTGGTTGTAACTTCTTCCATAACGTCCGTAGAACACAGTACAGGTATAAAGACTGTACAAGATCTCGTACAACAAAACATGCAGCAACATTCAACAGCGTAAAGCAGATGGGGGGCTTGAGTGGAAGTGCACCAACACGTGCAAACAAAATTGGCGAAATGCTCTTAACTAATTAATTCTGGTTGTATCGTCCACGCTCATGTTCTTTAGCACTGGGGTCTTGGTAGGTAATCATGCTAACATCATTCGTAGTGAATTCACTGTATTCTCTTACATTGAAAATTGAGAAATATCAGAAAGAAATAAGCTATTTACAGTTATGCATCAACAGTATAAACTCCCTTTAATATGCGAATTCACAATCAAAATTTTTTGCTTTTGGGTAAGAATGTAAGAAGTCATTCTAGCATTAAGGTACCGGTTCACGGAACTGTAATCGAATAAGTACCTTTAACTGGAATCATTTTCGGTATAGACTGAGTTATTTTACGCTGACACTGAAAACATATAATATAAAGATAACCGAACTCTAGCAAAACCTGGTCTCCGTACTCTCATTTTCGTATATATTGTACATCTATGAATGTTGTATTAAGATTCATTGCATTTCCTAAGACCCTTTAGATTGGAAGTAAGCAGCTCAGTCTATGACAAAAATACATTGCTTCAAAAATGAACATGAATATAACACAAATTTAACGTGATTCTTCATAAGTACTGAAATTTATACAAATTCGACCAAGTAAATTACAGGTTATGAAGCGATGTTTAAAATTATAGTTTCACAATTAATGCTCCCATATTTGTTTTATTCTTACGGAAATAACACCTTATGGGTTCTTAAATTTTGTTATTTAAAAAACAAAAACATGAATAAACATTCACAATCTTTTCTAAATAAGGTAACTATGAAGGAAAAATATGTAAACTGAAAAACATTGCAAATTTAACCGATAGGTAAGCCAATATTTTCTTATATCTTCTATGCACAAAATCCACGAGTCGGCCACGTTCATAACAGAGCTTATACAATACTTCCTGCTTTTAATAAAGTGTAATGCAATACTGAACCACGTCAAAAAAATTCCTAAAAGTTCAATTCTACTCCTACAGTTTTGGTATTCAAATCTGCAGCTCATTTTTTTCTTTCAGTCCCTAAGGCAGTTTTTACGCTGTACCAAAGCCACTTCTCATCCGCCATGAATATTCCTCAACTTTTCTGGCGCATAATTAAAGAGACTCACACTTCCTCACCCACGCCCACCTTTTGTTCGACATAGATTTCCTGATTTCCCTCCTGCCTCTAACGTTTGTAATGTTAGAAACTGCAGTTTCTTACATTACATTTGACTGTCGTTTGTGTATATGGGTCGTTTGTGTATACACACATATATATATATATATATATGGATACATATATTAGGCTATATATATCATACAAATGTGCACCGCAATTTCTACGTGAACAAAAATATGAACAATTTTTCTCATCTCAATGGAAAATTTGAATTTCGATGGTTTTTACTTAGCTGTATCTGGTTTACCCTTGTTCGTGCATGAGGTTGCCCTATTGTGATGCAATAAAAATTCATCGTTGTGGAAAATACTCTAAATTATTTCGTAATGTTTTAGTATTAATAGTCGGGCTTTAAGGACTTGTGTCTTACTTAAACACATGAAGCCTAACTAAGATTTCATGCTAATATGATTAGAGATATTCACAAGAATATTATTAAATGATGTATGTAAATAGTTATGAAACAGTCTGCATTATCTTAAAAATCATTATAATGACTCTCTAACATACCTCTTCAATTCTTAACTCTGAGGCTAATCTTTTCCGTTACAACTTTGCGTGCGCTTAAAGTTACGAAAGTTAAGGAGCCGCCGCTAACACACCTTTTTGGAAGCGAGCTTCAATTTGCGAGAATCGACCTCATTTTATCGTAAAACGAGCACCAGGATCCTCAAACTTCACAATTTGATGGACAACACTTTCTGCTGAGCGTGTAACTTTGCATGCACCTGATCTCGCCGGTTATATAATGTCTCCGTTACTTGATTATGTTACCAAAATAAAGCACGTAAATCCCAGGCACCTAATCTTGCTCATGATGCAATAGTTAAATCAGATAAACACATGTTAAAGTTGAAAGGGAATTATTAACGGAAGACACATAACTTGAAGAAAACAACACTATTTTGTCACTCAACATGGTTTTGAAGGAAGGATCAATAAGGATATTTTTGTCAACATCAGCGGTTATTGTAAATCCTAAACTCTAGTTACTGTAGTGTATTTTGAAAATATTGTTAATACTCTGTAGTGCTATCGATCACTTATTTTATCTAATGAAACAGTGGAGGTGCGCACAGCTCAATAAATAAATGGGCATTATCTAAGAATCGTTGATAGCATTCTGATTTACAAAACTTTAATATATACATATGTATGCACACATTCATGTAAGTATACATGTATGCGTATGTATACATGAATGAATACTGAGACTGCTAAACTTGTACTATTTTTAATTCAAGTACGAGTGCAAATTTTTTGAACTGTAGGATCCCATATATTGCAAATGAACTCCCATTTTCAAGTTCTCGAATGAATAGATCGTCTTTGAATCTTCAAAACATTTTATTCAGATAGGATTCTGAATCACTCGAGACGTTTCAGAAGTTTCTGAACACATTTATGTAGTCTGAGAATATGTAAACTGAGCATGGCACAAATACAGCAGATGCCGTGGCTGGCATCTTGACGTGTAAACATGGCGCTGCGGTAACTGTTGAGCTCGGCCGCTACTAGTAAACACTGCCTCGTGCGACCCTCTACTACGTATTTCTGAGGCGGTAGTGAGAAACTTGGACCTCGCTTTCGGTCACAGCAAGGTCTCGAAACCAGGCATTAGCCGTAATTCTAAGAGGATTTTTACTGATGTATGTACATTGGGTGATTTTAGCAGATCACACACGAAGTCACGAATTATTGCAAACTATTTTTAGGACTGGTGTTGAGCGATCTCCACAGATATCTGTACAAGCATGAGATCGATAAATTGGCGGTAGGGATCTGTTTGCAGGCTTTTTAAATTTCTTACTAGTTCTATAGATTAAAACGTTCCAGTGAATTTATCAAAATAAATACCTGATAAAAAACTATGAATGAAGAATATATTTTTCAAGCATCTATCGTTCATCTTTAGCATTCCACACTAAAGGTTTCAAGGTTTTGCTGCTTCCTGAGCTACGTTAGTTACACTAGGCCTACAATTCTTTGAAGCTACTCTTGCATACGTCATCGAGCGACGTATTAACTTCGGAGAAACAGATGTTCACCTGGTCGATAAGTCGACTCAAGTTTGTGATATTTGTCACATGTTTTCAATACTTGCGTGATAGAACACATCATCTCATTCTTCCAGCATCTACTGCAGTAAAATCATTATGAAGGGACACCGGCTTTCAACTCACAAATAGAAAATATCTAACAAACAGGTCATCGCATGGATGTTTTTTGGATACGCCAAGTAGTGAAATGACGAGGTTGTGCATAATCACCATGGCGAGGACCATCCAGAAATTTTTTTAAATCAATTCATTTCTGTGTCTTGGATGAAAACTGTCACAATATTGACAAAAGAAGTTCCTTCTCGAAACTTCCAATGTGTTGTAAAAATTTATTTATAGTTCTTCAGCTTGGAAAAGTTTTATTCATAAATTTTTTCATCGAGATCTTGTTTGCAAATAAAAATGTTATTTCCTTGCTAATAAAAATCATCACAATTCCACCTCAGCTGTAGGAGTCGGAAAATTCCAGGTTTTTTACCACATACGGTAATATTTCTAAGTGAAATGACTATCGACAGGGAATTTGTTCTCAGTTTGATTCCTATTTGTCGTTCCTTGTTCTTCTTCGATCGTCTTGAAATTCAATTGTTGCCAATGAAGATCTCCGGACGCAAAAATTTTACGAAATTATATGAAAAAAAATTTCTGGTGTGTCAACCAACAATTTACTAGAAGTTTAGTGCTGATAACTTACTCACGACACTATAAAAAACGATTAAGAAGTTTTATAAGTTTTCTCAGAGTATTCGGTTTCACTCGAATGGAACGACATCAAAAATATAAATTATTTTAGCAAACTTAAAAATTAAAATAGAACTTATGTTATCAGAATGTGTCGTACAGGAAAAAGTATTTGATTGTTCCTTTAAAATAAAAGGAATCGGAATTTGTGGAAAATTGTATTTCTAATATGTGTATGTGGAACTACATGTATAAGAAAAACATCCAATTTCGCATAAAATATTTTTCTCGAGTGAATATTTGTTTAAAGTTCATTTGTTCGTTATCACAACTTAGTCCACAGTGAACAAAATTCATGACTTTCAACTGAATGCCCACAAACTGTAAAATTTCCTAAACTTCAACTCAAAACTGGAGAATTAGAATAGTTAATGTTGATGTCAGTTGCTTCTTACAAAAGGCTCAATAGGAAACTTCAATGACAAAAAACGGATTCCTTCTCAATTAATTACGACTGAAATCTCACGGCATAGTCATGTAAGAGAAAAATACTTTCTTTCAATTTATATTGAAACTGTTCATTTATTAAAAATAAACGGGGAATGATAAAATCATATTTATACCATTCATCAGTACTTCTATAACTGAGAGGCAAAGTTCTACACGAAATTCCATCAATATTAATGGTAGATAAAAATAAAAGTAGTGCAAAAATATCAACGATACTCTAGGTGTAAAAAGGAACACCGGCTTTCAACTCACAAATAGAAAATATCTAACAAACAGGTCATCGCATGGATGTTTTTGGATACGCCAAAAACCGAGCAACCGAATTTAAGTCGAGGTTCGTTTCAGTAATCAAATACAATTTCAAAATATTAATTCATTCATTGATATTCTTTGAATGAAAATTTATCCACCTGAAAAACTATTGAGATGCAACTTTTAAAAATGGACTATATCTTAATGTTTTGCCAATTTTCAGAGAAAGTTTCCTAGCCTAGTGATAGGATTTTTAAGTTAATAAGTACTTGATTAATTTTATACCTGTAGGCGCGGAAAGCTTCATCTGCGTAGCAATGATTGAGAGAATTAAAAGAAATGTAGTCATCTCCACCCATCCTTTTTTTGTTCAACCCGGGCAAAAGAATTAATTTTAAATTTTGCTTATAATATTGGCATTCGAAAGATACCCTACGTCCTCCTACCTGCTAAAAAATGGCAATTAACACACATCAAACGCTGCTAGAATTATTTTTGTTACCTAAGGACAAGACAAGTCTGAAAAATCATATACTTTCACAATTACAGATAATAAAGCAGTTTTGAGAATAAAAGCTCAAAGTTCACCAATATTAACTACTCAGAAACAAAACCTCCATAAAATATTAACTGTATTTTTGAAGCTACGCTCTTCCACATTCCTTAAAATTGTCACTTAACATTTGTACCGTCTTAGGTTTCTCCCAGTCGTTTTGAATCCAAACACACTCAACATCGATGTTAATCTCTCGTTGGAATCTCGCTTGCTATGCACGCCGTCCTAATGAACACATACAAGTCACGCTCGCTAGTCCAGGGTGATCAGACCTCGGCGCTGCAATGGGTTTTTGTTGGGGGCTTGCAGCCCAGCTGACTGTGGGGGTCAAGGCGGCAATAAAGACGAGTGCCACTGCAGAAAATTGGCCTTGGACAGTAGGGTTGTAAGTTAGTAGCATCATTCTCAGTAATAAACCTTACCATCAAATGTGTTGTTAAAGCTGAGTGTTTGATAAGTCACTTGTTCGATTGCCAAAGTAAAAACGAACGAAATTTTATTTTATTTTTTGAACAAGAAATGTTGGAGTTGAAAATTTTTCACGAAAAAATAATTCTAAAGTTTACTATGGATAATCCAGGCCATTCGTTAACAAAAAAAAATTAAATTAACAAAAATTAACATATGCTGTTGTTGGATTCTAAGTACATTTAATGAGTTCGATCCCTAGCACAATTGAAGCAAAAACAAGAACAAATTTAAATTAAAATAATAACTCGTCATATAATTCTATAACAGAGCTGCAAACAACTGAGTATCTAGTAGTATAACGAATTTCTGTATAAAACAAATTGCTGTTGAAAATTATAAGTTATTCGTTATTAGATCTGTCGGAGAAAAAATTTGAGAATTAAAGAATGTCTTAGGTTATTTATCGAAACAGAATTTGGTAAAACAAACATCGCTAATAAAACTAATATATAAAGAATGTTTTACAACTTAAAATCGATCAATTATTTCAGAATATTAGCCGGAATGAGCCACAGCTCATGAATAAGTTTAAAAGTTCTCGAATGTGAATTCACAGTCTGATCCGTTATGTTGTTAGTAAATCTAATAATTTTTTTCACACTACAAGATCGTACTCTGTAGATAAAACATGAGAGATAAATTACAAAAGCAGCAATTCTGTCAGTACAGATTGCTAATTGTGTTTGACTTTTTCAGCTTTGTGCAGTTTTTCGACTAAAATTCATGATTCATACAAAAGGTAGGCATTTTTCCCAGTAGGAACTTGTTCGTATTAGATTTTCTTTAACTCATGAGTTGAAAAATCTCGGAAAAAATTGTCTTATAAATTCTTCGTCCGGACCCTTCTTGACCTTGCATTATTTTTTGTGCCATGTTTCCCTAAGGGCGGAAAAGCAACTTGAAGGGCGTGCTACTGCTATCAAAATCGGGTAATCTAATTTCTGCTCGAGGGTTCCGGAGCTTAGCTGGCACAAGGAAACTGATGAGAATGCCTTCACATCTTTGATAAGAACTTGAACATTATAGTAAGTTAACAGATTTCTGCAACAAGATGATACTTTTGTAGAAAAGTCTACGGTATTTACTTTACACATTTAATTTACTTTCAGCAATTATGCAATATACAGTATGTGTTATTTTAGCTCTTTTACATCGTAATAGTAGCTCGAGATACCACTATTAACAGTCCTGTCCACAGTGAATAAATTGTCATTGCAGGCTGTCAATGAAACTTTATCTAAAAGGGTCAAACGTCGTGTTCACAGTGAACGAAGTCAACTTTGTTTGCTCCAGAAGCGACGGTAGCTAAAGTTACCGAGAGTTGATACTAGTTTTAACTGTTCATGTTCAACTCTAATTTTGAATTACAGTTTCTCAAAAAGTTTACGGTGTTCAATTCAAATATCTTATTTACTTTCATCTACGTTATGTTGTGTATAGTCTATTGCTTCATAACAAAAGTAAATTAAATATTTGGACCAAACACCGTAGATTTATATCTATTCGTGTCATTCATGTTGGAGAAGTTTGCATAATCTCACTAAGATGTTCGAGTTCTAATCAAAGGTGTGAAAACTTTCACATCAGTCCCCTTGTGACAGCTAACCTCCGGAACCTTGAGCCGGAAATTAGATTTCCGGATTTTGTCAGCAGCAACATGCCCTTCAAGTTGCTCTGCCGCCCTTAGGGAAACACAGCCCAAAAAAATAATGTAAGGTCCAAAAGTATCTTAGACCAAGAATTTAGGTATGAAAATTTTAGAGGGCGTTTTCACAACAGAATGTAAAAATTCTAATACATGCAGGTTCTCAACTCTAAACATGTCCATGTTTTGTATCCTCTAGAACTTTAAGTAAGAGAGCTAAACAAAACTGGAAAACGAAATCTGTTTCTCAACTGTATGTACAACTAACATTCAGTACTGAATTAATTTCTGCATTTTTACTTTATTTATTGTACTTTACGTTAGAGCCTCGTAACTCTATCACGAAAAAAATTGTTAGCTATATTTACAACATGCCAGGTAAAGATTTATAACATATGTAAACTTTTTGAAATCTTATCATTTATTCACAAAATAATCAAGCGAAGAATTGCAAGCAGTCTACATCAGAACAGGCCAAGAAAATTGCAATGCAAATCCCTTATTTAAAGAAGTCTCCAGTATTAACACAGAGCGCCGCTTTGTTTTTGTTTTCTTATACATCCAAATAAAAGATAAAATGAGTTACTTTTACGTGCATAAAAATTACATTTGAAATTGAATTGTAACTAGCCTTATAAGTCTCAGTTCCAAAATGCAATATGTTACCATAGCTATTTCCTTTGGCAAGATTGTCTATTTTCACTTTCAAACTTGTTTAACTAATGTGAAACTTTTATCCCACTTAAGCGAGATAAATTAGAAAAACTGTTCAAAGTTTTGTGTAAAATTCCTTTCTTTGATGATCAGCAGCTATTCCAGGTATTTTTTAGGTTCACATGCGTCTTTTCCATTGAATATGGGAGGAATATAGTTTTTCCTTCCTCTTAAGAGTATTAATCAACTAATATTTAGAACTGTTCATACTGAATACATAATTTTTATGAGTCCAAATTTGTGAGAAAATAACCATTTTTATCCTATGTATAGAGATGAACTATATTATGACCATTAACTATTAATTCACTTGACAGAAAATCAGCTATTTATTAATTGTAAGCTATTTCACTAGCCTCATGATCCGCAAGACTCACAAATTACACCAATGTAATTAAAATTCTACATGAATTTTTAATACAAATTTTACCAGCTAATATCCGAAACTGATATTCTACATACGGAATTCACTTCGGAAATACATCGAATTAATAAAACCCACCATTAGTATAACTTCCAATTCTCGAATTGCAAACCAAAATTAAACATTCATGACCGGTACCATCACACTGTTTTACAACCACTGAACGGTGTGCACAAAATTTCATTAGAAAGAACTATGAATACTAAACTTAGATTCTTTATTAGAATGCTGTGCAATAAAGCCAGCACGCTGCAAAATATATTTCCTGTCAGCCAGAGAGATAATTAATTACTTGGTACAGCTCATATGACTCAGTAAACGATGCCGTGACTTTCGAAACATACTGCAGCCATTGTATTAATGGAGGAGCGTTTAGATTTGTTTCCATGCGAACAACTGACTCGCATGCCTCTCAAATATTCAAGCAAACTCTCATAAAGATATGCAAGGGCCTAAATTTACTGGACTTTTTTTAACACATATGAATGCGGCGTGATGTTAATCAGTTTTGAACATGAAGAACGTAAAATATTTTCGCTGACTTCCATCATTGACAAGCGACGTTTAGGTGACACATGGATTGGGGAGTGTAAATTTTGCATGGACTGTGAGATGAAATTTCATGCTTGTATATTGTACATTATCTACTACATTCGGGAGTAAGCCTCGCTGAACCAACCTTCTTGTCCAATTGTTAACATTATAACCAATGTTATTGTTGAAAACTGTCGGTACTCGCGATCTCTCCAGTACGTACGGTATTTAAGTACATTGTTGATTTTTCACCGAAAAACTCACGGATTCTGAGCATTTTTTAGTAAATCATTCAATTGTTCCATTTTCATCAGTCATTGCCAAATGCTCGCATATGCATGAATACAAAATTGAATGGAAGCTAGACAGTAGCTCTTGAAATGCAAAAGTCTTTCACTGATTTCGGTGATGGAAGCTCCTATCAAAAGGAAGATCCTACAATGTCATTTTTTCGGAATTTTTGAAATCATGAACATCAAATAAACTTATTTTAGAATACCTAAAGATTTGTAAATACGGATTCTACATAATGGAAGCAATTATTTACAACCAAATCAAAAATTTTTTGCAAAATCGGAATCAATTGAATCGTAAAAAGTTCGAGAGAATTTTGGAAGACGAATTTAAGTACTCTCGTTAACATCTTCATCCTCTCGTCGTTGTTTATTCAAACTAAAGAAGTGAATATAATGATGATGATGTGTTTGATATCATTAATACAATGCAAATAATCTAGCTTAAATTAGGGAAAGGGGATATTTTCTAGTTTGTCTTTAGCAATTAGAGCTCAGCAAGTCTGTCTTTGTCTTTGAATTGATTTCAACTCGAGTGGAGCCTTGTACTAGAGCAGCATCAGTACAATGTGAAAGAAAAAGAAGTAAGTAATAATTCGGCTGAGGGTCTGAAAAACTATCATATCGTAAGACGATCATTTTCTTGTATAAAAACGAACTTAGTGATGCCTGTGCGTGGAGATTCATGACTGTGAGTACGACAACAACTATTTTCGTACATGCACTGGGCTTACTCCTACACTGGTACGTGTGCAGGATTGTAGTCTGACGGTATCGGACTTCAATAACAACTCGAAGATATGCTATTCGGCTCATACCTGCTACCATATTCTATCCTGAATCTTGAAAATATTATTTTCGGAGCACACATGGCATCTTAAAATGTTTTGTGTCATCTCAAAATGAATGTAGACGTTGTCTTTTATTTCAAATTTTGTATAGTCAGATTCCCCCTGCCAATTCAGTCTCATTAGCAAGCTACTGGAAAAAGATCGTATAGATTCCGATGTAGAGATTTCCTCTTTTTAGTGTTCTAGAAGAATCTTACTATGGTATCAATATCTATATTGAAATCATAAACTAATGTTTTCAGACAAGAATGAGTATTAATGTAAAATAAACACATGCCTTTTAGACGAATGGAGTCTTTTTGAAATTTTGAACATGTCTCCAGACAAAATTCGTTTTACTGCCTCCCATGTAGTCATAAAACTGACGTGGTCGCTGCTCGCTTTCGTTTATCACCTGATGAGCAACGTCCAGTCTGAGCATGAAATTACCTTATGATTCAGTAGATAATTTCCCATCATACCAGCTCAAGAAAACGATATGGAACTTCAAAATCAACACCGGTTAAAGGTTTGATTTACGTGTTAGATTATGAATTTGTTTGCTACGGAAATTACATGGAGTGCTATTATAATTACATGATGCTGTTGCCTTCAGCTCAACCATCCTGTGTCATGGAGGACTGTTGTAGAACTGTCGAATGTAATGCAAAATTTATATTTTAGCAAACTCTTAAACTGATCTTCAATAATTGTTGTAGTTTAGAAACTACAACTGACAATGAAATATTTAAATACAAAATGAGTATAATATTTTAGAATAAAATATTTAATTTTGTTCAATAAAGCTCTCCGGAAATAATATTTTCGGCAGATTTTCGTGAATTTGCGTAAGAAAAAACTTTCCAATCGTTTTAAGCTGGTAAATAAACCTTAAATTTGATCTGTTTGTTGAATGAGAAGTAATAGGATAAGAAATTACAAAAACACTCGTTTGGGCCACTTTTGCTGGGAATGAAACCAATTTCAAACTAAGGTTCCTCTGCATATGTAATCATGCTTCATTAGGACAGACCCAACAAGAGAATTCTGATTAAGATCCCGCGTGCTTTCAGAAGCGAATAAAGAAAGGCCCTTGGCCAGCATCTAAAGGCGTAGTCTACTAGGGTGCTGCAGATACAGTCCTCTTCTGAAATTTTTAAAGTTAGTACTCTATTAATAATGACGGATACGCTTTGCACCGATGAAAGTGGTGTGATTCACATTTGAGTTGTCCAAATGGAACAGATGAAATGATGAAATTATTCATTGTTTCCAATGTATATTTCATACATAGCACACAAACCAATGCATGACATTTCTGGGATCATGACATGCCAGACAGAGATAAAAAACCATCATTTATTTTGTTACTCCTCACAAAAAATCGTATCACCATCAAACTAACATGTAGCATATGAATATGATGCTTTTTGTTTAGTTACGTATTATTTATTTAAAAACTCAGGATTTAGAAAAACCTACCTGAATAATCTTATTAAGATTATTCGAGTTAGAAATATGTATTTTTCATCACTGAAATTTTGACGTCATTTGTATCCGTGATAATATACTACTTACTAACATATTTTTTTCTCACAAATGATTTTTTAACAAACGTATATCTTTCTAACTTATTTCTAAACTATATCGTTCAAGCTAAATATTTATTTCACATTATTCTTCTGCTGATTTTTATTCTTTGCGCTATAATGATAGGAAGTAGATAATGTATCAAGAACATTCTTTAACTGAAATTCTGTTTGAACACTTCGGTATAGCGCCCGAGAAACAACTGGCGCAGAAGAATATTTACAAAAAAATCGTTTTCAGCTGTAGCCTTTTACCAGCAAAACCGTGATTTAAAATCCCAAAACTTTTTTCTTTGGAATTTAGCTAGCTTGAGAAAAAGAAAAAAGAAATAGTGCCTCGATGGTGGTGGGTTCCGTGTGTCGCTGGGCAGCCGGTAACGCGTCAAAAATTGTGTAGTCCAACTTTATTTTTTAAGATTGGTTGAGCATGTGCTTGTCAAACATAGGTTAAAAGCCCATTTTCTTTCGTCGAATGTTGGTCTTTTTCTAGAATTTGACTCATGAATGAATTTTCGAAATACGGCAGGAGTAATCATAACGTGAAACACCAACAAGCAGGAAACATTTTTTGGCATGACCTCACAAAAAGCATGGAAAAGGCGGACTGGGCAGCAGCCTAAACATGCTCCAAAAAGTGTGAAAACACCGTAAAAAGTTTTTATAGCGTTTCACACAGCATTTCCAAATAACACAGCATATTTCCAAAGATTTATTTTCCGTCGATTTTTACGCTATGGAAGCAGTCGTAAATAAGCATTCAATTACGAATAGTGAGATTGAGAAAACGAAACCTAAGAAAGAAACTGAAAAATTGTGAATGGAAAATGCCTAGTTGTGCTTGCATACCACAATTCTCTCACAAAAAATGTTAAAAGATGAGACTTGTATCATACAAGTAATTAAAATAATCATTATCAATCCTTCATTTACACTGGGATTCAAATTTCTTTGGTACACACATGGTTTTAGTGCCCCCCAGATTACCCCATTGTCTTAAACCAGGAACCTCATTTTCACCCTGGGACTTGTACTCATTTCTGTTTAGTATCTGTTTTATAATACTTGAAAGACCATGACATATATCTTATTTAATCAAAAAAATTGCTCATAAAAATTTTATAACTTGGTTGCAGCTACACACACAAAACTCTTTATGACTTTCCTTAAACAGTTTTTTCAATTGAGTCAAACAGAACTTGTGTTTGAACTGATATTTCAATAGTTATTTTATACATAACTCATGTACTTCATTATTTCAATGAAAACCTAAAATATCTTATAAACGAAAACTGAAAAAAACTGTGTGGTATTAACATCTCAATATCACCTTCTCACCAAAGACTATGACCTTCATATTGTTTTCCTGTCCTCGTGCTCTACCATCAATCCATCAGAAAAGTCATAACGTTCGATCATTAATCCACGGTGAGTTTTCTGGCCATCAGTCACTCGTTTGGGGAAGCTAAGACGTCAGATGGATACCGATAGATATATCCGTTCAGATTGTTACGTATGATTATAAAATCTCTTTTAAAAATATTTAAAATTGAGACCTTGTGTGCTTCAAAACAGCACCATTCTGCAAGCCGTGCAAGCATCAGTTTAAATTCTATCCAGCAAATTGAAATTAATTTGCTTGCTGGAAACTAGTGCGGATATTTAACAAAAAATAGGGACTGTGCAAAGTCAGTTTTTCAGTTTTTTGATAAGAATTTAGTGAGTCTGGAAATAAACGAGTGAAATGTAGTTTATTTTGCAAATAAGGTGGCTTGATTTTCCAAGTTCTGGACAAGCAACGTATACATTCTATAACTTTTCGGCGAAAGTTTGGAAAGACTAATGAAATAAATTGAGTAGTAGCCTAGTGGTTGTTTACCCAAACAATTACTTGATGCAATTGCATTTAGTCTCTCGCGTGAGAGGCTTTAGGAATTAACTATTTCATTTCTTTTTTGTTCTAAGTTTTAGGTTTTACTTTCTGTACCGTATTTTTTTAATAGAAGTGCTGACTACAATCAACTCCGTTTTTACTAAATTTTGGAGAATATTTATTCCTGACACGCATTCGTTTCGATGTTTTCTTTTTGTGATAATGATTTTATTTCCATTTGTGATGACCTTATGATAGGGAAAACAAGCTTTGCGAGCAAATCAAAGCAGCATTCACTTCAGCATCAGTGATCTAATTTTTTTCGCAACTGTTGGAGCTTTTACTTTAATTTACAGCCACAGCTAAGTTCTCACTCTGCCCAAGCATTATTGAATCTCTAATTAATTTAAAAACAATATATAAGTATAATATCATCCATATTCGAACGTGTGCGCAATATGCTAGATTTTAAGTTCCTTGCGACCAAAACAGTAAGGAAGCTGATGTTTCAACAAAGCGGTTGACTGACATTGAGTTAATTTATACACTTCAAGTCCCGTTTACGAAGACTAAAAAGTAGGAGTGATGATAATATTGTGCTTATTTTGCATTAGCTAAATGAAGAAAAAAAACGAAAAGCTAATTTTCTTTTCCTAAAATTTTTCATATAACAGTTACTCTTTCGAACTGAAGGATATGTATCAAAGAATATTACCGTCAGATCGAATTCAAATTTTTTCACATATTTTTTATGTCAGTGTCATTGCATTGTGATAATAATGATTGGGTGCATATAAACAATAAAGAAATGTTATCACTATTGTGGTAATAAATTATGCACTTATTTCTTTTCGACGCATGAGTGCAACGAATCTTAAGCTTTACAAACATCTGTACGTTCATACCTACTTTTGAACGTCGTTCAAAGTAATCGATTCAAAGAACTTACATCTCGTAGCCCACCTAAATCCTTCACTATTGCCGCCGGCAGACTTGCTTAATTCAAAGCGGAGCGACAGGAAAATTATGGTCTCAAAATGAAGACCATTACTCCAGGAAATGCGATTAATGATGATGGCCCTGCAGCCCAAGGGATGAGCTGGGACGGTGAACTGTTGTTCTCTGCCAAACTATGTAACGCATCAAGTTTCGTAAAGTGGCTGTGCTTGATAGCAGAGTATTAATTATACGAAGAACGCGTTCCAATGACTGCAGCTAGCATCACTTTGGTCGCTTTACCAAGTTTAGCTAAACACACTACAACAATTTTTGGCGCGACGTGAGTCCGGTGAAGGCTTTATTGAGAGCCTTATAGCAACAGCAAGTGAAAATTACTTCTTGTCTGTGCAGGTCTCAAAGCATGGTTACAGAAAAAAACGCAAGCTAAATACATACTCGTCTAACGATACTCAGAATATCAAAGCGGGCAGAAATAACAACACCATTTAAAACGATTTGTTCCTATCCATAAAAAATTGTCAAAGAAAAAATGGACTGTAATGCGGCGGATGCCTTCAAAATATGCATATTTTACTAAAAAGGAGTTGCCTTTTCAACTTTTCAACAATAAGAGACTCTTCTTGAACGATTAGAAGCAGTCAAAACAACCACGTAAATGTCTTTCTCTGAAATTTGGACTAGGGTGATTTTTTACTACATTTTATGAAACAAGCTTTTGAAAATATCCTGGCTGCTCATTGTCTTCGAAAAACAGTACTGAGAATTTCATCATTTTATGCGTGTACTCAAAGTGAGGTTTGTTATTTGATTTATCATCACGAATAATACTTAGCATTACATGATACAAACAGTACAGTTATGCCCTCATTTTTACTGCTAAAAGTTCACAGCATTACAGATAGCCCAAATGATACTAGATAATGTTGGAGAATTCTTTAATGAAGTATATAAATTAAACACACGCTTTCTATAGATCACAATTAATAAATATTTCGTCATAATTACGCTTTCTGATTGGAAATGGTGCATACAAATTTTGCCGTTGGTTGGAAACAGTTGGCGCAGATGAGAAAAAGTTTTAAAATTTAACTCATGCATTATACTTTCTTTCAAAGTCAGGCATTATACTTTTGAAAAGTACAAGAAAAATAAATAGATAATAAATATCCCTAATTTTTTCCCAAACAATAAAGCAGGAATGTTTTCCCGACTGTGTACAACTGTTTCCGACCAGAAGGAATAAAGCTGAACACTAAAAAATGTATTTATTACAAAGAGTAATAAACAGCCAAAGTTAAGGTCAAGAAGCCTTGCAACCTCTTCAACAAGGACTTAGTCCTTGTCGGTCGCAGCTTGGGAGTCTGGACCAGCGCAACACCTGCAGTCAGAACATTGTTTCAGATATGACACCTCATGCGGGAGGCGGTAACGTCGAAGTTTTATGGTCAGAGACTCGATGCTGCTGGTGGCCTATGGAACCCAATCTGGTAGCTTTTCTACTTACCTTGTTGCAGCCTTGACCGTAAAACTTACATTGAAAATTTTATGCTGTGTGTGAACTTTTCATTGCACATTCGTCGTGTGGGGAAACCCTGCCTCGCGATGGACATGCATGGACGTTCACGGAAAACCGACATCCAACGCTTAATTTTTTCATCGAAATTTATATTTGCAACACTTTATAATAAATGCTGGGATTAAAAAAGGAATTTAATTATTATTTTTAATTTTCAGTACAAACTAGCTCAATTTTGAATATTATTGTTCCTGAGTTCGTACCTTATAGGCAGTAGTCTGATGTATTGAAACCAAATTACTTGCAAATAAAGTAAATCATGAAATAGCAACCATTACTCGCACATTGGCAATCTTCGGGAATCTTTATTTTTTATTCATTATTTGAACTGCAAGATATTCTTCATTTAAGATTGGCACGACCTCTACACAATGGAGTTGTATTTCTTAACAATTGATGAGCCAATTTCTTGCTGCAATACAAAGTTCACCTTGCTCTCGACACGCTCCCAATATATTTTGTGCCGCCTTTCTATGCCTCCAAAAGTTAAGCAGTTCGCGAGACAGATGCGCCCATCATCCTAAAAGCAGGAGGCAAAACTCTGGGGAAATACAGCGACTATGCTAAGAATTGATGGAGAAGATTGCAGACTTTTGATAACCACAATAGTAAGGTCGAGTCGTGGTGTGTATCACGATGTTCCAGAAATCCCAATAATATTGGGTTTTCATAATGAGGATGTTACGAAGAACACCTGCACTTGGAGCCACACCCAAATACAGCACGAACTGAAGCAGCTGCATACTCACATCGTGTACTGCTTGGTCACGGGAATTATAACGCTCTTGGAATTTATCACACTTGTAATTTGAAACTATAGTATATATTTGCAAGATAATTTTAAATTGAAATCAATTTTATTCATAAGGAATTTATTATTGTGCGATTTTGGGACAGTAGCACCATAGTAAATAATCATTGTTTGTTGCAAATGACACAATGAAAGCAAGACAAGGAAAATCCCCCAATTGCAAGTCTCAATAACGTACATATTTATTCTATTTAAAGGCGTAAATTATCAATGAAAAGTTGTATAGTAACGCAGAAGACGAATGTATTAAATGATACGGTTTTATGCATTACATGCTAGCGACATCGCTTCGTGCAAAGCCATCTCATGGAAAAAATGAATCAACGATCAAGCAACATACGCTCCATTAAGAACTCTATTCTGGTTCTGTCCTAAACTAAACTCTATGCTAAACAGGTTTATTGTCGCCAACATGCATGTTTTTAGGTAGGAAATTTGAAGAGAGAATGCTAAATAATTTGCAAGATGCCTCAAAATTAAGCACTGCCACCCATTACGATCTCACGTGAAGCAAAAGCAATCGTAAAATTTGCTATATAACTAATCAAGAAAATTTCCCTGTTGGACGAACGCTAGTTCTTCACTCCAAATCCATTCATTGAAACCTTGTTGTTGTTGCAACTCCATCAAATGCTCTTCCTTCCTCCTAAATCCTGCAAGCATCCACTACCATGGAACAGATGGACTCATCAACTTCTCATAGCTGCGTTACTGTTCAATCCTTTAGTAAAATACGCTTGAAAGAAACATATGGAAATGTGTTCGTAAATTTTTCTTGATGCCTTTCTTATATTTTCATAGAAGCGTAAATAATTTACAAATCTAATGAGCACATTAGTGTTTTAATTCCAGCATTTGTAGTTTACTTCCAGCATGTAGGTAATTTGAATATAATTTAATCAGAAAAGAACAGAAAATCAGCATCTCCAGTAACTCAAATAATTAGTTTCACAGAGGTAGTGTACAGACAAAATCGTAATAGTTTATAAAGAAAGAAATTTTATTATTCAGAACAAGTGTATTTGAATTACTGAGAAGTGACTTTTATACCTTTGTAACCATCATGATCATTTGAATGGGTTCATAACATGTAAACAAAATAATTTTTTTTATCTTTCGCAAAAAAAGACAAAATGATGAAAATATATTAGCTATGCTCAAACATGGACATTCAAGGCAGTAGCTTTTAACTCAGAATACCCCACCAGCCTGAAATCCCCCAAGATCTTCATTCATTCACTCGAGTCTCCTCCATTAGTTAAATTTGTACCGTAATGAAATAAACTTGTGGAACTTAGCATCTCCTGAACAACCTGTGCGCCGCTCCGATGTTGCGAAACACTTCATCGAACGAGGCAAACGAGCGGAGCAGAGGCCCCTGAGAGCATGTTGTTGTTCCATTGGGGCATCGGGAGCATTAAGATAATGCCGTCTACCTATTGTGCACAGAGAGACTCAAGTGACAGCTAAAATGAGAGATGTACCAAACCTTCATGCACGGTTGTGCATCGCTCGAATCCCACGCTGTAATGCACCGCCCTCATACTTTGATGCACCTTCTCCATCTCACACGGTGTTGCAGAGCTCCCATCCTACTTGGTGTTGCAGAGCTCCCATCCTACTTGGTGTTCCAGAGCTCCCATCCTACTTGGTGTTGCAGAGCTCCCATCCTACTTGGTGTTGCAGAGCTCCCATCTTACTTGGTGTTGCAGAGCTCCCATCCTACTTGATGTTGCAGAGCTCCCATCCTACTTGGTGTTGCAGAGCCGTAATTCCATTCTAGGTGTTACAAACTCTCAAACTACCTGGTGAGAATGTCTTTCTTATTACAATATCGTGTTTTACACATTGACATCAAAAATTCGCTATAGCCTCATTTTTTAATACGAATACGAAAACAAATATTGATACCAATTGTTCATTGCATAGTATCAGATTTTTCTGTTTTCAGATTTATTCCACCAACGAACAACAGTGTACTGGAAATACTTATATAATAAAAGTATGCGATAACATTATTTTGTACTCTAAAAGAACATTCACGATCTATTAAAGAATAAATTATATCAAACCTGCTTTTCATTCTCAAACAATAAAAGGGCTTGTGTTTTGCTATTAAAGCTCGATTAAATGATTTTATCACAAAAATCTTTCGAACATCAAGGACTCATTTTATTTTAGTAAACTTTTGCCCAAATTTCATCCTGGAATAACAAGATCCAAGGAAATTAAATCAAAGTATTTAAAATACCGAGGCTAGCACATAAATAATTATCTCGTTGGAAATTTTAGTGAAAAAGTACCAGAAGATCTAAAATGGGAACTTTTAGCGGTGTAATAAGAAGACAAAGCTTCTGTTTACCATGATATTATGGATAGGAGCACATTATAAATAAATTATAATAATTTCGTATCATAAACTTCATTACACAAAACAATCTTGATTTTTGTTGCTGTCAGTATTATTAAAATCTGTAGTGTAACGATCGTCATTATTAATATTGATATTTTTGGTTACATAATAAAATGCACTCGTGTAATCAAGTCCTGCTCTAGCGAAAGCCTAATCCCAGAGAAAATTATACGGAGGAAAATAAGTTCGAATTTTGCTGGTTGCTTTTAAAAGTAGTTTTAAGGCAAAATATCATTTATTATTTCTGAATGCCAGGGCACTTCAGCGACCTCATTAACATCAAAATCCAAAGCTAGTGAAAAAAACAAAAATGCAACAGCCTCTCTGTGTCTCTACCCTCTCTCATTTGACGGCGACGATTGCAATATCTGTTCCAGCAAAATTATGAAGGACAAAAATAAAATTTTGCCCTTTGAAATGCAGAGTTCTGAACTTCCTGACATCTCTCCCGGCATCAAATGAAACCTAACTGCAAGCCTAGACCGAGAAAATTGAACAAAAATGTTTGTGTAGTCACTGTTCCAGTGCAGCGATTTGTATGCAGCAATACATCAGATCCGGCGAGGGATATGAGTGCACTGGTTTGCATGGGACGAATCATTTTGCAAACACTGATTACAAAGAGGATAGGCTGTAAAAAATCTCCGTCAAGAGGCAGGCTGACGAGAAAGAAGTTTCTGCAATATTTGTTGCCGTTCTGCAGTGGCTTGTAAAACGCGACATGCTAAAATAAAATAAAAGAAGCGAAATGGTGCGTTTCATTGCATAAACAAGAGGGAATGGTTTTTGTCGACAGAATAGTGGACTGTCTTCCATCATTTGAATAAAATTAGACAAAAATAATAAAAAACAATTTTATTTACCTGGAAATCGAGCGGCCTTAGATTATATGTGTCAAATAATATGAGACGAATTAAAAATATTTCACTCATTTGGTTACCTGTTCTTACAGTATCAGCGCTTGTTGACTCTCATAGGTCTAAACTACGAAACTACAATGCATGTTTAGTGCTTATTTATTAAAAAGTTCAACCTAATTAAAAAGAAGGTTTCCAACAATAAGTAGGAGGCGCAAGCTTCCTTAATGATGTCTTTCAATATCTCAAAATTTCAAGTAGCAAAAATTAATATTCTTCAAAGAAATAAGTGTTATATTCGCACTGACACAGAACTGATTGAAACTGCATGTGTTTAAATAAAAAGCAGGTTCTGCTAATAATTTTTAAAATTTCCTTGATGTGTCATCGAGAAGTGCATTCGTCTTATTTTGTTGGTGAGTATAAGTACCGTTGGTGCTTGTACTCACAACCAATGTAAACATTCGACTTAAGAAATTATCCGCGCAGTTGAACCTTAGCCACTTCTGGTGAAAGAATCGTATCTCGATCATGTTCGAGATTAATATTTCTCATATCCTCTATTTGCTGAAAGTAATTTACGGAATGAATGAAACATAAAGATCATTCAGTTCAAGACTACTTCTCTAACAGAGTCATTTCCGTTAAAGCCTTGACTAATGTTCAGCATTTCCACCAGGTCTTTAAATTCACGTTAAGAAGAAGCAACGCATAAACAACCAAGTAGCTAAGTCCGATAACGTAAACAGGAAATAGGGGAAGGTGCAACGTCATTAGAACGACTTCATTTCTATTAATAAATTTCCGTCCCTACCCCGACGAGGGTGTGGAATGTCAGAGTTCTCGCCGGCGACAGCGTCTGACTGATCAATGCAACACGGCGTGTTGCTGAGACCGTGCCTCCGTTAACGCTCGAATGCTCTCTACTATACAATAATAAAATGGAGTTCCCGTATCGTAGATGTAAAATAATAACATCGAAAATATGATTAACCTTGCAGTAAGTAATGTATTATCTGAAAATTGGCGTTTTTTATCAAAATTAATATTTTTCGAAATGAGCCGAAGACTGAAAGTGTTGACGTGACTCAGACATGAAGATATGAAGAATGATCAGCGCCAGGTTAAATAAGTATGTGGTAAAAGGAAGAGGAAAGTAAGGAGAAAACAAACGATATGTGAATGAATGGGTAGAGTGAAATAACCGAGTACTGCCTGTAATAACAAATAATCTGTTCAGGACACACCGGTATATAATCGAAAATATTGAATTATTTAATTAATCTTAATAATTCAATTACGACAATTTCCAGTTGTGAATACTCAATGATGACGAACAAAATGGTATGACTAACAAAAGTCCTGTTACTTTGCTCGCTTAACACATGCCTCACTGAATAATATATACCAGAGATAGTATTTTTCTCTGAAGTAATTCTACGTGAAAGGAACCAGCACTGTGATGCAACGCTGGGATTCCACCAAGTTTTACGAATTTCATTAGCTTACCATAAAAAGATAAAGCATGAAAATTGGAGTTCGTATAGTTATGCAATTATAAATCTTATATATATATATACTGTCGAAAAAATATAAATACTTCATAACGTTGTGTAATGCGTCGTGTTTAATTTACGGTTTACTTAAAAGCGAATTATAACAAATTTTCTGATAAATTAAGACTAAATCCCTCAAATGTCTTTTGAAAGATTACAAAGACATTAAACAGAAAATTTGCAAGCCGGTTTTGTACCGTCGCTCATACTTTCCTGAGAGACAAAATGTAACTTGGTGCATTTTATTTTGTCAAATATCACCTCTTCAATTTAATTTACCTTACATTTATAAGAGTCTTTTGTCACAACTTTGCATAAGTACACACTTAACCCATTAAGTTATATAATTTCAATAATGCAAAGGTTATTATTAGAGATTGAATGTAACCGCAACTAGGCATGTTCTGAACGTGTTCTAAATAAGTTTCAGCATCCTACTTGCTCCTTACGATATTGTACCGAAATTATATAACGTTTTTGTAGGGGGAAGTTGACTTGCCATTTAGCATTAATGGGTTAATCAAACTCCAATGGCTGACTGTAATGTTCAATTATCGATAGTTAAAGCAAAGCGATCTAATTTACTAGAAAATTTAAACACTGGGCTTGACTAAATGGTTAATAGCAAAGCCTCGTGGTGGGTTCAAGAAATTGTTTTAAGTGATTGTATCAGATGAACGTGGTAAGCTAGAACTTATTTTAGCTGAAAAAGCTTTTAAATACTTTCACATTTCCTACATTAAAGAGTACAAGTGCATATCAGTATCTGAGAAAATGTAAAAAGTTCATAGAAGAACATTAATCACGAGTTATTGCATCAAAGAGCTAAAGAAACAAAAATGAAATTCAATATGCACAGTCTGTGGTCTACAAATTAAAATTCCTTTTTTACTATTTAAGTTGACTGTTCGTACTCGAAACAAACAGTGAATAAGAAATTAATATCGTGAATTGTTATGTGATTCTGTAAATATTATTTTACAGAACCACAGACCACGTCTATTCAGTCATAACTTTAACTATCCCTGTTCTCTATCTTAGGCTCAAAAACAGCCTCTGAGAAAATGTTCAATATGAATCCCTTTGATGATATTGAGAGTTTGAGAGAAGTAATAGCTTCTAATACAATCAAGATTTTTAATGAAAGACTTCGTGCAGAACAAAAAGTTTTGTCTGGAGGACTACAAAAGTCAGCATCGACTACAAAAATAAATTACCCGAGAGTTAAATAATAAGGGTTATTAATATAGGCATAAAAACAGTGGTAAACACTAGAGTAAGACTTGCCATAAAAAGCGTCAAAATGGCCAAAATAACAAACGTTTCTGCTGGCATTCATGAACCGTGCTTTAAAACGTTCATTTTCAATGAGTTATTTTTCTTGTTCTTCAACTTAGGTGTGGTGTGTTAATGAAGAGTTAGCGTACCTACAGTTTTCTGTAACATTTATTCAAAGAACTCTTCGTCCAGTCCTACACTATAATACATTACTGAGCAGAGTGTGTTTTTCAACACAACTAACACGCACCCACAGGTCCAATACGACCAACGGCTGAATAGAGATTCTTATATCCATTCAATGGTTTTACAGTTAAAACAATCTTATCTAAAACCTGTAACAGCACACTGTGCAGTATACGCGATCTAAAATGTCAGACTTTTTAATTTTCGAAGTTTTCTGCTCGTTACGACTTCTTGGAATTACTCCACGGAGTTGTTCCGCAGATTATAGAAAGACATTCCACAATTTTCACAAAAATAATAGATACTTACTAAGAGAAAAATCAATAGCAAAAATCGTTCCTATTTTTTACGAAGAAGTACCCAAAGTTTCCAGCTTCCTCTGAGAGGTTTCGTGGTCGTTCTTGTTCGCTTTCACCGGCCAACTAACAAGAAAACTTCTATCCAAATAAAGCAGCTGATTTCTATAGAAAAGAAAGCACAAGAAGACTGCTGTAAAGGTACTTTATGGCATCATTTGAAAGCTTTATTTTTTAAAGAAAATTGAAATCTTACCGTAAATTTGAATACGATTACCCTGTTCTGAAAACATTGAATGTGATTGCTACGCGTGTTAAAATCTAATGGACGATAACTAAAAATTTCACAACTACAAAAAATAACAAAAAAAGTTAAAATACTTTATAAAAAGTTGAATTTAATTTTAAGAACTTAGATGAATATAAAAAGAAGAATCGAGAACTGAAGAGAAAAAATTAATGTAAAAGAAGTGTTCTGTGCTCCACACTGCAGTTTTAGGCAAAATTTGAAGTGAACTTCGTAGGTATGAGTGTGAACGTATAAATTGCAGCATTTGGAAACTAGGATAATTCATCACTCATCGGATCAAATGGAACGTCAAGTATCGCCATCTATCACCTGCAGAAGCAAGCCCCTCGTATAATAATGTTTCAAGAAAAAAATTCACCCTCACGTTTCCAAAGGCAATCATTTTTACCTTGATTGAACAATGGAAGCAAGACTTTGATCGTGTACGTTTCTACTTTTTGTTCTTTGTTTTCTATTGTTCATGCTTTTTGCACCTCATCTTCCATGAATGTTTCGTAAAGAGTTTTTTATGAGACTTGCCAAAACCAAACAGACCAAAAACAGGTTTGAGTAACCGCCGTACAAAGCTCTATGTGGATCTGGAACATGCTGTTGCAATGGGACGCTGTACCTGATGGGCAAACAATATTGCTTGTCTGACGGGGCCAAAAAATCAAGCTCGCCTGAGATTTTGGTACCAAAGAAAACGAATTTTTTGGCAAGTGGCGTCTTCGCCCATGTAACATGGAACGCCTCGTACGTTCACGATAAAACTTGTGCTTCAACATCAATGACTTTGAAGAAATATTTCTCTATAAACTAATGGTATTCGACAAAAGGAACACCCAAAAAACGATGGTATGGTATGTTTCATCTCTACGTAATCCTCGAATAAGTAGCAAACATTAAAAGATCTTCATTCTATTTTACTTCAGAATTGCTGTTTTAGCTTAGATTGAGCTGTGTGGCGACAGAGAGGCGCGTGAGTATTGACGAACCTACTGACCTGTAGAGACGTGTCACTAGCGAGACTGGCATCACTCATGATGATGTCACTAGTCACAATGGCATCACCTGTCACGATGACATCACTAGTCACAATGCCATCACCTGTCATGATGACATCACTAGTCACAATGGCATCACCTGTCACGATGACATCACTAGTCACAATGGCATCACCTGTCATGATGACATCACTAGTCACAATGGCATCACCTGTCATGATGACATCACTAGTCACAATGGCATCACCTGTCACGATGACATCACTAGTCACAATGGCATCACCTGTCATGATGACATCACTAGTCACAATGGCATCACCTGTCACGATGACATCACTAGTCACAATGGCATCACCTGTCATGATGACATCACTAGTCACAATGGCATCACCTGTCATGATGACATCACTAGTCACAATGGCATCACCTGTCATGATGATATCACTAGTCACAATGGCATCACCTGTCATGATGACATCACTAGTCACAATGGCATCACCTGTCATGATGATATCACTAGTCACGATGGGATCACATGTCATGATGACATCACTAGTCACAATGGCATCACCTGCCATGATGGCACCGCTGATCATAATGACATCACCTGTCATGATGTCACCGCTGATCATAATGGCATCAACTATGAAGAGCTGGTTTGACCACGCATAGTGAAGCGCACTCTTGCATCACAGATCAATGGTGGAAGCCCTGGCTGTTGTGGCATCCCCTGTACATAGCTCGCAGTACCACCTACATGTCCCCACCACCTATCCATATTTGTACGATTGTCTGTAATTACACCGCTACTCATAGTGACTTTAGCTGTTCACTGTGGCATCATCTGTCTCTAACAGTATCATTTAATAACGGTATCATCATCTGTCTCTAGCGGTATCATCTATTAATGGTCTCATCATGTCTCTAGCGGCATCATCTGTTGATAGTGTCATCATTTGTCTCTAGCGGCATCATCTGTTGATGGTGTCATTATCTGTCTCTAGCAGCATCATCTGTTGATAGTGTCATCATCTGTCTCTAGCGGCATCATCTGTTGATGGTGTCATCATCTGTCTCTAGCAGCATCATCTGTTGATGGTGTCATCATCTGTCTCTAGCAGCATCATCTGTTGATGGTGTCATCATCTGTCTCTAGCGGCATCATCTGTTGATGGTATCATCATCTGTCTCTAGCGGCATTATCTGTTGATGGTGTCATCATCTGTCGGCACCCTCTACTAATAACGGTCCCTCTTCTCCACAATAGCACCACCATCTGTAATGGTACAACCTGTCTGCTTTACAAATCTGTTTCAAAATAGAGAGGGAGAGGGAGAGAGAAGGTGCAATCATGCGACTTTGTTCGAGGTAGCCCAGATAAATGATGTTGGGGCCTGCATGTCAGATAATACAGTGCATAATGATGCTGTTAAAATGATTGCTGTGCTGAGAACATGCCATGAGAATGAACGTATTCCCTATAAATATGCGTTACTTTTTATGCTACATTAATCTAAGATCAAATTTCATTTACTTTCCCACTGATATTTTAATGAAGAGAAGCTACGCACCTCTTAAAATTAATAAATTGTAACACATTTGTTTAGCACCAAAATTTAAACCATTTCATTTTCTTGGCTTAGCTTTAGGTTAAATTAGGACTCAGAAATTGTGTTTCCGTTTCCTTCCGTTATTTCAAGTTAAAATGAAAATTGTGGAACACAGCTATTTTTAGCCACATTTCTGGCAGGCGTTCTTAAAACAGAATGAAGGCGTTTAAGGACGAAAATTAAGAGGTGTTATGCTCTCAATATCAATTTTTGACTCAAAGAAAATGCGTCATAAGTATTATTATGTTTATTAAATCTGTTAAATTACTATTCCATGGGTATGAAACGGCCATAGTCCTGTCGTGTGCAGCAAACATCACATTCACTCTGATGCTGGATCACGTCCTCGGCAACTACATAAATGAGTTCTATGTTTTTTTAAATACTAAAATTTTCATTCCCTGATTCATGTCTCATTTCTTTCTCTTAATTTTTATGTTGAGTAATTAGTTGTTTTGATGCGTTCAGAAAATATCAAAAGCATTGTTTACATATATCAGTGCAGAATTTTCAGTTATGTTCTTTTTGTTGTACTAGTACGTTACACTCTAGAGGAAACTTAGATTTTACCAACCTTTTGTCAGATCGGATGCTGAGGCAAAAATGCCAAGAATCTACCAATTTCAAACGAGGTTATCAAGCTCCGTCAGAAATCTCGCTAGCTTCTCTCGCTGTAGCAACTTCTAGGAATTCACACAAAATTTCGTTAGCGGTTATGACCATCGATCGAAGAAAAGAACTTCTTATCTCTTGAACTGAGGGAAATGCTCGCCCTATCGCCGTCCAATAAAGGAGTCTAGTGAACGAGACACGACCTCAGTATACGGCAAATTACTTCAAGCAAGGCAGGAAGCCATGCTGGAACATCGATACAAGTCCACGTGATCGGCGAATAGGGATAATAATCTCTTCAGCTGAATACTAACGCTTGTAATATCGGTTAAGAGATTCTTAATGATTGAGCGCACAAATATCGTTAAAAACTAATATACAGAAAACTGATGTAGAACTTTAATGTTTTTTAGTGAACAGTTCTCGAAAGTTACACAGCGACATTGAAAATGTGCTCATTCTAATCAATTCTGCACGAATCGAGCGTTGCATTCAGCTAATTAAAGGTGTATGCCTGGCCAACCTCGTCCATTGCACTATTTAAGTTTCTAACTCATCGAAATAACTGACTGTGTTAAGCAATAAGCTTTATTATATCATATAATACTACAAGATGATGGAGACATATAAACAACTCCCACTAGCTGACACCCTGATTCATTTAATTGCGTATTTTACTGCCCATCAAAATTCTCAGTGTGAAAAACCGAAGATATTTTTCATTCGCATGACTTTTTATAGCTGAAATTCAAAAAATAATAATGATGCATATCAACTTCAACAAAGAAAACAGTTTTGCTTTGAAATTCAGCTAAGTGTAGTCCATTTTTATGAAAACGAATATTACACGTCGGTGGAAGGAATTGCACCAGGCTTACAATTGAAAGAGTACCTGAGCGTAGTTAATAGCCTGTCATATTTTCTATTAAAAAACTGTACGATTTGGATAGCTGCAGTTGCGATTGGGGAGTTTCCTTGACTGATATATTGAACGCTTGTCATAAAGCTAGGATTGAATACACAGTACAAAAATGCTTGGAGAGACAAGCCACTTCACATTTATCAAGGGATTAGTTTCATGAGGCTAATTTTTCCTACATCAGATAATGTAACAGTGCACAACGGGTTATTGATAATACGAGTAGCTTTTTGTAATCAGTTTCGTGTCTCAATATTTTTGCATCTCTTCTTTACAACGCGATGCATCCTACTAACTGAGATGGAGACAACGTCACGCAGATGTGATGTGACAAAAAGCTTTTTGTCCATAGCTTGACAAATGAGAGATGGATAACAGCTGTCTTTTACAAGGTCATTATTTATGAATATACTCCTAAAAGGAAAGCAGTAACGCTAAATGATTTAATTTAACTTAACAATAAACATATGTTTGAACAATGCCCTATAGAAGCAAATAATTATTTACAATAGTCATCCATTACGATCAATAACATTGGATGGTTTGAAAACTGAGAAATTACCTATAAGTTTTCCGTTGCATTCTGTTTTGAATTATTTTGAACGTCAAATCCTCGAGTAATCGCTCAAAAGTGATAGCACTTGTCAGAATTCCCACGTTAGCTGCCGTTAGCTTAAGAAATTTTCCGCATCAAATAACACGTATTCCGAAGCATGAATTCTGGGTATCCATGTGTAATCCTACAGGCTTACCGACGCAATCGTAGCGCTTCTCACTGGTCCTAGTTCAATTCTAGAAACTCCGTGACTGATTGAAAATTATCGCGAACTATTCCTCTGTTGTCTGTGTCTCTTTGCTGCAGTGCAGTTTTTAAATAGTGTTAGTCAGAGTCTAAGATCACTATTACTGGAGGCTCCTTGATGAATTCCTAGACTATCCTCGTAGAATTAAAATTTTCGAACCTAAATCAGGTCACGGCTATACCACTTTTAAAAGTATTACGCAGCACACAACACACCAAGGGTCTTACAGAACACACCAAAAGCCGCACACAACACACAGAGGGTCGAACACAACACACCAAAAGCCGCACACAACACACAGAGGGTCGAACACTACACACCAAAAGCCGCACACAACACACCAAGGGTCTTACACAACACAACAAAAGCCGCACACAGCACACCAAAAGCCGCACACAACACACCAAAAGCCGCACACAACACACCAAGGGTCTTACACAACACAACAAAAGCCGCACACAACACACGAGGGTCATGCAGATACAAAAGATCCTCAGAGATTACCGCAGTGATGAACCTCATGGAGTTGGGCAGGAAGGTTTGGCCGTGGGACACACAACTTTTCACGAAAAACTTTGAAAATTTAACGAAGAAAATCTTTTGAGCTTCTCGAAAAATATGATACGAAAAAATGAACTTCTATTTGCCGTTCATCCTTTTTTATGATGAAGTTATTTACATAAAAATGTACATTTTGATAAAACAATGCCAAATTGTGCACTCGTGTCCCACAATAAAACTTTTTCCATATTATAATTTTCCATACAGTTCTTACGCTAACTTATACCAACTAATGTTGAATTTACTGCTCTTTAGTTCCTGCTCAATTTTTGACTTTCCAGAAGAGTCAAGATTCATGGAAAAGCCCGTACTCTCTTGCCAATGTTGAAAATAGCCAGGTCTCACTTTTAAAGCTCGACTGAAAATTCTTCTCTGGTAAAACGCGAAATTGAAACAAAAAGATTTTATCTCTTTTGCCAAACGTCTGCCGGTTTTCTAACATTCAACTCTTTGGAGTGTCTTTGGAGTTCGATTTTGGCATAAACAACTTTGTTTACTCCTTGCTTCAGAAAGTGACGTCTAGTTTGTTTAATTATAATGCACAACAAGCCTTAGAAATATGGATTAATTCATACTTAATTAATTATAACACCCTTATAAATTAGATGCAGCAATTTTTCGCGTTAAGTGTGTTAAGCCTGTCAGCCTTTTTCTCCATCAGTTTGAAATGCTACCTCTTCTTTAAATAAATTAAATCATATTTACTATTATTGATGCCGCTCAATCATTTTACCCAGAAGATATTTAAACTTTTACTCTATATTTTATTTTCAACCACTGATCCCACTTGCTGGAAAAAAAAACTGATTCGACTTACAAGTCATAGAAATACAATCCAGTTTTCTAAAGATACATCCAAAGGAAGCTTGGTGCAGCTGACATCCGTTGCAGAAAAGCTCTGGAAAACACATATTTCTTATACGTTCTTATTTTTCTATGCCCAGAGTTGCTTAGAATTTCAATGTTGTAGTAATCAAGCATGGAGCATAGTTTGCCACACATTTTGATTTTTTCATGTTTCAAATGAGATAATTTAGAACACAGAATTTTATTTTGCGTTGCATAAAAATATGTATATATTAATCTAAACATGAAGGTTCATTTCAACTCACCTGTTATTTCACTGAGTCATATGTCCAGACTTCGATGAGTTGCGTGGATGGTTGTCATTGGTAATGAAGTTAAAGGCACTTGAAAATTATTACAGTGAAGATTAACCCATGCTGTAATTTGAATATTATTTCTCGTTAAAGGAAGTTTTAATCGCAAGCTCTGTATCGGTTCAGGCCCATTTTGAAGCTAATTTTAAACATCGGTTAATGGGGCTGCAGGCCTAAGATTCTACCAAATCTCCTCAAATTTTAAGACAGAAGGACATCAGTGTCACGACCATCTATTATTTCAGCACAATTGTGAAATTGCACTCCGTAAAATTGTTGGTCTCGAAAACAGTACGTTAAGATGGACTGAATAAATGGATTCGTCGCAGGATCCGCACTTGTTTTGAAAAGGAAACCAATAAATATCTTAACCTTAATATTTAAATAGTTAAAACTTTGCGATAAGCTTACCTATGAGGCCAGTAGAACTGACCGTAGAACAAGTAATACTGACCTGAAAAAGCCTGCGGAGGTTTGCGAATAACCGTAGACGCGTTTTGTGGATGATACTCGTGCCATCGATAGGTGCTGCGGTACTCCGAGTGCAGCTGCTGTATACAGGAACACAAAACTGAAGTTAGCCAGCAGCGATTTTTGTTAAAATCAAACTTAAAATATTGAACAACGCAGTTACTAAAGTCATATTCTCATATTCACTCTGTTTCTCTGTGTAATGGAGGTTTACACACGCAATAAGATTTTCAGTAGATGAAATAAAATTGTACTGTCAATTGTTTCCTGTAAGATTAGCAACTGATGACGAGTATAAGCATCGTACAAAAATAAAAATCACAGGTAGTCAATTCATGTTCTCAAATTCTCTTCACATAGTTCTGAGATTTCACCCTGAGGAAAATTAAGACACTAGTATAACTCAATTCCTGAACTGTGCTTCCAAGACACTCTGGAGTTTCAAGCAAAAATTTCTGAAAGGATGGGACATTTGAGGCAGTAACTCGGCAGTAATTTCAACTAAAATGAGTTACTGGATTTCAAAAATAGATGGACGGGAAGAAGGAAGTCATTAACCAATCGAAGGTTTAAAAATAGCCTCCACAAATTAGCTGGTGATAGTTGAGTACATGCAGTGAGCATCAAAATCTGTTTTGGCGTAAATTAAAACATTCTATTAATGAATCATTTGAGAATATGTAGACATACGAGAAGCAGTCGATCACTGCCAATAGAATGTGTTAAAGCTAAACAAAATGAATGCATACGTATATGTATTCATATCGTATCGTTACATCAAGTGGCACACTGCAAACAAAGTGCATTCTTTCTTATGAACTCTTAAACTCCATAAAAATATTTTTTAAGCTCTCAAATCCAACAAAAAATTAAGGCGTTGGCACAAAAATTTTCGCCTTTATTCCTTTATTAATTCCACTTTTCCAATGCACATCATATCAAGGACTAAACTTGTGCAGCCAAATAGGTCGATCAGTCAGACTAGAACTTTCTTCCTCCTATCATATTTTTACAAACGGAACAAAATTTTTACTGAATAAATTATGTCTTTAGAATTTTAGCGCTTCAAGGCCTCTGTTGTTCCAACTTCAAGTTGTTTACCTTTTTATCTGAGCTGAAGAATTTACCTCGTGACTTTTTGAGCCCAAAGCTAAGTGTCAACAAGTGATACTGGCTTGCTTTTGAACAGAATAACAAGGAAATGTGAGCAATGTAGTTTGTTATCCTGGCAGGAGCGATACCTGCAATTTAATAGTTACTCATATTGAAAGAGCCTTGAAAACGGCCTAACAAATCCCATATTATTGTTGTGATAATTTTCTTTCAGATGTGCGAAATACGAATTGCTGCTGGAGTAAACAGCTGTGATCCTGAACTTTTTCAGTTGTAACTGCTGTTATTCAACTGTCAAAATTGCTAGGTCAAAACTACTTAACAGCTCAATACTGTAATAAGAAGAAAATATAATAACACACGTGTGGAGTTTACGATTGAAGAGTTTTATTGTGATGCATAACTTTGAAATTACTAATGAGCCTCGAGAATGAATATAAATGAGTTCTTAAAATAATTCGAAATAAACAATAACTGAGAGTGAACATATCGACATGATGAAACATGTTATAGTTCACATGCAGGCGATGTGCTTGGAAAAGTTCATTCTTCTATCAAAAAGCAACTGAGCTGAAGTAAAATTAAAACAGTTGATGAAACGTACTCTAGGGAAAATGCAGCACCGGTAAGTCATTATTCCAAGTGCCGGCAGTACAGAAATGGGAAGAAGGAAAACTTCCTGCACGGTGATCTTGTTTCAAAACAACGAAAAGGGAAACATGAACGTCACAACAAAACGAACAGCACAGCACAGTGGCAGTAAATTAAATAAATCTAGAAGTTAAACTTTTGTTCATGCTAAAATGTTGCATAGGAATATTTATAAATTAGTGATCCAAAAAAAACTATTGATGAATTTCAATTCGAAAGGAATATTTTTTGACCCACGTTCCATATTTTGCAAAGCTCACATCCAGATGACATAATCAAATGCTCCATGTATTACCTGTAACACAGTAAATCAGTGAGTCGTTTCAGCAACAAGTCACACACTTCGCTGACTGTATTGAAATAGAATAAAGAAAGAAAAAAATCGAACTTTCTAATTATTTAATTTAAAATGGCTCTTTCGTCTGAACGGTAGCTTTTTATCTTAAAATTAATTTACTTGTTTTCAACAATAAGTGAAACGTTTAGCCTTGAAGTGTTGTCCCTCTGATGATATTAAGAAAGCTTCTGAGACGGGAATTTAACTGTATCTAGGCCTCGTCTTTTATTATAAGTGAAAAATTAGCGTCCCTACAATTTGGAAAATTGCCGAACGGCTGAAAATTTCAGTCTTTTTGCCCGAACTACATTTTTCCGAGCTTGAGAAAAAGAAGTAAGCGGGAAAATATATAATTCTACCAAATACCACCGTGGGAAAAGAAATGGCCACACTATCGCAGGACGTTCCCAGTTCCCACACTAGAGGGCTAGTTATCTTGTCCACATTGCGCTCATGAAGTTACTTTGTCTTCTTTATTATAGAAAAGAAAGTTAGATTGAAGATCGTGAATCTGTGCAGAGCTCGTAAGAGAGTGAAGCAAATCACCAGTTATGACCTCATATCGCAGCAAACGCCTTCGGGAAATTGTTCGGAATGGGACGAGAAATCGACTCAATCATTTGCTCTATTTTGCTGCTGGAAGCCGGAGGCCACTAAGACGCCTGCTCTATAATTACCGTGCCTTAGAGACAGCCAATGTGTTATGAGCTCACGGTAGAGCTGATGGAAAATACATTCCTCATTATTTAACTACTGTCAGAAATACATTCAAATTAAAATAACAATAGAAGTACAGTATACTATTAAATGATCACCGCAGCTAAACCTTTACTGCTCTATCAAAAATTGTACAGTATACATAGCTTTGTCACTGAAGAGAACAAATCTATATATCACGGTCCAACAGAGTTCTTCGGTTTTGACTAATCGACTAATCTAAATATAAATAATAAAACATTATATCTGTCCTTGATCAACTTGTTCGCAGATTAAAATGTTCCATTGTTCGCTCCACAATTCTGTTCAGCTTAGTCTCGAGCGTTAGGAAATTGCTGCGTATCAAGTCCTTCTACACTAATGAACGGCACCTCAGCAGAAACTAAGCATCATTATATATCTTGATGTAACACTAGATTGAGTCAACTATCGTCGCTTTAATAAACTGAGCTAAAAACTGAAACAGCTGAAAGCCACTTTCGTGAAGTTTGATTATCTTCTTGTGTATATTTCATATCTTTAAGAACAATTACAAAATCTTAATTTGAACTAAAATTATAATCATGTTCAGTATAACAATAACTAATTCAATTATGAAACACCTAGTAACTTGTTTTTCTATGTTCTTTGAAATTATCCTGTCGTTCGTAAGTGCCTCACATTAAATTTAAACGTCCTTCGCACAAAAATGACTTATATAAGTCATTTCTTTACCAGACATTTTTTCCCAGAAAATATTTCCCCACAATGTAACTAATGACGTCCAGTCGCCGTTTGATGAACTCATAAACGAGGTTTCATATTTTTCTGACTGTCTCGCCTCAATCAGACCTCGATCTGATTGAGCCACGGAGATCGCTTTCGAGTGACAAGTTCAGATTAGTTTTCACCTTCTGCTGTCCAGATGTAACATGAACAACTTTGACTGGAAAGAAAACATTAAATTTGAATTAAGTAAAATGATTATGCATCTGTTCAAAGGAAATTCAGAAAAATTAGAAGCGAAAGATTGTCTTACACTGCAAAGGATGTTTCATTGCGTATTTAAAGGCTTTTTTTCAATAGGCCTCTTTAATAATTTTTTATGGTACTCTGAAATCCAATGATGATCAAAATCAAGTTATGAATTTTGCTATTTCAAAAGGCTCAAGCTCTAATTTCATCTACGTTAATGAACATGACTCAGCTAGAATATGGAACTATGACTGTCTTCTTAAGGCAGTAAATAATTGTGAAGCTGAAAAATAACTACTAAATTCTTGCTTGTTATATTCTGACTGTGTTTACTGTTTTATAATTAAGGCATTAGGTCAACTAAATAAAACTTTAGAAACGACCAAGTAACACTGAAGAGATTGAACCAAGAAAATTGATCTGGGATATTCATAATGAGCCATGAAAGATCTAAGGAACTTTTTCAATAGGCCTACAAGTCATGAATTATATCCTTTCAAAATTGATATCCTCAATCAGCGAGTGCAACCGTCACATCAGTGTGGTCATGCGTACTACAACACCCTCAAAAATTACAACGATAACTCTTAGTTCACAGTGCAGTAAGAGTGTAAAGTTTAGTCAACATATGAAGTAACGCATATTCAGACTGCCCTTAGGCTGGAAATGAGATAGTTTGAGAACCGCTTCAACGCCATAAAAGAATAGAACGACCGACCCTCAGACTCAACGGAACGGTAGGACTCAGAAAAGTCTACGCCAGCAGAAGTAATGACGAAGAAACTTGTCGCCGCATCCAAATGGGAAGCTACGATCGTGCAGTCTCGTTGATGAGTTTCCGATCCTTTAATGGACTTCGATCTTTATCGGTTTCCGAGAAAATGACTTGCATGAAATTAGCTCTAACATTCGCAGTGTTGACAGTTTTTCCCTATAGCAGTAAAACCAGAAGTTGCATTTAAAGAACGGCGAACTGAAGTGACATATTTATAAAGCATATTGAAGATCATTCCACAACTCGAATAATTTTGTTCCCATAAAGAGAATTGCATACTAAATTTTTACAACAGATGCGCCATCAAAAAAATCATTATAGTATTAGAATCAATCATTATTCTCATACCACTCAGGTATAGACCAACTTTAAGCAGTTTCAAATAAAATCAATGACATTCCACGTAATCCGAGAAAAATGGCTGTTATATATAATTGAAATGCATAAAATTGCATACAATAAAATAATTAAGCAATTGATGTTTTTGCTAGAAGAAACAGTAATTATGAAGAATTAATGAAGCACAATACTTCTCGGAATACCTTTATTTAGTAAAATGAATTGTGATAAAACGCAAGAACGACGCCGTCTAAACAGGAAACCTTGTTGCATCCTGCAATCTAGAGATGGAACAAATTTTTACTCTTAGACAACGATGCAGTTGAGCGACCGTGGAAAACAAATAATTTACGGGCTCAAAAATATCATCCATCGCAAACGAGCTATTAGCATTTGAAAATTACGTACAGCCTTGGAAAATTAGCACACTCCTGCAGAAAGCGATTCTCATTAGAAAAATTGAGTTTTAAACCTGGTCTTCGATGACTAAAGACCAATCAGGACACAATCAGAAAATCTAGCCGTGACACTTCTTCCAGCCTCATTGTTGCTCGGTTGTAGTGAAAGATATTCAAGCACCACCGCACTCAAGGGTGGTGCCAGATCCAGCTTGGATGGACAGCGTGAGTTCTCGATCTCCTGCTGGGCATGTGATCCAACACGAGTGCTACAATACCTGTCATACTCATACGCTGCTCTTGTACTTTTAATGAGCACATATACAAGTGTCCTGTTTATTTAATCTACGATTGGTGTTAGTAGAATTTGTAGTGAGTGAATTTTTCTGTTAGCAATAATCACACGAATTAGGGATAACTTTAATTCATGCATCACTTTCACTTGAGGAAAATATTATACTTCTTATAATTGACAACCATTTCTTTGAATGACAAATACGGATCAAAAGGTTTAATATGTATGTATGAACACAACATTTGAAACTGTCTACTCAGCAATTTCGAACGTCGGTAATATTTCAATACAATCAAAGTTTCGTCTATAACTCGCTGGCTTCAGTTAAATTATTGTAGAATACATCTCATCGAAACTCCCATGTTATACAAAAATGCTTCAGCTAAGTCATTGCTCAACTAAGCAGTATAAAGTTTCCTCGTTTAGATTCTACTCCAAAAAAAGTACAGAGAGAAAAAACTTCGTAAACATATCGACTATTTAATTACACATATTCTTCTTTCTAGCTGCACTTATTTTTCAGTAATTAATGATGACCAGCTATGAACAAAAGTGGACATGAAAATTCATCAATTTTCTGCGATGGACTACTAGTTCGGGCAACAAGATTTTGGCAAGCTCCATGGTCATAAGTTTGTATTCTACTATTCCTTTACACTCCATCTGTCCACCTAAAGTTCTGTCCTTTGCTCACAAACCTTCCACTTAAAAAAAGGTTATAAAGATAGTGAAAGCTCTGTTCTCATTATCTTTTCAGCCTGAGGCTGTTATTTCATTTTTTACAAATATTCAAGGCACCTCACCTCTCAATCTACGTGTTGCCACGACTCTCCTATCTCTTCCATCCCTTCAAATTTGAGCTTGTCAATTTATAACTGATTTGGAAGCAATTTACGAGGTCCATGTGACGAGCGATGTAGAAATTACTCATTTCCAGAAGCCGGTCGTATATAACTTTGATGAAGTAGGGTAGCAAAGTTCTCTCCAACATCAAACTTAATGCATAGATTCACAAACCAAAGCTTGTCCAAGTTTGTCAGCGCGTTAACGGGAGGTGAAGCATTAAACGATGTTTTTATTGAAAATATTTGTTAATTTGTTACTAAATAAAAAACCTACAATAAAATTCCAAGAATAAAACTTGCCAAACACAATTCAGGTCTTACAAAGATATTTGGAAAGAAAATTTGTAATCTCTATTGAGAAAGAAATAGCTTAAAAGGCTAGAAATTTTCTGTTGTAACCTTATAAAGGCCAATATCCTTAAAGGTCAATAACCCAATACTGCAACACTAAAATTTATGGCGTATATCAGTATAAAAACTGAATGAAAATTAGTTCACGACATGGATATTTAAAGCAATTTAGTTAATCATTTAATCAAATGGATACGATTACCATATTAAATTATTATATTTTAATTTGCTGGTATTTCATTTAGATAGTTCCATTTTCACTCTTATTCGTGTAGAAATTAAGTTTTTGTTCCTCTAATTTTTCTAATGAACTAATTCTTGCATCAAGAATTAAATTTAAAACCTTTCTCTAGTATTGTAAAGTAGAAGTGATTCCATGGAACTATTAAAAAATATTTTACTCCTGTATAAAAAAACACTGTATGGGAGCAGGAGTGTGATCCAGCTTTTTAAATACATCGTTGCCTTGTTTAGGTCAGCTGATTTCAATAGCAGTATTATAGAAATCGTTTTGCCCGACAAAATGGCTGCGTTGTTCAGCCATAGCTTCTCGAACAGTCAATAAATTGAAACGAAAGAATATTCACAGCTGAGTATTATTCATTCTCGAGATGACCTAACCCACTGTGCGCGTGTTCACATAAGAGAGTCATCAACTTCTTTTCCTCTAGTGTAAAGAAAGTCACAAAGACAAATAAGACAAGAAAGTGCTCTACCATGAGTCAACTCCTAGAGCCTCAAGACAAGCCCTGAGGCAAGAGTGTCGGTGTCAGAAGCGTTAGTTCAGCCGCTGTGGAAGAGCTCAAGCATTAGGCAGATTGAGTTGTCTCTGACTTCAATCCAGGCGATTCTCGTCAAATAAGAACCGGTCTTCAGTATCACACTTCAGTCCAACGAAGATATTAGCTTTGAAACCTTCAGCCCACACTTCACTCTCGTTCAAAGCAAAAAAAACACTTCATATTAATCAGAAGTGATAAAAGTGGGGCGAGTTTTCAGGTAATTTTAACGTATCGACTGAGTAGTCCACTACATCAAAATATTGAGCACAATGGTCTAAACTCTTGTTTCTTTTCGTGACCTCGTAAATTTTAGCTTTTCGTTGATGCTTACGATTTGTTTTGAGTATAAAAAATTCTTGACTTCTAATATATGTTCCATTGAGCTGAAAATTATTGCAATTAGTATATTAAAGGTCTAAGCTCTCTGTTTGATCAAATTTCATTTCTGTGATTAAATTGTAAAGCCACATGTATTTACATTATTGGGAACCATTCTTGAAAGTTAAGCTGAAGATCGAACGCATGTTTATTACATTTCAATACAATGTAAATTACAGTGTATATTCTGCAAATTCAAGAAAAATATTTTACAGTACTTGCTAAAGCACGAAATTTAAAAAGATGTAGAGGATGAAGGCCATAGAGTCTCATTGAATAAAAACAGCCCAAGTGTTTGAAAAGTAAATCAAAATTTAAGCTGATATGATACTGTTTGATAGTGCGAAATGAGTTTATATGAAATAGAACATGTGTGGGTACTGAGAGAGAAGATTGAAGGATCAGTGGTGTTTAAAGGGGCTTGGCACGCCACAACTGGCTGGTTTATAAATGTATTAGGTTAGAAGTGAAAAGCACTTGCCTTTGTAATATCTAAATCACGTTTTGGAACGAACAAAAGACACTATAATGTTAGTGACTGAGGTTTGCTTGTAGAGTTTTGCACGCTGTGTGCAAGGGATTAATAGAATAAAGAATTCGTGTTGTGTGGGCCAGGAAGATATTACCTCGGCTCTGAGAAACTCCAATCACCTGGCGTCGTGCTTTTAAGGAATCTGAGTAGGAGAGAAAGGCCCACTACTATCTAATCATGGTAAACAAGCGGTTTATTTACACTAATAAATCTACAAGTTTATAGTAAATAAAAACCCTTCTACAAAGAGGTCGAGGAGGTATCGACGAACATGCAACATGAGAGGCAGTTGCCTTACCTAGATGCTATACACAACTCTTGACAGCGCCGAATAAAGAGTTAACGACCAACGAAAGATCAAATAGAACTATTTCGTTGTATAAACAGCGAGCTCCAACCGGTGAGTTGAAATTTAAATGGTTTGTCAGCTGCAGCGTACGTGCTCAGGTCAAGAACAACAAGAACTTTCCACGGACTCTCGAAAGCGCGTCTTTTACCAAAACCTCGTCCCACTCTACGACTGAGGCTCCGACAATTGAGCAATCCGTAGGTATTTGTCTAGAAGTTTATTGAGGAAAAAGATTGTTTCAGGCACTCTATTTGAGTGATCAGATGAAAGGAAAACGAAGTGCTCTCCATCACTTAAGTTCGATGAAGCTCAGAATGCATCCTGAGAACTGATATAAATTTTATTCGCCGTTTTCCACAGAAGATTAAAGTGCGCATAAGGGGATTGTGAGCAAGAGCAGCAACGTAGAAGCAATTGTAGAAGGCTACACGATGTCATTAGAAACCAGTTACTATGCAGACCATCTCCTTAATTCTTGAAATCTTGGAGAGTAGAGTTGAAGTTATGTTTCAGAACTTTATTTAGTATTTGCTTCTCAAATGTATAATTTCAGTTTATAGATTTTGCAGTACAGTGACAATATTTTGTTCAAAAAGTTAGTGAAACTTACGGTGATTGTAAAATGATGTTTAGTTATTAATGTTTTAGTAGCAATTCCACCTGAGAAATAATCAACAATTATTCAATCTTATTTATATTTAGAAACTGAAACTCTTATTACTCGTAAAACTTAGAGTTATTAATTTTATGTATTGAAATAGTGGTTAGTAAATTTCATAGCCCAGGTTTACTCATTCATCTTTCGATATTTTTATCTCATTTATGAATAACTTTAGTTTTTCTTCATGTAATAATATAATTGTGAATGATGAAGATTGCCTGCAGCTTCAATTGAGTATGGAAAGTAATTGTATAAATTTGAAAACGAGATGGGGTAAAATCATTAATTTATTTTCTGCTTCTTGCATTCAAATTTATTACTTTATTGCTTAAGGTTTAATAAAATACTTTCTGTGAGAATACAAAATACATTCAACAACCTAATAGAATATCTAATTTTTGTAGCCTGTCTATTAATGTTACTTAAAATGCACTATCATAAAAGTTAGAGATCATAAATGAATTGGTCAATATCAAATTTTAACAATAAAAAATTATTATTTTCTTAGTAAAATAGTTCAATTTATTCAATTACAGCGCATAATAATCTCTGAAATCTACAGTCTGATTTCATCCCACGTTATGTATGAGTTTTCCTGTTAACAACTTCGTCGTCTCGAATGCATTTCTCGCCTAATTTAATTTAAACTTTATTAAAACATAATTTAGTATCACTTTTAATGTAGATAAAACGTCTACAGTGAAATTTGAATCGAACAACTTGAGATCTGCCTGTAACAACTGCTATTCAACTTCACGCTACCAGTGAGCATCGCCTCTTGAAATAAATCCCACAAATGCGTTTGTCTACTGCTGCAAAATTCGTTGCTAATAAAGTAGACTCTAAGAACAGCAGTGGAGATTATAAGGATAAGCCCAGCTTCTGGGTGATGAATTTATGGTGCAGTAGCGTTAATTTAATCATAAGCTTATTTTTAGAAGGATGGGTTCAGCGGTCAGATTGATGGTGATTAAAACACTCGAAGAATGTATATTTCAAGCAACTTTGAAAAACAAGTTGACCTAATCCTTGATCAATTGAATCGTAATTCAATCTTATTGTGTAGCTGTTAGAGAGTCGCGCTACTCTATGACATTCTTCAGTAACGAATCTTACCCGTAGAAATGTGTTTTACAGACAGAATTAGGTTACCTGACGCTAATAAGAGTTTTCTTGTTTATTTTATTAAGTTAAAACGAAAAATTACGAGCATATCACTGGTAGGAAAAATTTGCAAAAGCGTTTCTCTGCCCTGCAAAGAAAATTCATGTACGTCTTGTACTGAGTAAATTTTTAGGGAGCTTCATTTTCGAGCGAAACAAGTGCCCCATGCACCAGTGCACAAGTGTTTTATGTACCACGCTTGGTAATGTACTTTGCTAACGGATCATTTACACAAGCTCTAGGGCACATTTAGCTCCAAATGGCCAAACTGGGAATGTAGAATTATTCTAATTTCACTTTTTTTTAATATATATGTTGTAAACTTCCATCTTGAAAAAAATGAATCAACAATTCATTTTTCTTTAAATTGCAATTGCTTTTCACGAGGCCTCATAGATCGAGTATTATAACATATTCATATAATCAATTTGAATCTTTGGTTTCTCTAGTACTATTTTCTCATTAACTCAGACATGTATCATAGCAATTGAATTGTGTTCTCATATGCTTGTTTCAAACCTCAAAGTTTTGATCTAAACGTTGCTTGTAGAAATTTCGATGAGAATTGAAAAATATTTCAATAAGAAAATCCTGCACTACTCCATGAATTATTTAAGCGTGGTCAAAATTAATCGTTAAGTTGCGTAAATAATTAATACTAAAAATGCTCAGTAAAAGCAGTTCAAGTTCTGCGTCGGACCATGTTGTGCTTTGCAGTGCCAAAATTACTACGACACATTTCGAAAGAGCCATTCATCTAGAAAATAAAATGGTCCAAAAGCGGATACTGAGCCTCGATACGACATAAAACAGTGGTCCAAGCGGGCTGGCGGCAGGTACAGGCTTTCACAACGTCGTTTACGCCAGAGTGTAAAGCATCGCTGCTTCCTGCCCCTGTTGCTCTGACACACGACTTGACCAAATAAAACACGCCAATGGCACCGAGCTTAGTTCAAATCTTAAGGATTTTGAAAACACACTTAGAGGAAGTTCAAAAAAGTATGAAAGCATTCTGGAAAGATTACTGGAATATTTTATGCCATTACTTTAGAAAATTACAAATTTTGTATGATATACAAATTCGTAGGTGAAAAAGATCATAGAATTTAATTTCATATCATTTAAGGAATCACTAGATGGAATTATGAATGGATTCATAAATTTTTGAAATTAAGATTAGGATGGAAACACTGATAACTAAAAAATGTTTATAAATGCATCATACCAAATAACTTGGAACATAACTTTTAAATATATGCCTTTTCATCTTAAAATCCTTTTCTTCATATCCTTTTATTTACTAAATTCATAGTTTTAGAGGTATATTTGAGAGGAAGTGTTCACACAGGAGACGCAATTCACCGAGAGCTAAAACCATGTTCAATCTCTATTTTAATTTCTTGCCCAGTTTATTATGAATTAAAAATATAAAGTTTGGAGCTGTCTCTGCATCCCATCCACATCCAGGAGCGTCAGTCCATTAACTTGATACCACGAGTAAAACAATTTACACCACAAAATCTGAAAACGACTTTCGTGAATAGACTCTAAATCACTTTATCCTCACATTTTTCAAGGGCACATTTAAAAATTCAAGATAGCTCCAGCGGAAGAACGCAGTTCGAGTTGAACTTACTGTTTAATTTTGTAAACTGAATATCCTTCTTTTCTTAAACCATCAATTACCAAGTTATTGACCTAGTAATTTTTTCATCCACGGGCAGAATGAAAGCTGGAAGAAAAGTTCCTGAAAAAATGCTTCTCAGTCCGGAATGTCAAAAGCACTTAAAGAATTCTACTCGCTTGCGCTCTAAATTTGTGAAATCCTGCTGGAACTGAAGTCTAGGGCGATATGTAGAGCCCTTCAAAGGCAGTCTCACCTGAGCCTTGTGCCCATATACATACTAAGATAAGGCCCATGAGAACATGAACTGTTGAAAAATATATTAATGACGGTGAAAACTGAACCGAATTAGCTACAAACACTCTCACCATGTTTACGTGGTCTGAATTTTGAGGACAATTTGTGAATGAGTGAAACAGCACGGTGTCTCAGGAGGTGGAAGTACCTCTCGTTTCTCAATGAAATTGCATTCTCAAGCGACAGTCGGCGCTCGATCTGAACATAAATCTACGTGAAGACAAACAGCATCAACGTTGTCACTTTCCCTAATTTTCTCCTAGCAGACGAGTCTAGCAGCGGTTGCTCGTTTTTTAGTCTGGTTTGAAAGAAAAATGTCCTTCAAAGTCTATCACTGCATGCGCTACTGAAACAGAAACTAAATATTCCCACAAAATTGTATTGGTTCATTAGATCAATAAGAAAATACATAGAGATAACTTGAGTATCAGCCTGAATATTATTATCTATAAAAGAAATTATTATTTTCTCTTGTCTTTAACTAACTTTTTAACTTCGAGTACAGTAAAAATTATCAACTCTTTTGCTTCGTCAAGCCAAGAAAAGGTGAGTACATTCTCAATAGCGAAATAGCAACAACTACGTACAAAAAAACTGTTAATTGTGTATAAATATATGTACATATATGAGTATGATTGGCTACGTTATACACCATTTAACTACATGTAATCAAGACAAATTTTTTGCTGTGATTATCACCAAAAAATTTTTTAATCCCAGTGAAAATTCCTCATGAACACGTTTAAAATTAATTTCATTTACTTCAGGAATTGATTTTATTTAAATATGGAATTACTTTGATTCATTACAGACGTTCATTTTACTCACTGATGGAAATTATCATGTCAGACATTTTATACCGTCGTCCACTAGCTGGAGCAGTACACAGAATATCCAAGCTCCGGTCATCAGTCTCCATATAGCAGCCATGCCGCGCTTATCTAGAAAGATTGCTACGACGTACCTAGCATATATCTACCCAAACGGAAGAAACCACCTTTATTTCCTTAGATTTATGTTGTGGACCTGTCAACTCAACATGAGGACCAGTGGCGTGTGAAGATGTTTTTCTGTATAAAGAACTTGTATATTTTTCAGTCTTTCTTCATTCCATTAAATATCATAAGCAGAAAAGAATTGAAACGGTTCACAAAACTTATGCACACAACTGCTTCTGGAATTTCACTTTGCATTATTTTGTTGAAAAAATTCTAATCATGATTTCCTCGATTCAGATACGGGCAACTGATTGCACTGTTGTATTAAAAAGTCGACTTTCAAAAAAACTTGATAATCCTCAATACTTCTAGTGACTTCCAGTATATTAAAGTACTATTTTTTATTCAAATTCATGCGTTTTGTTGTAGGTCAATGATTTCACCTGCGTAATTTTAATTACTAATTCAAGGAGTGAACTTGAAATGGTTCTTTAAACGTGGGTGACATTTAGTGATAAACTTGATTGATTTATCCATTGTTATAGTGTGAAATAACATATGTCCACGCTGCGTGCTTCAGATCAGAAATGTATCAATAGATATGTTCATCCCGAATGAATCTAGAGCAACTATTTTGTTTTAACTTTTAAGAAAAATTACACTTATAGTTTAGAATTTCGTCGCTTATTGCAATTACAGAGCGAGTGCGCATTATTTAAGTTTGTGTTATAAATACTACATTTTGTCAAGAAAAAATGACACCATTTTCTTTATGTTTCTGTAAAGGTGAAATGCTCAACCATTTGTTAAGTAACAGCGGCTGTAATGGTCTACCTTTAGATATAGATTAAGTCTCCGGATCTCCAAAAGAAATTGATTGAGCTATCAGAACTCTACATTCCAGTAAATTGAAAAATAACACCTCCCTATTACGATACAATTCAGATAAAGGAAAGCAGCTTACAGGCGAGCCATGGCCCAAATGAGGAATTAACTCGGCTTGGTGTTTCGCTATCAGTTTAATTAATCCTCGAATTAATTTATGAACATCCAGCTTAATTTATTCAGAATCCCAGCTTCTAGCCCAGTAAAATATGCTTCCGCGAGCAAACCAGCAACTGCGTGAGTTTCAGCAGCACATTTTATATTATTATTAAAATTTTCATACATACCGAGCAAAATTTCCTATAATTAATAGTGTTAAGTAACTCTTTGTCTGCTTATCGTTGCTTTTGATTTGCGAAATTAAGACATTATTATAAGTTTGATTAAAATTAAATACCTTTTGAATTCATGAAATGCAAAAGAAGTAGTTTTTCTTGTATCACTCCATTCATTATTCATAAGATTTTCATTTTCCGTAGCAACATTTTGTTTATTTTTGATAATGACTGTTACACTCTGTTGCGTGCAGAGAACATTTACGTGTGCATATTGATTCTCAAACACATTGTTAGTGCAATTAGTTCAGGGGGACTGGATCGTATTCGATTCTTCATTGTTTTTCCCTTCAAAGCAACAACCCCACGAAAATTACGTACGCATCCGTTGAGTTGTATGAAATACATTTGTCACCCACCAATCGTTATTTGAGGTACGTATATAAAAAATCAGCGTGCGTAGTGAGTGAAATATTCATATTCTTGCCAAAATTATCCGTCGTAACGCTGGAAATTAAACTCTAAACATTACAGATTTGTGATGCTTATGGACTCAAAGTTAACGGTGGATTGATTAAGCGCTATGCAATACAGGTCAAAAGTTCTTTAATTTTCATATTACATAGTGAACACACAAATTTTTCCTTCCTTGGAAAGAAACTTGTTAAAACTTGTTAGACTTGATAAAACTAGAACAAAATATTTATCTAATAAGCATAACATGAATCAATTTCGTCTGAAAATTCTAAGTGTCAACCATTACTTGTAAAACAGTGAAATAACACAACGAAAATGATTTTAAAAACTTTGTTATTATTCATAAGTGTAAATTATATTACAACAATATGATTCGTGTTTAGATATGATGGAAGTATGTTGTGTAAAATAAATGAAGTCGTTCTCTCATATAAAATAAGCGTTAAGTTACTTTTGAGACAGGTGTACATTATTGGCACTTCATCAAGACTATTGCCACTGTTGGTGTTAGAATCAATTGAAACAAAATCTCATCTAGATTTTTTGAGACAGTTTGCATTCACAGTTTTTAAAATACATTTTAGTAATTTGAACCAACTCAAATTATTTCATGCAGATTTCCTGATGTCACCATCAAAAACTGTTTCCAGATTGCACTTTGAGAATTTTTATCGTTTTTAAACAGCGTTTATATCGTTCAAATAAGAATGGTTTGAGGAGAATATTCATGAAATTTTAATTATTTTCGCCGATGTTAAAACACAGAGCTAAATTAAAATTAGCCACTCAAATTTTTACATGGGTTGAATGTATGGAATACTTAAGAAATTAGCATACGATCATAAAACTTAATAACTAGCAATTAAATTTATGATTAATTAAAATAATGGTCAGTTAGTTCGCAGAATTATCGTTTTTACTATGTCTCTTCATTCACTATTTGAAGACCTATAAAATTTATTTTAAAATATTTCCCAGTAATCGCTGCAGCGTGTTTTCAAAAGTACCTTGCAAAAGATACTCATTGCTCTGATCTACTTCACAAGAATAAAATTTTAATCCTTTCCTCCATCACAAAATACAAAGGTCTCCTCTCTGTTTCCGCTCCGCTCTCCTTAGGTTACTCCTCGGCAACGTAATTAAAAAGCTTTAGTGGTCGTATAATTTTCAACACGAATTTTATTGTTAATATTTTTTGTACACATACAATAGTTCTTGACGAGAATACTATATTAGGGGTCTCCTACCCACCATTGTTTTGAAATTCTGCATCAAAGGTTCGCTTTGGTACCGATATTTACCGACCTCGTTCAAGTTTCCCATTAATTCTGCCGAGGCTTGGACGGTACAGAACCTCACGGCTGATCGTATGCCCCGGCAGCGTTCCAAGGCAGAAATAAGCGGCTGGCATAATGGAGAGCCTCACCCATGGTGCCTCGATCAGCGTTGGAGTGCCGTCTCATGTCCATAAAAGCAGATGGTGCGATCGCCGTGGGATCAGCCACCCTCTACACGGCGCGCGTGAGCTATCTTGCTGCATGGCGTCAGAGAAGACGCCATTCACAGAGAACTAAGGTTTTAAAACTGGTCATTTTGTTAACCAAATTTGTGCACTATCGTGAAGCTCAATGCAACAAATCCCTTGAGAATATCGATGAAACTCAGCTGTACAAACCTGAAAAAGAATGACTCTTGTTGCAGACCATGAAAAAACTGAAGGATTAGACCAGAAATGGAATATATAGCCTTATACTTCGGGAACAATGACCTAAACTTCAAGTTGAAGGAATTACCAGTAGGTTAGACTGGAAATATCTATCACAAATTCATTACAATAAAGATTTAGAAGCAGGAATAGCCTTCGATATAAACTTTGTTTCATTGCGCGATAGAATATCGACCGATCTTACTTGTTATCTGTGATTTCAAGTTAAAATTAAAAAAAACTTGTGCTTACACTTGAGTAATTGAGAATAAGTTGGTGTACCTTTTCATGGGATTTAACTTTTACAAAGTCAATTGAAAACAGTAAATTTCTTCAATGAAGCGACTTGGTCTGGAAGTAGCCCTAAGACTCAGTGGTTACTAGCAATGAACCCAGGCTGTTTGTACAAGTTACTCGCCATCTACAGATTCAATTGTAAGCGAGGGTTTTAGTTGAATAAGTTCAGTCATGAGTCATCCATGGCATTTAATTAAACCTGCAATTAGCTTTCCTGGAAGCACAAAGGATTTTTTTTGAATAATAATGTTGAATTACTTATCGTGCTGTTACAGTACTCTCAAGTTTGAGAACTCGCTTTCCAATGACGAAACCGTCAGTCTGCTTGATCAAAATCTAGCTCGATCGTATAATGAAAGCTAAATGTACGATCCAGATTTATCTACACTTAATTATTTTCAAGGTTTGTTTTAAAGACTAAACTGGAGCACAATGAAAAAAGCTGTTAATTCGTTTGTTAATTAAAAGAAAGGCAGGTGGGCAGCGGTGGCAGTGGACATGACCTCGGCCATTAGAGGCCAGATGATGCAGGGCTACAGCCAGTGACGGAGATTCCCGTCACGAAAATGCCGTCTGCGACCAGGTTACAGTTTCAGGTTACAGCTTGAGGTTGAAGTTTCAGGTTACAGTTTCAAGTAACAGTTCAGGTTACAGCTTGAGGTTAAAGATTCAGGTTACAGTTTAAGGTAACAGTTCTAGGTTACAGTTTGAGGTTACAGTTTGAAGTTACAGTTCCAAGTTACAGCTTGAGATTAAAGTTTCAGGTTACAGTTTCAGGTAACAGTTCCAGGTTACAGCTTGAGGTTAAAGTTTCAAGTTACAGTTTTAGGTTACAGTTTGAGGTCACAGTTTCAGGTTACAATTTGAGGTTAGAGTTTGAGGTTACAGTTTGAGGGGACAATTTGAGGTTACAGTTTGAGGTAACAGTTTGGGATAACAGTTCCCCAAGTAAGGTTAGCCCCGCAGCTTCATTGAGAGAAGGCAGTCTCCAGCACCGGGGACTTTGGAATTTTCTTTCATTAAACTTTGTCAAAACAGTCATTTTGCGAAAAGTTTCTGTAGACCAGCAAGACTAGAGGGTACTTCTTGAAAAACTTGTTTTTTCTAGAGCCTATAATTCTAGATTCTATATTCTATAATTGTTTTTTCTAGAGCCATTCAACAGTTACGATGTATAATAGTTATCACACACAGTATGTGTTTATCACATATTTACACCTAATGTTTACGACACGTAAATAGTATTTATAACTTATAGTTTAAAAATCTTATTCTTACTCGAACAACAGTGTGGAATCCTTCACAACATTCCATGCTTTAATAATATTGCTTTCTGTCAATAACGCTCTGGCGTGTTCTGGTATCTATAACTGTTTCATAATTGTAGATAATGAGCAACTGAATGTGGATGTTTCCACAGTAAATTTCACAAATGAATCAAAAATAGTTTTTTCCCGGTTCAGTCTGTGATAACTATCTTCTTGGACACTCTCATGTTTTGAAGAAAAAAACAATAATTGAAATTACAAAACATTTTCACAGTAATTGTTTTGTTATTTTATTCCTAAGTATTTGCATGCTATCTTCTCTGCACTGGAGTCAAGCGTTAAGTGACCAAAATCTTGGCTTGTGTATTTCTCTATTAACACATCAATAGCTTGAAGTTTTTCCTCCAATCGAGCATGTTTGAGCTTCCAAAAACAATACAATAGTTACTGTTCTGAACGACTGCATTTCCAACCACAAAAATGTAAATATTTTAATGATAAGCGTGGAAATTAAAACTTTCTGTCTCTACTGACCTCTAACAGGAACGCGAAAGAACTTTGTATTTCTGAGATCCTCTCGGAAGCATGGGCACGAGTTCTATTATCTGGTGTGCTGAGAGACACAGAAAAGTCCGAAATTTTTAAGCATAAATAAGTAAATGTTTGCATGATTTTGAGAGTAGATTTCACAATGAGGATCACAAAAGATTGCAATGTTTGTTTATAGTTTTATGGGATCCGTAAAATTTGCTTATGAAAGATCACACATTTTTTATTAATCGTATTTTGCCCTTCAGCTTTGACGTAGGCTTCGCAAGCTAATCGCTCTCCCCTAATAAAACTATTAAGAAAAATAATGAACATAAATACCTAGAAAAATAATAAATGATATGAATTGAATTAGATTTGAATTATCCAATAACATGATATGTTATTCACCACACAAAATAATCAAATTTCAGCCTCTGGTCAGAGTACTTACATGATGGCTCCCTGATGAAATAAATGCAGGAATGTATCAAACAAATTTCATAAGAGCAATTTTGGCACTATAACAGGCGAGTTGTTTCCTACAGTCCTTATTATTGTTATTTTTCATGATATAATGTGCGATCATAAGGCTTTCCAGCTCCTTTATGGCCGGCAAAAGTTTTATTAGCCGCTGGTCTGCTTCCTCTTCAGTGTGTTTTGCAAAGAAACTGATCATCTTACTCAATAGTACACTTAGACATCTTATAATGCAAAATACATAGAACGGCTTCCACGCAATGTTTGTTCGTAAGCAAGCTTGTATTTTCCTTCTTTTGTTCTATTCTTAGAAAATGATTGATTTTGAACGAATGTATGCAGCACAGATTTAGAAGATTTTGCATCATCTCGAACATGTAATGAACAGTATCAAAGGGATTTCCAATAAGATGGAAGAATTACAGTTATAGTTGGGTTGATCTCCATTTCTTTCTTGGAAATGAAAAATGTTCTCTCCGTAATATCTGATAACTTTACGCTCCTTGGCGCCCATTTTTCAGCATTCCAGAAAAGCCTAGCGAAGGAGATTGCAAGTTCAAATAAAAGGAACGGAGAAGCAGAGCTCACTACTTGCAGCTGGTCGAGACTTGACTCATTCAGTTGACTTGAGTGAAATACTGCTCTTAAATACGTTGAAATTTGTCAATTTTTTTCCAAAATTTTGACTTCAGCAGCGAGATAAAATATTTTAGGTAAATAGCAGATAAAATCAAATAAATAAAAGTAGTGATACAAAAATTGAACAGATTTAATAGGTCTGGTGATTGAAATACTCAATGAAGATACATAAACTTTCTAATCTTGCGAAGTGATTTCAATGTTGTAAACACTGGCCGTTAATTAAAAGCATAAATTATCAGTTCTTAACACTACAAACATCAGTAGTAACGCTGACGTATTATAGCTTCATGCTAAATGTTTGCCTGATAACGCATATCGTATACCACGTATCCACATTAGTCTGTGAGTGTTCGTGTGATAAGGATACATTCAAAGAATTATACACTTGTATGGAATAGAACACCAGTGGTAATAGAAAACCAAATGAAATTGTTTGTACGACTTATTCTGGGACTTGTATGTTATTAAGTTAGAAGACGATTACTTGAGAACGAATGCAGTTACTCAAGCACGACGGTGCGTCACATCACACAGCGAATGTTGTAATCTAGAGCCTCGACAGAAAGCTCCTCTTCCTACTAGAACTCTCGCTGAGGGTCTCCGTCGCTATTCTATACTCTGGATGCAAGACACGTATCACATGAGCAAAAAACTAAGAAAACATTGGGGCAGGGTCCATTGGTACAATTTTTTTGAGATATGAATTTTTTCATTAGATTTTTATCTCAGTTTCCACAACTGTAGTTTGAATGTATAGTCATCGTAGTGGATTCTAACTTCACATGACTTGAGCACATTGGAGACGTGATATTGATATGTATGTGCGAGGTTTCTTTGCAAATTAACAATATAAAATGAATGTGTCGCATTGCTTGTATTCTCAGACTGCAGAACTGTGAGGTCAGTAACCCCTGGAGATAAAGTAATTCTTAAAATAATTTCATTTGACCAGCAGTTTTACGCAGATGAATTGTCGGCCAAAAGAAAAATTGTGCCTGTGTGAGATCGATTCAAATGATTTAAAAAGAAGCATTATTCTATAAATCTACTGGGGGACCAATGAACCAGTGAGCAGAGCGAGAGACGGACTAGGTCAGTTTTATGGCACACTCGTAGATCAGCAAAGGCCTCGCAAAATGACCGCTGGAGGAATTCAGGGTTACCGTTATTCGACAAAAAAACGACCATTCATATTTAGATTCGAGAACATCAACAGTGTTACCTACAGTAAATTTTGCCATAAAGGAAACGAGAGACGCAGGAACAGTTCAAAAACATTTTTGCTTATTGTTCCTTATAAAATCTAACATTGTGATGGTGAATTATTCATGACATTAGCTATTTATAATAAGCATAAATGACAAGTGAAACTTAAATATAAACGAGACATTTTGATACATGTAAAGTCGTCCTAAGTCATCCTGCTCTTACTTTTTTACATAAATCTAAAAAGGCATTTCTCAATTTTTCAAATGAGCTATTTGTTCATATGTCCAGTGTGTGATGGCTCGAAACAATATTGTTTTACTAAGCTAGACAAGCATCAATCATAATTACATTGAGATGAAAGAAAAAACTAGTGATACAACATGTTATTTTCTCCCAGGGACAAGAATGTTCAGAAAATTAATATAATATTCTGATAATCCAAGATCATTCATGGTCTCCATTAAAACCACTTCTTGATTTATTGCGCTAATGGACACAGCATGAGGTATTACATTTCAGTGATCAATATATATTGTACACGAAAAAGTCTAATTTAGTTGTTGATGTGTCAGGTCGCAGAGAATACTTAATACGAAACGTTGCTAAATTTTTTTAAAAAATGTAGAAATTTCAAAATATGGGTAATTTTTCAAAATCAAACACACTTTTAGAAAATTTTACCTCAGAGAATATTTTTCACTGAAACATACGAAGAGCCAAAAGCCAAGCAACAAGTGTATATTAAGCGATAGCTTATATTCATGTGACAAGAGCTGTCGCCTGGTCATAGCTTCGTATGTTCATAGCAATAGTACAAAAATGGTATTGATTTCCCAAGGTTTCAATCCAAATTAAGCCATTATCAATTGCAAAATAAATGGTGTGGAACGTACTCGATGATTTAAAACAATATATGTACTCCAAGGTATGAGATCAACAAATTATAATGAGAATAAAATGACCACTGTATCGTTTATTTCGTTTAGAATGTGATAATTTAGACTGCTACCCAGATAACGTGCTGAGCCAGAAACCACGCAAGAAATAAGGCATCAAAGGACTATGTATTGGAGTTGCCTTTTCCATCAAGTTCGTCAAAGGCAACCGTAGGCGCTAATTAGCTCTTGTGACAAAATCCAGCTAGCACCACTTCAAAGGAGCTGTTGTGCGATGAAAGGAGCAGCCTCGGCCACGCTATGCTACTTACCTGTATTAGGCTTTCGCATTATCGTGAGCAACTAAACGAGACAGCGATGAAAGAAAATAAGTTCTTGGGTGTGGACTGAAATGACTGAATGCCAGACAAACAATACACTTCGAATGCACTATGTGGGTAATTAGCTCCTCGCTAACGTGAGACAATGTTCTAATTTTCTCACATGGCAATTTGAAATCAATTTCATGATTTCAACTTGAATTAAAAGGTAAAATCAGTACATGTGTGTATGTAAAACCAATTAACATGTGAAAAATATTTCAAGAGCATTGCTATTATTTTCAGCATTTAAATCAGAACATGTTGCTTTAAGAACAGTTCTCAACAGTTTCTTCAAGAAGAACCCAACGAACAGTTCAATATTTCCTCGCTTATTTTTTCTGCCGTAAGAATAAGTTCTTTTTTTGATAAGAATACATTATTTGTATTACTGGCACAAAGGCTATGAGTATTGTTGGAGATGCAAGAAATATATATTAACCAACGAGTTGGGCATCAAAATTGGAAGATCAGAAATTTTACATTTTATTCTTATATAACATTTTATTCTTATATTTCATATGATAATCTTCGTACATTTCCACAACTACTAAGCTAAGAAGACATTATAACCCCTGTAAATAACTGAAGTAACTAAAGTCTTAACAAAAATGTTCGTGTCAATTCGACCAAATAGAAGCTAAAGGGTCTCCTCAAAACTGAATTTCCATATTGTCCATATTGAAGACAAACCAACAATTTTTATAAACTTTTGCATAGTTCTCCCCAATGAAGTATAAAGTAACTTTGTTATTAACTGGCATCAGATTAAAAAGTGTAGTCAAATATTTGCAAATAATTTTTGTCATTTATATCCTAAGACGATGAGAATAATTGTTCAAGTTTTGCTAAGTTGCACAATTTAAGTACAGGGAGATACATACAGTACAAGCAGTGATATGTATGCAATATACCGTCTTATTTCAAGAAATAACATAATTTGCATAATATCAGAATCTAATTTCAGCGCTCATTCTTTTTATGCATTTTATATCTATTCATTTTAAACATATCTAACGTTTTCATTTTTGTTTATTGCAATCTATATCTCGAAGGTGATGACTAGCCGTAGCTTCCCGCCCGAATAAACAGGATATGTTGCATCAAAGGAAGGTTTTTCCTACTAACAAGAGATCAAACAAAACATAATTTACCGTTAAGAGTTCTGAAAAGAGTTCTTGTATGCAAACGATCAAAAGCGGGTAAAAAATATTCACATCAATGAAGAGTCATAGTCATTTATCCCAACACTTTCTACATGCGAAATTTAGCCGGCCCTTAAATATATCTATAGAATTGAAGCGTGTTCTCTTTGTTGCCTTCAAATCTTTCTCAGCCGATGTGTTACAGAAATTGTAACACACACTCCTAAATGTCTTTCTGTCATTCTTTTTTATTACTTTGAACATCTTTTCTTCGCTAATATCCAACGAATAAATAGCTAAAATTCTTCTGTAGTCATAAGGTACACATGTAGCTGTGGATCATAGCTTAATACAAGTCTGAAAAAGTGGCCTGCACTCCCTCTGCAGCTGAAAAATGAGCACCAGAAATCAAAGTTTACCTGAAATATTTTTGTTATATTGCTAAGAATTTTAGAAATCCATTAACATATTATTAACTGATGTACTAAGGCAGATATTTCATCCTTAGTTTATAAAAACTTGTTGGATGCAGTAGAGCTTGTGGGTTGATGAACTGGTACTGTTCACTATTGATCACTAAAATTAGGTGATAGTTTGGCAAGTTAAAGTTCTAATTTTGCTTCGTGAAGAGCTGCTTAATAACTGCGTAGTACCTTATTCCTGGTCTGATAAATAATCCGAGCACGACAATTTAAGATAGTAGCGAAGAAATAACTCCAATCAACACATGGCTGCCTTCAAAATTTTCAATTAATTTTTAATTTTGCAATTACTCGTTGGCGCAATGAAATCATCTTATGAAACTCATGATAAGAATCAACTCGCAAAAATAATAAAATCCTCAATAAATACTGAGTACTTCTGCTATAGCTTTTTCATTTTCTACCGTTAAGTCGGTTCTATCTTTTGTACACCATGAAATAAATTTGGCTCTCAATAATTCCTTGGGTTTATCGAGCGAAGAATAGGCGGTCATATTGACGGGCGGTCACAGTACCTGGTCCAATACTTGATCAATGAAGGCCTTCGAAGGGCCTATGAACAATACCGGCCCCCAAGATGCGCACTATTGAGATATATAAAATACTTCCCAGCATCGCAGCCCTACTGAGTCAATTAACAAAGCATTTTAACGGATTAACTGATCATTTTATAAAATCAGTTTGATTTGCACCCTAATGTGAAGAATTTGCATGCCATTGTGATAATCGATGTATGATTATCAGTCATTATTAAACTTACTCTCCAAACAAATTCTTGTAATACGAATTGTAAAACTACAAAGAGGAAAATGGTTCATACTTGTAAAATCAGTAAAATGCTGTCCTAATTTTCTTGATTTAGAAAAAATTAAATATGCCAACGCTGTTATTCTTGCATTACACCCAAGTATTTCAATGAAGCAGTTTTATGTGTAAAAGTTTAACAGTAAGTAACTCCGGATATGAAGAATTTTGTGTGCATCACCATAGAGACATAAACTTAAAGAAGACCATGCGTTTTACTGGATGCTAGAGAACCAGCTACGTGTTCAGCCCATCTGAAGGATTTCTGTTCGATGAACATTGAAGCGTCCAGCCATTATTGCTTCCAATAAGACAAAGCAATACAATTTCGCAACCGACAATTGGTCATGCGTTTGGTCAGCCACGAGTGCTGGTCATGAGTAATTTAGACCTGACCTGCAGCCTGGCTTTCTTGCATATAAATTATTCAACAAAACAGACAATAAAGAAAGAATTATGTCGAATTTGCTTCTTGAATAACATCTCGTTCTTTAATTAATGAACTCAGTGGTCTCTAAACCGGTTTTTGGTCACATAATTGACAAAAAAGTCACAACTAAAAAAAGTTGCAACTATGGGGCTGATAAGGTAATGCTGAGCCAATGACATGTTTTCTGCAGATTTGAGACTTCTGTGTTTCTCTGAATTTTTAAGGTATTTTTTCCTGCAGAGTAACTTTAAAAATATTTTCGATTAAACGTCAAATTATTATTTATTCACGAACTCAAGCAATGACTCCTAATAGCTTCAGAAAAACTTTTTGAATTAATTAAGAATCATTAATTTTTAATTTGCTTGCTTTAAAATCGCCTATGTATGAGAACATGGTTGCATGTCTGGGTACACGAGGCAAAAGTGTATTCTGTAGCGCAGTGTCCAGTTCTAAAATCTTTGGTAGGACCTGAAAAATTACAATATATGACAAAAAATTATAAATCATACCATAACACAACAAATTTATTTGGATGTCGGTTAGAAAAATCTTTGCTTGGCTTAGTCAGAAGAACTGTATTCCGGACATTCATCATCGTGTTTGTATTCATAACGTACATTCATGGGTTTCTCTGCCTTCAGTATTTATATTTATTGCTGAATCAGCAGTAACGATCGTTTTTAGTTTTTTCCTTATGGAGCAATTATAATCAGCGTCGTTTCCAGCTCGCCAAAAGATTGAACGCTTGTCTTACTGGCACTTAGATGTGTCCACACGCAGTTGAAAATACCATTGTTGTTCTGTATCACGGGACCCCATTTTTGAATACGTGTTTATTTACTTCTAAAGTTTCATTTCCCATTCGGCATATTTCTTGTTTCTCGTGAACTTATTGTGTAATATTTTTAATAGCCACCCTTATCGCCTGTTCATCTTCCATAATTGTTTAGCAATAAAAGTTTTAAAACAAAGGTCATCCCTTGCCTTGATCATTTTAAGGCCGAGGAAAAATTTAGGCTTGAAAATCCCACAAATGATTGCATTAAACATTAACGACACAAAAATTCTTCATACCTCCCACCCTCCATTTGCCACGAGCAAGATGGTGGGGGAAAATTGTGCTGTAAAACAGCCTCAGCTCTCATTTCAGGCCAAATTTATGTCTAAAAATGGCAAGGTAAGAAATGAGGAAGCAAAATTTCCCAGCAACTTTTTCGCTAACGAATCTTACTCTGTTACGCTCGGAACAAAAGCAGTTGTTTATAAAGACCAACTGCGATAATTTTAACAAGGCAATAAATCCAACACAAAACTTTTGACGATTATAGTTCTTCATTCATAAATTTTAATCATAAAATCATTAAAAGATGGTAATAGACATGGTTAAAATCGTCAATTAGTTTTCATTGTTCAAATGATGAGAGGACACAATTAGATTTAGTGAAAGATTTCGTAAAGATTCAAAACGTTGCTTCAAATCATTATCGAAAGGCTAGATTTCTTCAGGTAAATAATGTCATCCCCAAAAAGAAATACTTCATTTGATATACTTTTTTAGGCCTGGTGATGGAACGTCTTTGCGTTATTTAGTTACTTCTTAAAGTATTAATTTATCGCCGTAGTATTTTATTATTCAGGAATTATTTAGAATAACTATAAGCAAGTGTCGTAACATACATTGTAGTTTTTATTGACCAAAGTTTAGATTTTCAACAAGCATAATATTTTGATACTCCCATTATTATCCATGAAAATGCTCATTATTTCCAATTAACAGCAAAAAGTCCTTTGCATATCATGATGAGTTATATCTTATAGACCTGATATTACTTATTATTACTTATTAGCAGTGAGAACAATGATCGTCATCTGTACCTCCATATTATTTGATAATCATCATATTCATATTTGTCTAAATCAGCTTAACTTCATACATTCATAGCCAGGGTGGGTTCGTCATGGATTCTATTTTAAAATCTCAATCGCTTGAAGAATCATCAGTGAAACGACTGTAAATATTAAATGAATATCTTCAACAGATAAAATTTCGCCACCCTCTCTTTTGGAATCTCTTAAATTAAAATAATATTGAATTGAGTTTTACAGTACTTTTATCCCCACTACCAGCACAAAAGCATTTTAACAACGATGGCCACCTAAGCCTCTCAGACTAAAAAGACGGGGAAAGTAGCTGAGCAGAGTATCGAAAACACTCGTGCTGAAAATGCCGTAAAGGACGCACCGTAACGGAGGTAAAGAAGGAGGGAAGACTAAAGAACAGATGAACAATAGACCAACAATGACTTGAGTATGAAGATGAAGTTTTAATAAAGCTTAACACTTACTCAGAGAAAAGCTTAAAAAGTTCACTTATTTTCCAGAGAGCTGAGAGCAAGTATTTCAAGATAAAATTAAGGCCACATTAACTGGCAAATGATACTACAAAAAAGTAAAGAGAAGTGAGGCAATCAACACAAATTTGACCTGAGGCTACTACACAAGCCACTACAAAATCGATTAATGTGTTATCAAACATAGTAATAAAATATCTTTGTTACCATTTTACAGTGAAAAAACACTCAGCATTACTGGGCTACTTAACATTACGTAAATTTGGAATTCTAATTAAGCTAACGTCAGAAAAATTTAGAGTTTTTTAATGTATCATGCTTTTCAAAATTAGCGTCTATGCAATATTGAATTAAAGAATCATCTTGTGTCACTTAAGTTCACCAGTTCTAGCGTCACAGTTTTTCATAAATTCTATAAGGTCAGTCTTACACTCCACCTCGTTATTCAAAAAAGACAAAGTACTCTTTAAACGCTGTCTTGACTGTTCTTCATTTGCTTTGTCAGCATAATAATTGTATGATAGGATAACGACGCAAACTATACAACAGCGACTCACTATCATACCTGGACACTCTACATACTTCCAACACAGGTAAAAACCTTAAACGTTGCACAAGAGGGATAAAACCATTTTCATCCTCATTATGCATACAATAAGACTAGTTTATCAAAACTGCATTGCACAAATAGGATTGTAATGAACTAAAAACACTACATAAAATAAGTTAAACCAGCACCAAGAGTAAGTTAAATCTTAGAAGTAAAAACCGTGGATTTAAGAATACATATCATGCTCGTGTCTTCGTTTTAGTTAGGCCTTTCCTACAACACTTTCTAAAGGAGTAGAGCACCGAACCTTGTCAAAAATTCTGCCATAACAGGTCTATTATAGGCGTAAGAGGCTACTAGATGCACCCTGCACAACTTTAAATAGAAGTACAGACGAGAGATTATACATGTATAAGTGAACACCACCTGATTAGATCATAAACAAAGCTGCAAGAACTTCAAGATAGGACATCTAATGACTGAAATATTATAAAAATATTTATTTGTAAAATGAAAGCACACACCAATGTAGAAAAAATTTTCGATTGCTTCCGCTAAATTTTAATGACATCTCGTTTTTTCCCTACGAATATATTCACTGCCTGTATACCTTCAAATCATGAATAAAGCAATCAGGCACAATCTAAAGCAAATCAAAAGCTTAAAATAAAAATATAAATTGGATAAGCGTAGGATTGAGTATGACAGCATGCAATTTATATATAATTTTACTTGGAGCAAAATATGGAGTTCAATAAATGGTGTAAAACAAGGGAAAACAAAGGAATAACATTTCATATATTTAGATCAAGCCACTCAGCGGGAGAGATAATTGTTCAGTTAAAGACATTGAAAATAATCACCTATATTTTTCTCGATAATTTTTTTTTTGAGATTTAAATTGAAAATGGATACGGAACTACAAAATTCAGTAACTCCACTAATTATAAAACCCAACATTTGATGAAGATTCCTAATCTTAAATTTAAATGGAGTATGTCTAAAAAGGTACCCGAGGTATCAAAAACAAGAATATTATTGATAAATTTCTATCAGGCAATGATTAGGCGATCACTATTCATATGGAACATAACAGGAGAATATACGAGTATGTTACTCATCACAAGTTGAGATGATCCGTAATAGCCTACACATAATGAATCGATCAGTGTTACGACAAAATACAATTAAATGCTAAGTTATAGTCTGACACATATTATGAGGGCTATTTTTTAACCACCGATTCGTCATAAAAACAAATTTACCCTCACTCATAAAGTTGTCCCCGTACACTTTGTTCCTTCTGTGACGGATTTAAACAGTACGTCCATCTGTTTAGAAAAAATGGATTACACTTCATAACATAACTCCCATTTGGCGAGAGCATAGATCGTAGTGGCCATGTTCAATTGCCTGTCAGGAAAATAGCTCTGTCCGTTTTGGCAATTATGTAGAGAAATAAATTAGACCCTGCATTGCTTTGGAAATGAAATTATTATGTTATGTAAATTTGCCTTTTTTAATATCCCATCGAATATTGAAAAAAATAACCCTCGTACTATAGAACAATTTTGTTCGTGAAACACATAACGAGACAGTCAGCGTTAATGGCCAACACAGAGTAGGACGATCAGTGTTAGTCATTTTCAGACCAGAGCTCATAATGCTGCATCACAGAGCAGATATGAGCTCTTTCATCAGCAGCAACCACAGACATTGGCAGAACGACCGCTTTTGGCTGGAGAGCCCAGCCAGCGTGTGTGCTTAGTAGATCACGGTCTGCCGAGCGCGGCAGAAGCTAAAGTGGGGCAATTAATTAGCAAACACGCGTACAACGAGTAACTTTCTCTAGAAATCTTTCTCCGTCGTTGCCTGATAATTAACACTTATGCCCGAACTTGGCCTACTACTGTAGTTGAAATGAGAACTTTGTGAATAGCCCACCATGAAAGTACACTTTGAACACATTGTTGGTCTCTGTTTAACTGCAGCAACATGTTCATGCGTTTTTTACATCAGTGAAACGACTTTGTTGCAAAGCATTGCAGTGAAGTGCATAAAAGAATAAAAAATATTCTACCGAAAGGAAAATAGGAACATACACATGAAACGTAAAATAAAAAATAGTTTTAATGGGAATTAACAGCTTTGACAGAAATTATTATACAAAGTTCTCAAAAAAAAATATCATATGCTGTCCATAACACACGTGTGAGTCATTTAGCGTCCTTGCATGATTGTGTAAAAAGTCAATTTTTAGTAACCTTATCCAGGATTTAAATTTTGTGAAGTCAAACTAATTTGAGAACCCTTATAGCATATCTAAGATGGGAGCTTGAAAAAAAGTAACTAATATATGTACAATTTAATTTGTAAAATGACAACACAATTTTTTTTATTATTAAACATATTTCGCATGACACGCCTGTTCAGCTCCCATCTTCTCGCTAATAAATTATAGAAATGAAAGCCAATAATTTTGCTGGACGTGACTTGGTTGGAAGTTCTAGAGAGCTTCTGAAACTTAATGAGCTTGTTGAAGCATCTTTTGGAGCCTTCCTTAGTTTTTCAGTGAATTATGTTTTGCGTGAAGGAATCAAAAGTTGAGTAATTCAGTTTTAGTTTAATTCAGTTTTTCAACTCGATTCAACAACCTTTTCATGACGATTTCAGAAGAATTCTACTTTACACCTTTTCTCTACATCTTCATGATTTAAAGCTGAAATAGAAATTGAGTAATTTAAGCAAAGCCTAGAAATTTACACAATATCTCAAAAGAAAGCTTTGACATTGAGAAATTTGTGAGCATGCATTACATTTGGCTTCTGTACATGATTCTTCAACACAAACAACCTGATAAATAAATATAAAATTTGTTTAAATTTGTCAAAGAAATAAATGCCAGACACTAAGAAAAACAAAAAGTAATAAAAAATTTAAAATCTAAAGGAAGGCTTCATTAATAGTTCACAATTATAGAGTGATAATGCAACTATAAATGATAATTTCTCCAATAGTACATCAAGCACAAATTTCAGGTGTATAATCATTGGTAAATCTGACAGATTTATGAACTGTGAATAACAACGCTAAAAATATCTTTTTCATTTTAGATTTTAAAAAAATCATCCACATTTGTTGAATTTTTTCAACGAATAGGGAGAATTAGATAAAAAATTGAGCCGTAGACACTAAAATAATCAGTCCTCTTTTGTAGGAATTTGAAAGGTTTGCCAACTTGGGACATTTTTAATCGAAAATACTTCAACAGATATAAGAACTAACAAATGCATCTTCTGGAGATTAAAAAGAATAAAATCATGTTCATATCCAGGTGTTTACTGGATTTAAAATTTTGATCTCTTCCATGAGGAGAATTATGATGCTACTTGTAATGTTATTTTCCTTTATGTTGAGTGTGGAGAACTCTATTCGTCAGTGAGGGCTCTGGTTAATAACAAAATTTAATATCAACATGAAGTTATTCTTGAAGTAAAAAAGACATTAAAGCTAAAATTTAATCATCGAAACAGGCCTGAAAATTGAAATGCAACAGAAATTTCATATTTTACATGACTTATTGTGAATTTTAATAACGCCTGCAGCGGAAACGCTTCCCTAACAACGAACTGTAGTGGTTAATTCTAGGACAGCATTACATTCTTAACGTTAGAGTTAATGCAGAAGTTAGAATTTGAGTTAATGTTTTAAGTTAATTTAGTGGTCATAGCATCTTCGAAAGCTGCCATTATAGAAAAGTTAGAGTTCGACGACATCGCCATCAGCTTCTTCTTGATGGTCGAGAGCACATTGAGCTGACGATAGGGCGGTCTAAGGAGCCGTGGCGCACAAGTGAGAGGCTCTAACACGAACCTAATCAACTTCAAAGAGAACGAAATTTTGATCGTTTTCTCGTTAAGGCTAAACGATGAGAATTTAACAGAGATCATTGTTGCTGAGTCAGCACCAGGTCTCATCAAAGAGACCACAAACAAACAAAAACTTCAAGAGGCATAGACACTAATAACTAACGATAGTTTTAATATTCCTACAAACAACGAAATTGTTTGTTATATTTGTTAATATCTTTTCAAATATTTGAGTTTACCTGGTGTCCCAAAGAAATAACTGTGACAAACAAGCGATCAACTCGCATAACACAAAGCTCATGTCTTGATGCCATCTTAACAATTTATTAAAGAGTGCGAAGTATCATAGACAAATCTTGCACTATACATAATGACGAGATCTCGAGGGTGACAGAACTGAGATTTATTGAAGAACAGTAAGCAAATTACAATAAAATAATGTAGGACAAGCTTAGTGAGTGAACGAATCCTCAATTACTACATAAATGAGAATTACAGAAATCAATTTAAAAAAATTAATTACATATTACTCTTGAACTTGTAGTTTCCGATGATAATGTAAATAACTAACTTCAATAATTTTCTTCAACAGTAAGAGTTCGAGCACATGACACATTAGACACGCCGAGGACTAATTAAACTACAACCACATAGAGACACGAGCACATGACACATTAGACACGCCGAGGACTAATTAAACTACAACCACATAGAGACACGAGCACATGACACATTAGACACGCCGAGGACTAATTATACTGCAACTACATAGAGACACAAGCGTGTCTGCTGACAAAGCGCTGAGTGAGGTTCGACACGTGCTTAATAAAGCAAAAGTTTCCCTTAGAAAAATTCTGGTCATAAAAACCCAGAACCAGCTGCTCTTACTGTAATAAATAGGCAAGACTGCAGAGGAATAAGAATACGGAATTATTTTCTTGTGAAGGGATATTCATGCTTCTTAAAATACCTACTCTTTTTGTTCCCGAGGAAAACGTTGGATATTTTATGAAAGTTGAAGCCAAATTGAACACATGACGCCGAGTACTGTCTAGCGAAAAGTGACCGTTCTGATCCTGTGCATTGAAAATTCACTGATTTTTTGTGAACTTCTAAGGCAAGCAGTTGTGACATCGCGTGTATCACAAAGAAGAACTTAACATATTTCAAACATTATAAAGGTTCAGCGTTAGCATCAACCTATGTTTGACAAACTGTAGCTAAATTATACGTTTGTACGATTTAAACAATTTGATTTATTTTTTACATTACTCAGTCCAAGGTTAAATGGTAATATGCTCGTAATTGTGATCTATAACTCTATAAAATAAGAAAACGACCAGAAAAACGATTGAAAGCTTTTCTCTGTGAAAGAAATATATTATATGTTCAATTTGAAATTCACATTTAAGCCAAATCTACATTTGCAAATTCTATAGGAAGATCAACAGAGGCTGGATATGAGAAGAAAAGAACTTTATAAGAGAGGTCTAACATGAACGTCTATAAAAAGAGCAAGCGTGTGTACTTGCGGCCAGATGAAATAAAAATGCTATGTGAACTTCCATTAAATATGACGTAGCCTTGATTGGGTCTTGGTTTCCCACTTTCCTTTTAGCTTGGAACACATCAGTACAAACGGAGAACTTCGCTCTGAAGTAAGATGAGTAAATTAACGAAAGCTTCCTGCCTTTCAAGATATACTGACTAAGCAGAATGGAGAAAAATTACAATTCATGGGGATAATTCCTGTTATCATTATCATTATTATGGTTACATTTAGATGAATGCCGTTTATAAATACTCAGTGCATTGTTGATGGAACCATTGTTACTTTTATTGATGTGTTAAAAATTATTGTGAAGATAACTCAGTAGTTTTTAATAGTCACGTAATTTGTTCATGAACATTGCCACCCGAGATGAATGAAACTAAGAGGTATAGAAAGTTTTTACCGGCTCAATATTTATTTAATTGGCCTAGAAAATAAAACACACACTATAAATAAAATAAGTTCATGCAGAATTGATTCAGAACTCATTTTAATTAGAATTGTTTGGCATACTGGTAGGGCATTCAAACTTGATTTCAAAAAAAAAAGAAATAGATAGTACATTATAAATCTGAGCGATATAAAGCTGTTTTGCGGACACCCAACAGTACTGCGGAGTAAGATCTTTTCGGAGAGAGAAAAACATATTTGTTTCACAAGATCTCGGTGCCTCACTGGAGACATGACCACCAGGGACAGGGATTCCTCTTAAATTCGAGGCTACTGCACGCATTGTCATCTCGGAAATTTGGCCTCATCGGGTACCTGATTTCAGAGAAGCAGTTAAATGAAAGAGAAGTTGAGAGGTCATTATTTTTGGTTTCATGAAATTGAACCTGCTGTAAAGGGTTGGGCTAGAGATAATTTAATATTTTACTGGAAATTTAAAAAACACGTTCAAATATTATGTAGCCGTGTGTGGAGACGCTCACAAGTTATCTTACAAGTTTGGAACAAAAATTTTAATTTCAATGTATGAACACAGAGTTCCACGTCACAATCTTATCTTAACAAACACATATTTTTATAGATCTCCATTTTCAGTCAATCGATAGAAATGTATGTATGTTCTCAAATATTCTTTATCGTAAAGTTCGAAGGAATACTATTGAGTAAGCGAATATTGTTTTTACCAATGAAAAGATGCTAGAAAAATATAAAATTACATACAACTTTCATTTTTTATTGTAAATGAGGAAATTATTGGGAACGATTAATTGTTTTTTCTCATAACTACGGTTTTTGCATCACACTTGACACAAGGACGCAACATCGAGATTATGCAGAGTAACAGAGTAGCATAATGACGTTTATGCAGTCGAATAATAGCACTCTTTGTGACTGCGTTCGTGTGTATCGTGATCGATATCCTGCTGGATGAAATAAAGTCTCCTGGCATCGCTTCATTCATGAATTGCCGTGAGAAATTACATTATAACTCATATAGTCCATGAAAAGCTGTCTACCAATTATGCAATGATATCTTGACTTCGTTATAAAGCTAGTGTAGACTGCCTACTCTAAATGAGAACTGTGTAATGTACAAACGTATTGGACGCTTTTGAAATTTTTTAGAGTGATGTTTAAAAGTGGGTAGAGAAACTTTTCCATTTTAAACTTTCTCCAAAAACTTGGACGCGCTGAAATGTTAACTGCAGGATATGAGTCAGGTATTTATTTGATCCTGTGACCCAACTTTTTATATGCCCGAGGACAAGTGTACACTGCTGCAATGGTCCTGTATGCACAGAGCCTCACCGGATTTGCTGAGACACACGGCTGCATCCAGTTTCTTTTATTGAAGAACTTTGAGCCTCATACGAGTTGCCCAAGTACATGACTGCACTCAGGTCCATCTTAACACCTTGTACAAATTATTTGTTCAACCTAAAACTGCTTGCATAGACATCACGAACACGACTTTTTCAGACGGGAGTCACATGACATCTAACAACTCCACGGGTTCTGCTCCGAAGATTTAACTTACTCTAAATGCCCTTTTCGCACCGCATTCTATATAGTATTTCCGATTCATTACTACGCTAGCTGTGTAATATAATTTTAAGAAGTGAGTTTTACCATTTTCTAAATAAATAGAGGACATTATTCCATCGCAGACCCTATATAACCCTCTAAAAATTTTCTTTGAATAGGGTTATTGCTATATACTCTGAAAAACTATGCTAAAGTGTAATACAATATTGCATAAGGTAATAAGATTTTTTTTTAGGTATTCCATCTTTTAGTATCATCAAAGACAAGAGCAGCTCAGGACATTAATTTTCAAACGTTTTCATAAATTAATTACCACTTATTACAGAGTGTCCTCACTACTCTTTGTTCCCAAAGTTTTCGACGCAGCACTGAAGCCTTCAATGATCGTTCGCAAATTCAGTAATTAAGCTGTTCGTTGCTGCAATAAGAGCAGGGTGTCATCCTGTCACATCGTCTGGCACCAGACTTGTATTTGAAATCCAGCCTAGCATCACTGACAGCACCAAGCTGTGAGAGTCAGATGCTCGCCATGACACTACCATGAATATGTTGATCGTCCATGCTCTCACTGGAGCGTCCACAATGTTTGCACATGCTTTAATGTCGCAGATTTAGTAACCATAACATCAAGTCACAATCCCTGAAGAAATTAGTTTACATAATAGACGTCTGAATTATAATAAATGGAATCTTTTCCTTCTTTATCACTATTATAGCGAGTTACGATAATGAATTAGATTTATAAGCCTGCTTGGCATAGTATGTCACGATGTTTAATCGTCGGTTTCATTATTTCTGAGCTCTTGCAGTGATATTTTAGTAAACACATAAATTTTTAATCGCGTTTTATCTCTTCTGAAAAATGGGTGAACTTTTAAAAATCAAACTTCATCAATCTAGGCAATCTTAGTAAAAGAAAATTCAACGTCCCTGATCAAAAACTATGATGCACATGGTAAGTAAATTATCACGACAAACTATATTTTTCAATTACGAGACGATAAATATGGTCTGTTAGAGATGAATAATTTATGGAAGTACTGCTTGTGAGAGAGTCTCAATGCACACGACGTACTCACAAGTACTACCAAGAAATAATTTATCAAATTTACTTTCGTTACTCGACACGAAAGGTATCTGTTACTCGACACGAAAGGTATCTGTTACTCGACACGAAAGGTATCTGTTACTCGACACGAAAGGTATCTGTTACTCGACACGAAAGGTATCTGTTACTCGAACAAACAGCAGCACGTCACCTTACCCTCAATAAATTAAAATTTATCCCCTCTAATGCTTCTTTTTCTAGTGAGATGAGCTCGTATTAATATTCTCTTGGTCTTGGGTTGCTTTGTTGAAGCAGCGCAACTAAACTCTGCTCTAGCACGTAAGTCTTAGCAATGCCTGCACTCGTTCAAGTCTTGACACACAATCAAAGAGCTCTCCTCATAGCAGTCTCTCTCCATTGCAGGCCATTGAATCCATTCATGAATGAATTTATGAATAATGATTGAAGGTTTTATAAGGAATCGAAGGATATTGAATTCAAGTAGAATAGGGAATAAGTATTGGACAAAGCCATTACAGAGTTCATGACAAAAAATGAATGAGCAATGTTTCCAAAGAGTATATTTTGAAACTCACTGACCAGTGATAAAAAACCTTTATTTATGAATATTGATAAAACTGCAGGAAAAATCAGCGTTTATTTTGTTTGAATTTTTGAAACGATGTTTATTTTCCAATACTCCCGTGTGGTTTCGATGAAAAAAACTTAAATCAATTACTGCCTGAAAGTTAATCGCTGGTAATACACTTCCGCATGATATCAAACATAAGCGAATGCTGAAAGCGAAACATTATTCTTTCATTATTTTGTGGCAAACAGCGTATAACAAAAACTCACAAATTAATAAAATGCTAAATAATTATTAAATAAAAAACAAACGGCAAAACTCTGGCCCAGGCTGGAAATTGGCCCGTTTTCTTTTACATTGAGAATATTGGGCACCAGAAAATTATGCTTTTATTCCAATTTCTATGAATTTTAATTACTGTGGTAGAAAATATCTGTAACCTTGAAAATTTTCGTGGCGAACGAAAAATTTTACCTGACATTAGAGCTACGCCAAAGAGACCGATATCTTAGCCTTGCAGATCTGCCAGCTCAGGAAATATGCGAGATGCCCAATTTGCAGGAGCCTGAAGCCCAGCCGAAACCAGGCTCATCACCGTTACTTGGGGCGCTGGTCTTAATGGAGCAGCTTCGTTTCGACGCTCCCTCTCTCCTCTGCCTCGTTCATCTTATTACACATCCAGCAGCGACTCTCAGCTTTCTTCTATTTGTCAACTTATGCATTGTCAGCAAGAATAAAATCAGCTTTCTTGCAGGTGATTTTGGCGTGCTACTTCCAAGGGGAAACAATGCAAAACAGAATATTTTCGCTGTACATTTCTTTGTTACAGCTTTCTGCTTAGCCATGTTTCTTCTCCGTTATCTGATTCTCTGCTCGTCATCGGCACAAAAAAAGATTAACCCTCTGAAAAAATCTTTTTTCGTTTATGTCAGCCTTTACATAACAAAAATTTGTTCATTATAGGCGAGCAAAACTTTTTTCAAAATCTGGCCACATGAAGTCGGACTCAGATGTGCAATAACGACTTCGTCCCAGCTTATGAGGGCCGCCAAATTCCTATAAAGGTGGCTTCACGACTTGGACTGCGCTACCCTGCTTCTTTTCACAGAGAAAGTCTTGCGTCGCAATTTCGGAAATCCTAGAAAATTTCGGCTATGGATCGAAGAGTAATTTAAAATTACGGACATTAAGAGACAAAATGATACAAGTAACTCCATTTCATTGGATATCTGCTGGAAAGTATGTTTTGTTTTCTGCACATTAGTTATACTATAGATGTCTCTCTCAAACGAGAACAACGCACTACCAGCACTTTTCAGCTGGATAAATCTTTCGAATTACTCCATCGTTAAGTTGCTGCCAAGCAGCCAATGTTGGCACCAAGACCGAATTTACATCTACCACAGCCGGATTTATTCATAAAGTAATATCATTAGAACTGAAATTTACTGTATCAAAAGGCGACTACCATCAATACAAGTAAGTACAATATGTTATCTTACGACTGAACATTGCAATCTCAAGAATGCTCCAACTTCCATAACAATGTATTTCCATGACCTTAGCTGCAATACACCCTACACTGACGCGGTCAGTGACAAAACAAATCAGGAAATAATTACATAAAGGTACAACTCTTTTTCAACATTACGACCCTTATCATCACACTTTAGTTAAATCCCTTTGAAGACTTCCCCCTCTTTTTCTTTCTCAGAGAAAACTATTCATATTCTGTTCATTACAAGTGTTCCAAACCCACATCTGAATAACTCTACTGAGTCCCAAAATGAACAGTCAAATTTACAAGGTCATTAGGAATTAGTAGAAAAATATAAAAACAATCATTTCTTAAGATTTTTGTTTCTCTGTCTGCTGTTTCGAAATTTTATTTCCTATTTCAAGCAGCATTCAACTCTGACACAAGTTCATTTACTTTAAAAAAAATTATTTTTCATATCAGTATTTCATGCTTTAAAAATTCTTCAACCATACCATTAATGTAGACTTGCAAAATGTATAAACGAAGAAAGATATCCAAACTTCATACAAGACTAAATGTGTCACAGTCTGGATTATTACAAACGGATTATGAAATTTCAAATGCTGCAGCAACCAACTAATTTCTAGAAAAAGGTTTTTGCAAATTTATATATATATATATTTACAAAATAGTTTCCAGTGGTTGCAAACGTCGATTCAAATAAATAAGTAGACTACTATTCAAATTTAACTAAAGTCATTGATTCAGATAAACTACATTTTCGAAATTAATTGTTACCAACCTTCGAATGCTACAAAAACATTAGCTTTCTAGAGCTTGTGGGAATAATTATTAAACCAACTATGTAGAGGACTCTCTGAGCTTAATGATACAAATTAGGTGATTACTATTTAACATTCATATCAAATGTAGGAGATAATCCTAATTTGACCACGCAAAGTGAATTTTTTGATGCATCCTGTGATGCTGACTGTCCAAAAATATTCTTGCTCTTATGTATGTATAAGAGCACCTGACGCAAGCTTCAATTGGTGCCTGGTAAGCTACTGTAAAAAGTGATCACGATACACGGTAAATTATCAGTGAATTATCATACACCTATTTATATTATGATTGCTAGGTTATTTTTTGTGAAACCACCACATTTATTAAATATTTTCGCCAGCGGTGGCCTGTAGCTTTGATATCCAACAAAAATATCATAATATTCCTCACGGTCGCTATTCAGTACATGCCTCCGTTCGATTAAAATTCACATCATTTAAATATGTTTACTAGGAGTATTTGCATATCTGACATGAATTCCTGTAATAAAAATTCAGCATATTTCAACCCCTCTCAAATGTCGTGCCTACACACCAGAGTAATGGCGTCGTGACGCCCAAACGCTCGTTGCTGCACAGGAAACCTACTTTATACCATCAAAGTTAATTCACGCTTCAATCAAATAAATTGCAAAGATACCAAAATTTAAAAATCATTGCAGCATAAACAAATTTATTAAGTACACAATCGCAGTATCTCAAATAAGAAAATAGGATATATAAGAAATATATATGTATTAAAAGTTTCGTTACAAGAAATAGTTGAAATATGCATATTGATACACAGAAACTTTAACAATTGAAGTTCCTGAAGACGGCATGTACCTCATCTCTCCTCTGTCAGTGAACTTTAATGTTCGTTAAACTTACTCGTTTCAGTTCTGAAGAGCTTCATGAAGGTTATGTGATGCTTTGGTGGGACTTAACATTATGAGCCCTAGCTCATCAATTATCGCCAAAATTCTTACGCAAGAGGAGTGAGTGAGAGACTTTTTTTACCAAACAGCACATTCCACCCAAACAGTGTACTAACTTTGGCTTGAATTAGGCAATTACTGTCGCCATCAACAACCTCCATTATTTTAACGAATGGTCTAGATTCTCAGTTCGCTAAGCTCTTCAAAAGTACAAAAAATTATTTCGAGATCGTATTAGAAACTAACTGGTGATGCATATTGTGTATTTATAAATTTATCCACATACATCTCTTGGGTTTCAAATAATAAAGAACGGAGAACTGAGAAAAATAGACCACTCGTGAAAATATTTTTCATTTCTATTCAGTGTTTATCAATTGGCGCTGTAGAAAGCAAACAATCCGAGTTTTATAAAAGTGAACTTTATCTAACAGGGAACAAACAAGAAGTTATGAACACCGTCATGTTTTTATTGCGCACTGTTGCTCATGCCTGAAGTGAGAACTGGAAGCATTTATTTTAGACGTGATGATGACTCGAGCTTGCAATGATGACAGCTGCACTCCGACGTACTCGTCCTATCTTTGCAGCACTCGTGCCGCTCTCAACTCGCTGTCCCCTTCCTGAAATAAACGCATGCACTCTAGCTACGCGACAGCGAATTATTTTCCAGTGAATCAATATTTAATTTAGAATTTCCACTTAGATAGGAACGACACGCTCGATGTCCGTGCAAAACTGGCGCCTGCAGCGGAGGTGAGAATAACTTCATGCGTAAAAGTGAAGTCAAAATCTCTGCTGGAAATCTTCAACATCGTGAAAAGGAAACTAATAGATTATACAAGAGATACTTTTCTCAACATATACAAATAAACATATTGGTTAAAAATTTAAAAGTATTAAAATAACGGGCGAAAACAGTCAATGAATAATGAGTGCTACTGAGGGCAACATAGAATAGAATACTATAAAAGTACGATCTTAAGATCTCGAGCTTGTCCTATGAAATAGAAAAAAGTCAACTAACTTTTTCAGCGGAGGTGAACCTTAAGTTTTCATGTTGACCAAGTTGAGTGCGTGCAGAAAAAATAACCTGCATTTGTAGCATACAAGTTTAGTTTCGAGATTGCGTGATTAACAGAGTTTCACTGCCAGACTTTCATTACAACGTGTAAAGTGTTTTGTTGATTTGACGTAATAATTGTGAATAAATTCATTCGATATTCACTGAACTTTAATAAATATATAGTACCAGGTTGTTCTAAAGTTCTGTTATACTTTTTTCCAGAAATTTAATGATCATTTACAATAGATTGGAATATTTCTTTGATAGCTGAATAGTAAAGGTATCAATCTTATATGAAAGTCATTAATACGCCCATCACAATTAGTAATATTTGCAATGGAGGCAAAGAGAATTGAAATCTCTGCTCGACTACGTGCGTCCCATAAGAAGTCAGACATTGCTAAGCGCCTTAATGTTAGTCGAATGACAGTGCACAGAGCTGCAAGTCGTTTGAGAGATGGTGAAACCCTCAAGGATCGTCCTCGTTCAGGTAGACCCCGAGTTGTGAAGACAGAGACCATTATCAGAACATTCAAAAACATCCAACGCTCAAAATGACTCATCTTGCCAGGAAAAAGAAGATCTCTGTCTCGACAGTGAGAAGGGCTGTTAAGATTGAAGGGGAAAGAGCTTAAAACGTGTGAAAAAGCCCCTGCTAACTGCTGCAATGAAGCAGAAGCGTTTTAAGCGATGTTAACGCCTACTTAACGATCTGAAAAATCATGGTAATCGGATTGTCATTTCTTCAGGTGAGAAGAAGTTTTCGGTCGATCCTCTTGTGAACAAGCAGAATGATTGCATTGTTAGCTTTGGTCAGAACATCTCTGAGTTACGGAACGTGTCTACAATCAAACATCCAGCCTCTGTGATGATGCTTGGAGTCGTGGCTTCGAATGATGAAAAGATGCCTCCAGTGTGGTTTCCACTTGGCTACAGACTAAATACCTCTGCTTACAACAATGGTCTTGTCACGAAAATCCTATTTTGGGTGAGAAAAATAACAAGAAATTAAAACTACGTATTCCAACAAGACCGCGCACCTGCGCACACTGCAAAAACTGTTCAACAGTGGCTGGGGTCAAACATGAACTTTTGTCCCATGGACTTCTGGCCTCTACATACAGTCGCCAGACCTGAACCCCCTCGACTACAGCATCTGGACGCATATTGAAAGCAAGGCATGAGAAGTTCGCCACAATAGGGTAGAGAGAATTTGAAGTCTTCCGTTAATCGCTCTTGGGCCACAGTGAGAAAAAATTACATCCGCAAAGTTTGCAAGGGTTTCCACCCTCGTCTGAGCCGTGTCATTGCTGCTGAAGGAGGTCAAATTGAAAAATAGTATTGTAATAATCCTAATAAATGTATGGAAAGTCCTATTTGTTTTCTTATTCGAATAAATCTTAATTTTGGAGACTTTTAAATAAAAATATCAAAGTGTAACAGAATTTTAGAACAACCCGGTACTCTTCATGCTTCAGAGATTTCTGGGAAGAAAGATTGATATACAGTAAAAAAAACATTGCATGAGTGTTTTATCTTGTCCAACATATTGTTAACATTTTCAAATGATAGTTACGCATATTATTTTCAGTTAGAAGCATAACAAAGTTCCTAATCTAAAATAATTTGGAATCAATTTCGAAATAAACATTCAATACTCCTAAGACAATCAATGTGCTTTCTCGAATGGCGATGCCGAACTAATAAATAAAAATATAAATCGTACAAACTAATTTCAGTGAACTCCGTTGCGCATAATCACCAGTAAATCTAACCAGTTGCTAATTATGACCGAATAGATTATTCAAACGACGTCTTTTTTGGAAGTATTTACTATATATCTACCTTACCTATCATAATATCCCCGATACGTGACCATATGTTATTTTAAAGACCAATTTATGGTTGACTGCGTGGGTCAGAAAGCTGCCTTCATTGGCGAGACCAGAAGGCAAATGGAGGTGCATGGGTGAAGGGCGGAGGCAGTGGGGCCCCTGAGACGACTGTCGGCCTCACTTTTGTACCTCATAATGGCTCCTGCGAGCTTCAAAGGAGCTCGCCTAGCAAAAAAACAGTTTGCAAAATTGCACCATCTCAAGGTTTTCTTGCACTGGAAAATACGATGTTCTCGGCTTCCATAAGGCGAGCAGTTCTAAAGATTGTTTACCGAGCTTGTTGGGCTGCAGGTAAGACAATTACGCTCTTTATAAAAGTAACGTACTTTCAACTCCGTATCACAGCAGAGGTTTTTATGCAACACCTGGCAGAAAAACACGTCTCTGTATACATAGAGTTCTTTCTTCAAATTCCAAAAACCTTTAAAGCTTTCTCTGGCTAATGCAACATCTAAGAACATGTTAAAGCATTTGATCCTGCCTCGTGATATTTATCCATTTCCAGAAGCTACAAAGTATTCTTAGGTGATCCAAAGAGTCGATAGAATCAATGAATATAGTTCAAAGTGGTTCATTATCTTTCAACATCAAAAAATATCTACCTTATAAATCATTCCATTAACTATGAAATAAAGAAAACATTTAACACTTGCCATGCTTGTAAATTTATTAAAATGTAAATAAAAATGGTTGTTACTCATAACGAGAGACAATGTTTGCTTCTACAGATATGCTTGTATTTTCCCAAGAAAAAAGCCAATCACCAAGATAATATTGTACAAAGACAGCACCCGGCACTGTAGTTAGCAGCAACTCAACTTAAATGAAATCTGAAAGCAAGGACTCATAAATGCCTACATGTTACAAATACTCAAGTCTTTTTAACCTCCTTATGTCATAAACTAACTTATTTTTTCCTAAGAAAGATTACAGAATATTTATTCATTCCAATAATTGGTAACATCTAGTCATAGTAGTTACTCTGTAAAAGACTAGGTCTGCAGCTTAATGGAAATGTAATTCTACCTCTATTCATTTGGTAAAAAATAAGGTATGGATTCCTCTTTAGAGTACAGAATACAGATTGCAAAGTTTTGTGAAGTGCTTGAAAATGACGTCAGATTGAATTTTCCCACAATAGTATTGCTTGGAAGTTTTAAAATAGAACAAAAAAATTGTATCATATATTATGCCACGTCATGATACATTTATGCTATTTTTAGAATAAAGCGAAGAGATAAGGAAGCATTGCCTGCAGTTCCCTGCCCCACAAGGTGAGCTCTGAGGCACACCCATCCTCGTGCATGCCATAAATTAGGCACCGCAACATTTTTCAGGCAAGTACCGGCCAAACACGAGGAACAGTTTTTGTGTGACGACATGTATGGCGTGGTTTGGGATATCGGTTTCCAATGACAGCTGGACCGCCGCTACCGTGAGACTGCGATGAATTGCCGACGCTTACGCCTGGCCACAGAAATCTCTCACTTTAATGAAACAAATATCCAAGCTGCCAAGAGCGTTTTCAGACCAGGGATCAGATGGCACTCGAAGGATTAAGAACGAGCTCGAATATTACTCGTAAAACAGAAATGATTCATTGGACAGCAGAGGTGTTTCTGGTGCACTGTTTTGAAACGTCGGTAGACTTCATTTTAAATTTGCACTATTTCTATGCAAGAATCTTACAAAATTAAAGTAAGAACATTATAGAAACTACACAATATTCTCCGTTCATTCAACTGCATTTGTGAACTGTAAAAGTATCTTTAACCGACGAAACTTATTCCTAAGATAAAAGCCCGCAGTTTTTTAGTCATAAAAATAAATTTCACTAAGATAACGTCCAATGTTTTCATGGAAGG
>VCRD01000013.1:892439-976331 GCA_006783055.1 Trinorchestia longiramus
CTTGCGACTGATGCGTCCACATGAACAAAAATTAAGGATAAATAAGCGGTTGCTGGACCGAGCATAACAAACACTACACCTTCACTGCTGATGCACTGCAGCGCCAGGTCCATAGAGCATAATTGAGTCCATAGCACCTGAGCTTTCCGATACTGCAACATGAGTTGCGGTCGTCCAGCGATATCGATGCTCTGAATGAGCCACTGGGGCGTATAACTGGTCTCGAGCGACTTTCGTGCCCTAAAGCGATCAATTTCTTTCTCTAAAATATCATACTTTTACCAATAACTTACTTTTTCGGATGAGTGAGAGCCATTAAGGCTAACTTCTATAGTCAAAAGAACAAGTTTATAAATTAGAAGGAAAAAACTTATGTTTTTGAGAGGTATATCTATTGTAGAATTTTTGTAATTGATTTAATGCAAAAAATTTCCGTGGAGCTTTTTCTCGATCTTTATTTATAAGAAGTTTCGTTCAACACCATTCAAAAGCCGTTGACAAAGCCCCTACTAACGTACGAATAACGAATAAAACGTTTTCCAGAAGAAAATACGGTGGCCACTGCATTTTGCTTAATGCATACAGTCAAGATTGCTTTTGCAGTGAAAATAAGTACACATACACTACGTTTAGACGGAAGAATAAGTCTAAGTACCGTATACATAGATTATGAAAAGGTCCACCGAGCACCTAAGTCACTGGACACAACGAAGAGGAAAACAATACATTACTGTATTCGACAGCACGTCTTACGAATGTTGGTTAAACAAAGAAGCATAGAAGAAATATTTTATATGAGCATTGTAAACATTAACAGTAAAATATTTAGTTTTGTAGTCACGAGATCATGAAAGACTCTCAATCACTAAAGCTTGTATGAATTTGTTTAGGTGAATATACTGGCCCATCCGTGCACTTTGTGCATGTGCAGTGTGTCTGTCCTTCATATATTAATTCCAGTCAAACCGATATGCTGACGTAAGCAATCAAAAGTAAGAATATTTTCATATGATTTTCTAATAATTTTAAGAATATTAATGTTCGTTACTCTATGTTTCACGTCATTTCTTACATGCTATAGTGAATAAAAAGTCATACTTCATTTACGTGTTTTGTTTAAAAATACAGTTACAGACTTCTTTCTGTACTAAAATTTTAATAACAATTAACATGAATACCACATGGTGATAATACAGATATATAGCCAACAAACATACCGAGTCAAGTTAAGATACTGAGCCGAGACCAGAAAATGTGCATATCTTAGAGCAGCTTCCCATCCGTCATGGGATATGCAGTGATGAGACGCAAAACTGGAGATGTGGCAAGCCTCTTTGAGTGACTCATAAAGCTGGTAATGCCACCCCGCAATGAGCTATGACTTCAAACTCCAGTTGCCTTTCAGATGCTGCAGCTCCCAAAACGTGTGTCCAGCTTCGTCTTGATAACGACTTGTCTTCTCTAGAGCGTGCAGTGTCAAATATCCAGAACATTGGACCAGTTCTTGCATAGCTCAGCAAAACTAAAGTCGAAGACCTTAGAGTCGGCTCCGCTACGTTGAAACTTGTAGGCAATAAACCAAAGAATTTTAAAACTCATGTGTGGCGTGCTGATCAATAATAACTGCGTAGAGAAAGAAGTAAATGCACTAGGATCCTAGCCACCATATTAAAAGATGAAGAGAGGCGGAGCCCGTGCGTTACTTGCAGAGGAATAAGCAGAACCAGGGTAGAATTTGGTCTACACTAAGATGCGCAACAGAGGAAAAAATGTGATTTACTAGTAAACAATCATGGTAACTAGTTTTTCCTCTTCTGTTGTGCCACTCAGAATTCCAGAAGTTCATTCCAAAATTAACTCTCAACGCACAGGGATCTGTACTCTATTATTTGGATCTAACAAATCTGAAGGATAAGGAACTCAATACGGCATACCGAATAGTAACTCCATATTCAGGGCTGAATTATTAAACAACAGTATAGAAGTTATTTGCTTAATTATTTCATTAAAAATTTGAAGGCATATTTTGGATTCTTCCACTGAAAAATTTGAACCACATTAGAATGGAATCAGGCGATATTTGTAAATGACTGCAGTTTTCCTATCGAATTTTACAATAATACGTGTGAAATTCTCATCACTTTCATTTAATCACATCGAAGGCATCGATCGTAATTGATTAAGACTATCATTACTATCAAGATCACACTTAAATCCACCCAACGTTACACAACCTCTAAGAATTTTACTTAGATACATATCTCTTTGTTAATTTTAGGTCGATTGAGCCTAATAAAATTCTTCCTAATAACTTTTAATAACACATTCTTGTTCTTTTTTAGATTACACCACATTTTTGAGCTATTCAATGGGGATGATAAGACTACTCTATATTAATGAGGGACTTTGTCAGGAAAACGGCAGTTACGATAGGAAATACAGATTATATCAAATGCCATGCATCCTCTTAATTTTTTCTCTCTACTCAAAATAGTTTCAACATTTTCAACGGACAGGTTTAGTAAATAGTATTTCTGAATAAAGTTATAACTAATATTAAAACCATCAGAAGAGTCAAACTAGCGAAACTAATAAACCAACTAAAGTAGCTATGTATTGTAGTATTAAGTGCAACTAAGAAAGAAGAAACTTCATTTCCATTTCTGCCATTGAGCAAAAACCTATCAGTATTAAAGTTAACGTCAAAATGCCGGTTTTTCAAATGGCTACAGACGCCTGCACTCAGGAATGCCTGAGAGTGACGGGCGTGAGGCTAGAGCCCTGTAACGCTCACCAGTGCCGCTGGCCCCTGTTTTGAAGGGGCCATGCTCCCCTCGCTATCGATGCTTGCAGATGGAGTTCATGATGCGAATAAATTCAATTTTAATATTGCAAGGGAGAGAAAAGAATAACTTTTTAGGTGCAGGCCGCTCAAAGAGTTTATTTCCTTATTTATTCATTGTATTTCAAGCAACGTGTGGTAGAAGACGAAGAGAATGGCTGGAAGTTCAGCTTCAGGAAATGATCATCTTAGCGAGCTGCGCCTCGTCTCCTGATTGCCAACGGCTGATGGGAAGAGTGAGAAGACTCTTTATCTTTCCTCGAGATTTAAATACTTATCTGGTAAAATTGTTTTTAGGAATATGAAATGTTTACTAATTTCTGAAGCCGCTCCACCGTAGCATTTGTAATTTTGGATTTTAGAAATGAAATGAAACTTTATGCGAGCATTTGACATTACTTCAAAAGAATTGTCAAAAAAATGTTATGCATGTACCGTTACTGTTTGCTACCCAAACAGCTAAAAGGTCAATTTCAGCACAGCGCCGCAGTGCCTTATTGATGTTTGATGTACGCAATATCTTGAACAAATATGTGTTAAGAAAGAAACCTGTTTCTTCAGCGTGAAGACTCTTTAAACAGGCTAGCTTATTTGTAATGTGAATAATTGAATAAGTTTTACACGGAGTTTTGAGATAAAACGAATAATTGAAAGACTCTAATCAATATTTGGCCCTATTGTTACTCGACCACGTTTATGTAGTACAAATATTATTCAGGAATGAGTGCTACTAGCGATTGATTTGTGTTCCTTTCTGCAACGCAAATAGTTTTTAGATGCACATTTTAGGAATGCGATAAATTTATATTATGTCTCATTAGTATTACAACAGCAGTGGCAAACTTGAAAAATACCACGCTGAAAATCAAAAGAGAAGCTTGCTGCTACACTATTGAACTACCAAGGGACTGCATTGAGATACTAAGCAAACAACGGTCTGTATTTACCACTGAATAACATATCGTATGTATTTTACAACTGAAATATCGATACCATGCGTTATACTACTTACATACTTGTGTAGGATCAAGCTCCTGAGTCGCTAAAACTTGGTGTTATTTTGTGACACTTAGCCGTATAACACAATTACATTTGATTATTGAGTTACCAATGGCAGGTATCATACCATTTTTAACAGAAACATGCATTCTATTCCAGAATTGCACGTGGTACGTATCATACTCCTGAGCTACAAAGAGCATACCTCAACAAACAGGTATCCCAAAATTGCAAGCGGCAGTTTTATTATCGTCTGATATCCCTGGCGATAGGCTGATGCTGTTCCCGAGCCGTTCTGAGTTCCAACACAGCGTTGTCCGATGAGAAGTCTGTCTGCACCAGACAGTAGTGGCGAAGTGCCAACTCCTGCTGAAACTTACACTTTGATAACCCAAGTGTCTTCACAGCGACCGCTGACACGAGATTTCTAAAACTGCTGCCACTCAAACGCTCTCGATCCAGAACAACTAAGACGGCATTTGAATAGACCTGTCACTGAGGTATACTTGGTAGGATGATTGTGATGACGTAGAAAATTTTGAATGTAATAAAAGAAAGACGAGGAACAATAAAGTAACGATCTTGCATGTGATTAAAAACCTGTTGGCTAAATGATGGGAATTAAAAGTGTCATGTATTTGAGAGTTTAGATTCCTTTATTTAATAAAATAGCGGAGTTGAAACGTACAAGACTTATAGTAATAACTGCAGGAAGTAAAAGACTAAAGAGTGTAAGTTCTTTTGATGAAAAAAGCCTTGTACGAGAGTAATGAGTTTCCAAACATAAGTGGTAGCTTCTTTTAACTGTGTGCAACTATCACAGAGGCTTGTTGTTCCTCATACATCCTTACCCTAATCTTCACTGTATTTAAATGAGAGAATGTCACAGCTTTCTACCTCTGTACCTGTTATTTTTCGTTGAAAGTGTTTAACTTCTTCATTGAATCAAAATATACAAGATTGCATTCATCATAAGCAATGAGTACTCCAGTAAAAGAGCCATCAATCATTCTTATTATGTAAGACTAACGCTCTGAAAGTATCATTTAAGATCATACAAACGATAGAGAGAAAACCCAGGGGCACAAATTCCCTGCGGTAAATGCAATTGCACTCGAGAAGAATATTTCCTGAAACAAACACACGAGAAGAAATAAATCCTAGCTCAAATCTATAGCGTATGTATTACAAAGTTACTCTCGAGTTATCCAATTACCTTCGAGCTATTCAGTTACCTTTAAGCTATTGCCGCAGTTGTGCTCGGGCTATTGCTGCAGTCACCCTCGAGCTATTGCTGCGAACTTACGTACGAGTGAAAAGTCCTCAGGCTATTTGAATTGTGAAAGAAAAATAATTTTGCAAAACGCACCAATCACATCGAGTTTCCATGAATGCATCATCCAACCAACCCAGGAAATTGTTTTAAACGTGCGAAATTTTTTAATAAAATCCACGACAACAAGCTTGAGCTCCAGCATTACATTTATGAAATAGCAAGCAACCCTCCTATGCCTTGAGACCCTCACCAACGTCAGCCATTCAGCTACTGCAGACACAAAGCTGTCTTCTCCGCTCGGCTCACGCCCCTCTCTTCTACCTCCCACCAGCCTAAACAAGCCTGAACCACACAGCATCAGACAGTGTAAAACTACTCTTCACCGGTAAAACTGTTCTTGGTTGACTTGAAGACTAAGCCTTATTGAAAATAAAAATATAGCATCGCATGGAAAAAATAGATTCGTTTGCATATGTGCATAAAAAACTCATAACTCAATTATAACCTTCTAACTGCACATAATTACATAGTTGAATGTATCAATTTAGTTGAAACCAGCCCTTAACTGACTCATGGTGCCTTCAAATACAAATCTATGAAGTGACCACATATTCCACATTTTGTGTTGTGCTGCGCAGTCACAACAGATTCAGGTCCCCATTTGTTGACAATCTAAAGCAGGGGTCGACAAAGCGGTCGATATCAACCCCTGGGGGTCGAGGGTTTATAACATTTCTCTTTATTTTTGGTCATCAAAAATTTCAATAATAGTTTAATCATTTTTTTCACCTATTTGTATGTGTGTGCTAAATACAAATATCCTATGAAGGGATCGACGGGTAAAAAAGTTTACCGACCCCTGATCTAAAGCATGGCTTCTCCTATAACTATGAAGCTTATAACCTTCAGCTCCCCCTGTCATTTTCATCGCCCATGTGATTTCTCCCTCATTCCGGTGACCTCAAGCCAGTCTTATTCTCTCTGGTTGTTGTCTATTTCTCTCTTCACTTTTTTGTGCAGAGTAACTTGAATACAATTTTAAATTTCATCTCTGATAAAATGGACCCTGATTCTTCACAAGAATAAAACAAAGTAACTTGATTTCCGCATTATTGCAATGAGAGCAAGAAAGCAAATAATTGAACTCATTTTCACGTACAGCGAGTCGCGCACGTGCATTGCTATCAAAGACCCTACCCTCGTTGTCAAAGACCCTACCCTCGCTGTCAAAGACCCTACCCTCGCTGTCAAAGACCCTACCCTCGCTGTCAAAGACCCTACCCTCGCTGTCAAAGACCCTACCCTCGCTGTCAAAGACCCTACCTTCGCTATCAAAGACCCTACCTTTGCTATCAAAGACCCTACCCTAGCTGTCAAAGGCTGTGTTATTTTATTTCAAAGACCCTACCCTTGTTATCAAGGACCCTACCCTCACTACAAAAAGTATTTCCATTGATATCAACGACCCTACCCTTGCTATCAAAAATCCTACCCTCAGTATCAAGAGCCCTCCCCATGCGATGTTTTGTTTCCTCAGGTCCGGTGCTGCAATGAACTCTTAACGGTAAATACCCTCTCGTTTGTTTTGCTGAAGCAACACTGAACACTTTAGTTACATGAATTATTAAGCTCATTTGGTCACTTTACCGTCGCACTATAGTGGTTTCGTAACTCCTGAAAATGCAACCAAGAGTATCCCACTTTCTCGCGTAAATACGCTAACCGCTTAACCGGTCGTTACGTGTACACAAATTTTAGCCAAATGTGTCTTATTACAACTTAGACGCGTATTTCCATCGAAAATAATTTGATAATATAATTTATACTACAGAAAATATAAAAAACAATACAGGTTATATATGAAATCAGCTTGAAAAGTACTAAATAAACATCGAATAAAAATGGTGTGAAAATGAAAAAATGTTGAAATAATAGTTAATGAATGGGTTAAACACTTACTGGACCTGGGCAAGAAATGTTCAAATACACAAAGCTTCCATGTGTATAAAACTACACATGATACCATACTCACTCGATCTTATTTGACATTTGAAATGACATACAAATTACTTTTGAGTAAGGCCTTGAAACCCTTATTCTCCTTTTGTTAAGAAAGCTCTTTCAAATGATAAAAATTATCAAGTTTATGTGGATCTGCCTCAGAGCAGGAGAATTTATAAATTTCTTAAAGTCTATTACTGTTTTTTTTAATTTAAATTGGAATTTTTCACACCATGAAAAGATCCATGTCATGAGAATGAGACAACAGATAATTATAATTTGACCCTTAATAGACGAGAACATGATACTAATGAGCGCGCCTTCGATTGGAAGATCGTATCGAGCTCCTAACTGAACTTTGACTCCTCTGAACTAATTACTGTATTCATCTCCGCCTCAGACTACGCGTAGGAGTTTGCATCGATGATTGCTACGGGAATCGCAAGACAACCTTCGTCCATCAGTGAGAAAAGAGTACAACAGGAGGTAGACAACAGGAGGTAGACAACAGGAGGTGGACAGCAGGAGGTAGACAACAGGAGGTGGACAGCAGGAGGTGGACAACAGGAGGTGGACAGCAGGATGTGGACAACAGGAGGTGGACAACAGGAGGTGGTATTAGGTGTCTGTCGAGCAACGGGGATCCAAATACCAGAGCACGAGTATCATGGCCGGCAGCAGAAAACGAAAGAGGCGAACTTTTCGAGTTCTGTTTGAGAGACTCCTGAGACTTGTCGAGATGTCAAGTAAATACACAATCATTGTTTTTAGCGTGCTAAATGTAGGTCAGCATGTTAGTTGGTTCGTTTGTATCATTTATTTTTAATGACAGTCATACAGCAAAATCCCTCGCTCACAGGAAAAATTTTACTTAATAGATTATTTGTAAGCAGCCACTGGAAAGAAAGCCACTCTTAGTTTTATTGAAAAAACATTAGTTCTCTGTTCGAGAAATTGAAATCATTCACATGCTTTCACAGGGCTAAAAAATATTAGTATATAAAATCTTAACCGAAAACAATGATGGGTATCTGTTCATTGAAAAATATGAGTTTTCCCTCCTAGCATGTTTGAAAGAGAAATGATTTTTTCAAATCATTTAAAATGTGAAGAAAGTCATCCCCCGCATGTAGCTGGCAGTTCTTCCATTCGTTAATTTATAATATCAAGGTTTTAACTGATCTTCCCAAACAGGGTTACAATGTGCACTCTCAATTCTCAAACACCACTCCATTGTTTAGGTAATATCCAACGCGTCTACTAACTCTCAGCTAGAGAAAATAAAATCTTCATGCTATGAAAGCTCAATTTCGGCTCAGGCTCCAGGGGCGTGAGCAAGACCTCGACATTGACAGCAAAACTCAAGACGAAGTCTGTGCTCCAGCAGGACAGCTTGACTACAACACGCTGCTTGCGTCATGGTGGAAAAAGTGCATCGTCGAAATATTTTGTCTTTAGACTTTTCTTGTAAAATTAGTAGCCAATTTTAGCGAAGCAATCTCCGAGGCAGAAGATTATCGGAAAGTATGAAGAAAATTTCGGTTGAGCGAAATTATCAGGAAAAGCCGATCGGTTAAGCAGACGGTGGAACATCCATGCAGCACTGGCTACGTTCCAGTTCAGGCCAGCACTGGTCGTGGTGATGCTGTAGCGTTGCCTGGCTCCCCTATATCCTGCAGTAATCTGTACAAATAATAGCAGCAATGCGAGCACTGATACAGACTTTGCTGGCAGCGCACAGCTACACGAAATAATGTTTTACGATGCACACGCCTGGATTTTGATCGCTTGCGTAAAAAAATTTTGCAACAGCTTTTTGAAATGTCAGGCAATGAAAATCTATTTCATGTATGCCAATTTATTCCACCAAGAAAACGATAATGTTTGTTCGTTGCAGGTTTTACAGTATACACTACTGTATAGTAGTAAAGTTGGAGAGCAACAAAGAAAGGGATGAAAAATAATTGCGATGATAAGGTAGAAGCAGTCAGACAATGGAGCGATGAAACTAGCGCGTATTATTCGAGTCTAGGTAGAACAATCAGATGCAAGTACTGCTGTCTCAGCCATGTTGTCCTCACAGCTGCAGTGAGAAGCCTCGAGGCAAATAAACAAAAGTCAACTTAAATTACGGCATAGAAGCAGAGTGAACTCCAGGGCAAATTACGAGAGACACACCGCACTGCATTTGCAAGAGCGACGTCTCCTGCAATACCAAATTGAGTGAGCTTGAAATTGTAGGAGGTAATGAGGCCTGAGCCAGATATTGGTCATGAAGTTAGTGAGCCAGCATTAATGAGAGTGCTATATGAGTAGAAAAGAAGCTGCTTAAAGCTCTTCTCTGGAAATAAGTTATTAACTACTGTTAAATTGCTGTTCACTAGTAAACCATCTCGGTGACGAAAGAGCGTTCGATTAATTTTTATTGAAATGAGGAGACATGCATAGCCTGTGTATGTGAACTCTGAAAACCGGAGAACGTGCGTTGCTTTCAATGCCAGTGTATTTCCGGCGGTCATGTCAGTCTGAGGAGCAAACAAACAACCTGTTTACGTTGCTCTTCATGTGCTGCAAGGAGCTGCACCAGAGTTGGTCAAGATTAATAGCCTTGAAGATTCAAAGAAAATTTATTTCTGAGGGAAGAATTTACATGTACTTTTTTACTCTGTTAGCGTACCTAGATGTGAGTGCAGATATATCAGTGGAGAATATACAAAGCTTAGCCAAAGTCTTGTGCTGGACAATTGTGTGAGCGAAGTTTAGTTTAAATCACTTCTAACACAAAAAGTTCTCTCTTAAATACTTGGGAAAAATTAACCTCCCTGGTAGTTCGTGGAGCGCAGGACTTTATGAATGAAACTCTTCTTAATATTTCACCTGAACTTTTTCTTCATGGGTTAAATTTGTTCCTTGTTGCTCCATTTAGCCTCCTCGAACGTGTAAAATTGCTGGTGACTCTTCCTATAAGATTGACATGATTGCTTGAGTGAAATAACTATTGAAGATTTTAATCCTTTTTCCTAAAGCTTTGACTCTAAGGATTTCTTTATCCGTTGTCGGGTTAGTAGTATTTCGTTCTCCGAGACAGATTGAGTAAAAGCACTATTATTTTCATTAATTTGTTTTTTTTTTTGCAAGTTACTCCAATCCTAAAATGAGTCAGAATATCAAAGTAGATTTTGCAATGAAAAAAGGAGACCTGTAGTTAACCGTATTTTAGCAAATGTAGCCCGTCTGTTAAGTTCACAGAGTACTTTATTTTGAATATAGGCATACAGCACGTTGGCGTGAGCCCCTAGGTTGATCATTATCGAAGGAAGTGTAACCCTCCATGCACTTTCTGTTTCAGGCAGAGAAATTATTTGAATGCTTGGCTTAATAACATGCAGAACAAAGTCTCTGTGGCTTACATAAGATCAGGCTATGAACACGAATGAAAAAATCAGCATAATTGCCAATCTCAGATTCAATTTAGCCTGCCAACAGCTTAGCAAATTTTTGAGTATCTCGTAGCCGAATACTTTTCAGGAACGCAATCTAGGAGGATTTTTAGTGAGCTGTGAAATCGCACGCTCAAGTGTAACTATTATTTTTAGTACGAAATAAAATGACTAATAATGCGCTTGAAATGTACAGACAAATGTATTTTTAAATAACTACTCATAAATAGACAACAATGACGAACAATTGCATAGAAGCGAAGTTAATGGAAACTCTGCCTCAATAGAGAACAATGGCAACTGGTTTTCCAACTCATATATAGTTTACTTGCAATAAATATCCCACCCTTGACATACCAAAGTCAGCATTTCAGAAAGAAGAGTTTGAGGAACTTAAAGATAAAATTTACGCAGTCACACGTAATTTATTCCTTAGAATTTGACTTGCATATCAGGTGGACTTAACATCTCTGTAGTGGAGCGTGACATTTTGCATGCAGAAATCATGCAGCAAGGAACCTCATTAAGGGCCTACACGCCCTGTACCAAGAAAAGATAACAACGTTAAAATATGCTACAAAAGTAAACGTTTCTATCAGCAAAAAATTCTGTATCTATGAAAACAAACCTATAAACAGCCAAACCAGAAACAGCCTATAAATTGGCTATGCATAGTAATATATATGAAATTTAGACTATGTGTGGCTGAATGACTGACTGGGTAAGTACTACATATGTATGTAGAATGATAATTATTGCTTATGTGAAAATAAATAAACGTTAATCTTAAAGTGGTCTTCTATGATGTATTTTTTCTAGTTTAGATAGATAAAATAGAAAACTTCTAACGTGCTCAACCATGCATGCATTTTCATGGTTTCAATCATGCACTTAAGTCACTTCCTCCACGTACACTAGACTCTCCACACTCCCCCCAACTCCATCTTTCAAAACACAGATATCTCCACACTGCTGACGTTATGGGATGATGGTTGTGTTGGTACAGGGTTATTTTGCAGCACCGTCCATTAAGAGTGTTGATGACCAGCGAGATAGAAGGAGCGTCTGAGATGCGCACTGTGTAAAATTGAAGAGATTCGTTCATGCACAAATTAGGGTTCATTCAAAGCCCTAAATTAGCAGTCGGCTTGTGCAGCGTCACTAATTACAGCTGGCAGCTAAGTGATGGTAATGAGAATAGCGAAGCTTAGCTTAATTTAACAGATTTCAGAATTGATTTGATCCACCGGTAATTTTGCAGTCACCTGTAATGGGTCTTTAGACAGAATTTTCAATCAACAATTTACAGAAGTAAATAGTTAAACACGGTTCTTACATGAATAAAAAATTATTTATACACGTTGACATATTTATTCACTTGTTGAACATAACATACGATTTTAGAAGCTCCAATCTTATATCTTATTGAACGTGGCCCCCTTTGAATTCAATCACGTTGCTATTTCTGAGACACTTTCCAGTCACTTCTTCCGCCAAATATCCTTTCTCTTTATTTTTAGCCCTCATAGGAAACTTCAGATTTTGTCGTTTACTTCTATTTTCAAACTCGCATAAATTCCTTCATAAAATTTCATTGTTGAAAGCAATAATGCCAGCGCAAAAAATGAAGTCCATAATGGTAGGATTTTCTTCACTCAACAATCAATGCCTGACTTACTTGCAAAGCTTGCTTCTGAAGTAAAAATGTGTAAAAGCAATACACCAGTAAATAAGCCATGGGTTTGCTAGCAGACGTTATTGGAGATTTTATTATGTACACTGTTTAGACCCATAACGCTAATTTTACTATGTTATTTAGATACCAAAAAGAATTTTCTCACTTACTGTAAATGCAGGGTCCTTGAATTTTCAATCCCATTCAAACTGTGTTTAGAAGATATGTGAGCAGTAGAATACAACTCGCGTAAAATTAAATTCCTTTAAAATATAATTTTGCGTAATTAACTACTTTGCAATAAACTTAAACTCATTTAAATAGACGATGAAACCTGTTATTCGTTGATAAATGTATTTGTGCATAGCCTGAATATTGCAAAGTAAGAACTGGGCCGTCACAATGCACGCATCCAGATACAATGGAAGCTCTAGGCTGCTTGAATGAGAAGAAGCTTCATTACTGCTTGAGAAGCTGGCAAAATATGCATACTTTGCAAAATTAACGACGAAAAATTTTACCAAACAGTAGTAACAATGATGACCACATAACAACTATTAAAAATTTACACGACCATGCGTTGAAGTTCATTCACTGCTTCTGTATACCCTGACATTTTGCTCTGACATACATGTAGATGAGGAAGGTAACCTATTATTGCAAAATTCGTTCAGAGTGATAAGCTCTCAGTTATCCCCCCATTCTCCTACTCGACTGCGCACACACCGTACCACACAACACGAATGACTACAGAATAGAATAGAATAGAATAGGGCTATAGGAACGAACCTTCTGGCCCATTCTTGGGTCGGATAATTACTTCGATAATTATTCGGTTGTTTTACCCAAGTCCCTTGCCGTATTTCTAGCCGCGTCAACCATGTCGGCAGCGGGATTCGAACCTGGGTCTTTCCGCTCGCAAGCAGATTCGCTCACCAGTCGGCCAAGCTGGTGACAGGACTACAGGAAACACGAACGGGCGTCAGTACTCACTGCCTTGTGTTTTTCGGGATTTGAACAATCTCATTAATTGTTGGAATGAACATTTTATGCCTGTAGGTATTGAGAGGATATTAGTAGTTGCACGAAGGTCCAAGGATGAAAGTTTGTATAGTCAGACATATTAGTTTATTCAAGAATTATAGAATATTTTCCCGTAGAAATTAATTAGAAAACCTGTTCTCTTTAAAAATGAATATAAAATTAATGGGCTTCAATTCCAAACTAAATGTGTGTGTATGAAAGCCTTCATACCACTAGTTGCAAAAATTACTGAGGCAATAACCAATATGATATACATCTTTCTCAGTAAGAAGCCGCTCATTTTATTGTAAAATATATCGTGGCCGGAAACATTTGCTAAAACTTGTGGAGGGCCATTGAGGATCTGAATAACTTTGAAATTTTTCGACATAAATTTGTTCAAACCTTCTTGCTGAAAGTTGTAATAGAATTTCTCTCCTACCATTTGCAAAATTTCCTACTTGCATCTCGCTTGCTGCACTATATTACCAACAGCCAATGTGAAACTTGTGATTCGGTTCAATTCCACAAGCTGAAAAAGTTATAAAATCCCCGCCGCCACGACTACCGAATACTATTCTGGCACTCGAGAGACGTGATTGAGTTTTTGTGATCCATAGAGCCGCTCTTGGGCTTCTGCTTCCCAACGTTCTTTGATCGTTTTCTCTCGCATTCAAATGTCATCTTTGATCTTCCATAAGATCACTTTTTGCTGACAGCTCTGCATAGCATTTCTGTAAATGCTAGCAGAAAAAAATAAAAAGGTGCCATAAAGCACTCGAAAAAAATTCAAAATTAAGGTTCTTTTGAACATTTTATAGGAAACAATACTTTTTTCGGCAAGGAAACTGTAGTCAAAACTTTAGCTCCAGTTTGACGCAAAAAAAAATTCTTCCCTTCAATTTAGTAAATAAGCAAAGAATAAGTTATTTGAGTTTGAAATATTAACAAAAAGATACTGAGTGCTTACATATGATTAGCTTATTTCTTCAAATTTTTCTTGAAACATTTTAATGATCGTATTTTTCTTTCAACCATAGTGTCAAAAAAACATAGCTGAACATTAAATTGACCATAAAATGGCTCAATTTCTAAAAAGTAAAATAAAAGATCTGTTATGACACGAAATGAATTGCGACGAAATCTTAGCACAAACTTTTGAAGGTTTTGAACGAAGGAAATTCTTTTGATGGAACAACTTGAGACATCTCATAAAATGGAATCAAAGTCGTACCTCGAGCGACCAAATTCCTAACAAATTCAACAGAACTAAAAGTTGAGCAAGGTAAGGAGCAAAGAAAACCCCTCTGGTGAAGGCACATGGCAAAGTTCTGGAATGTAATGCCTGAGAAACCGATTAAACTTATTCACATAGGTGATAGCTTTGATGAACTTTTCAAATATTTAGGTTTACAAAGAATAGTTAATTGCTTGCAGAGTGCATTCATCTCCCTAGGAATATTTCAGTTTATGGTAACTGCTCACAGCATGCGAAACATGAGCTCAACAATCAGTGTAAACGCAGCAGTTGATGAGCTTCGATCAGGTCTGTTCCAAGCCACACTAAATCTGATGCTACCGAGCGAAACACCTGTGCTCCACGACGAATTGAAGCAGCCTCTGTCCAGTTAGGCCAATAATACTTCCTCTCACAGATAACCAATCCCCAATCACTTAACTTTCAGTTTGTTATGTATTAAATATTATATGCAAGATTGAGAAACGTCCAACTTCATGGTGTTTAAACCAAATGTATACTAAATTTTATAAACCAATTAAGAGAAATATCTTACCCAACTGATTTTAATTTTCAGTTGTTTGATTTTAGATTCTAAATAACTTCTGGATTGTTGAATAAGTTTTCTCAAAGTATTTGTAAGCTCCTATTTGCCTGTTTTAATAATTTAAGAGGTGGGGATCTTAAAATTTTGGAAAACTCCGAGATGACATAAAAATTTTAATGAAGAGAGCTGCGTGAAAGTATTACGTAAGATCCACAATGAAAAGGCAAAAGTTACCCTCATTCTTAAGCTAAATAACCAATCCATACATTTCTGCTATATATATGGATTAGATTAATGAAAACATCATTCAAGTATGTATACTCATGCACAGTGGCAGAGTACTAGAGGTACAGAATGTTACACGATTACGACATCGTCACTTGACGAGCAAAAAGACTTTACTGCTGACGCTGCACTGGATCGATTGGAGTGTCTGTGGAACAAACACTCTGTACAAAATATCGTAAGTAATATCGTTGGTATGCTTACATGTATCATCTCTGATGATTAAGCTGAATTGTGTTGTTTTCAAAAATTACAGTCATCACAGTTGGATAAGTTTCCCCGTGCTTGGATTCAACAGAGCTAACAAAAACTTCTACTCTCATCTTTTCGAATAAGGTAGAAAACCTTTCCTCTGATATAAAATTTAATGAACTACAATCAACTTAGACGTAAAATATTCATTACTCTTTTGGGGACAATGATTTTTGATTTGAACAACCAATCCATATACTTCTAAACAGGAAACCATTACTTCAAGTTAAACTTCCAGGTATTTCTGAATTGAAATAAAAATAAATGGAGGCCATTGCCAGGGTGCGGAAGTTGTGCAATAAGAGTGAGTTCTTCTGCCCTCGCAGTAAATTCCAAGAACTTTGTTGTGAAGTTTCTTTGCAGCTAGACAGCCAGCGGCTGAATGAGCAATTTCTGACGAAAGACTTGAAAGTTGGTGCCGTAATACAAAGTCACTAATAACAAATTCACAAACTGCATTTCAATGTATTCAGTGAATCATTATATTTCTTGAAACTATTCTTCATTATAAATATAAAAGTTGCATATGAATTGCGTAAATTCTCTTAGAATAACGATAAGTTACACAGTATACTGCTAGTGTAGAACAAGAAAAATATATAATATGAACTGTTATCGCTTCGGAAAAAGACATGCCTACTTGCTCATTAATTTCATTTAATTTAAAATTTAGGTACTGCAATCATACAATATTTGTTAGTTCTTTATTACTGAACATGACAGAAACAGAATACTGAACATCTGTCATCGAGGACGTATTTACGTATAGTGAGCTTGTGTATTGTGTCGAGAGAATTTCTACAGTTACTGAGAAATTGCAAATTCATCGCGCACGAGACACTCAGTTTCTTCAATTATTTCGATGCCCACACACAAACAATACGAGATGCTGAAAGGCCTTCATCCTGATATTAAAATGTCTCTCCAAGCGTTCATGAACTATATACTGTAGAGCATGTTTGTATGTTGGCTATCGAAGACATCGTTGCAATGATCAAAATTATTGACCTATTCTTACAATCTTGATTTCTACTTACGTAGTGATGTAACTTTGTACATCTAGTACGTGTAAATTTGAATGTTTTTTAAAGGCTATGAATTGCAATTCATTTATTCCGAGGGTTCACCGATGTTTTGACATAAACTAGTTACTGATAATGATGCATTTACTCATGCGTATTAACTAAAACTTAGTGAAAATGAAAATGGTTAATTATTTTCATGAATATGAGAGACGGTTTGTGTTGAGATTTTCCGAAAACTGCATCAAAAATAAGTAAAGAATTCGATCTTGCTGAAGTCCTACGTTAGAAAAGCTGTATAAATATCTATTTCTTATTTTTATTCAAATACTTATTGCCCAATTTCGTAATCAATAATGTATAAACAGTAGGTTCTGATTTTAACATTAGCGAGAAAGTTCCCAAAATCATGTTCTCTGTCGTAATTTTTACTCATTGAGCCTCGGAATACGGGTTCGATCATGAGAACTCACAGCATGCGTATAACAGGAGCTCCAAGCTGTCTGTTCTCTCGCACAGAAATGTAACTCCGAAAAGAATGTAACATTCAATCAAATCCAGCTTTATATTTTCGAAAGTTATTCATTTCAAAAGATATGGGTAGCTCCTACAATCAACACGGGGTCACGCGAAACACATACGGTTTCTACAGGTAAAATATCCCATACACCAGCCTAATTATTATAGATTAATAATGATAATAATATAATATTATAGATTAATAATTAGATGCTGCGTTGCCCTGTATTGTGCAAAGTCTCCCAGACTCCTGGGCAGCTCTGAGCTGTGCGAAATTAAGCAGCCACTGCACTACTCTACTCTGCGAAGTTAAGCACACGCTGTGCTACCCCGAACAGCGCAAAACAAGCAAGTGCAATACTGCTGCAGCCCTGCACGGTTATGCTAGCAAATTTTTTTGCCATGAAGAAAGCTGCCTCAAAGCTGGCGTAAATCTCCACAACGCTCAGCAAGAAGACATGCCAACAAATAAAACTCCAATTTCAACCCTTAAAAATTGTATTATTACAGTCTAACCACTCGTAATTTGTGTGAAGGCTCAGGAAAAGCAATTTACTAAATAAAATGGACAGAAATTGAGCTTGAGAAGTTTCTCTTCGTAGATATTAATGAATTGGTTTCCTGAATACTTCTTCAGAGTAAGGAAAACCTGTTTATGAACGCAAGCAATAGCTTGTAAAACAGCCTTCTATTGCAACAATTGTAAGTTTCAAAAATATACCTTGTGGTCGTCTTACAGCATGTACCGTACACCTTGTGTCAACGATTACAAAACTGTATCTTCAGAGATACGGTTGTGTTAGTACACACGATCCCTCGATTAATGCTAGAAATTTTATAGGAGAATTTTCGCAGATGTTAGACGAAGTTATGATGAACATGACACAACTGGCATCCTCTGGCCACCATGACGCTTGAAACACCAGGTCTCGTACAGGACGTAAGCCCTACGCAGGCTCTCGGTCTCGTGCTCTCAACAAGATCACAAATTCTGCCACTTTAGCCCTCGCCTTCTCTGAAACTCGATAGTTAAAGCTAACATTAGAGCTCACTTTGTACTAGATGAGCTCGTTCGAGCCAGGCAAACATCAGCAGCAAAGACCGACGTAAATTTGGATAGGAAAGAATCTGATAAGTAAGTTTGAGTTAGAGACACGCCGTACGCGAAAGTCAATTGAGAAACGTCATGTATTTTAGGACTGAAATAACTTTTGGTCGCACGCTGAGGTATGTTAAAATTTAAATGCTTCCTATATTACTATATATATGACGTACCGACATCATAATTAGGGCTACTGTCGATGGTCAATATTCCAAGCCTATCTCCTTATTGTGCCTACGGGCCTTTAGACTCCAGTCTAGCATATCATAATCAGGAAAATATTATAATTCCGGCTGGTTTATTTTGTTAGGTTACGATACATTAGATTACGCCACGTTAGATCACGTGAGTTTGCATTTGGTAACATTAGATTACGTTATTTCATGTTACGCTATACCACGGTATGTTGTTACAGTATGTTACGGTATCTTATGACAGGTTATGTCAGGTTACATTAGATTAAGCAATTTTATGCTACGGTACATTATGTTACGGTACATTACATCAGTTACATCAGATTACGTTACGATAGGTTAGGTTTCTTTAGGTTACGTTAGTTTACGTTCAGTTGCGTTAGATTGCGCTAGGTCGCTCACTTTAGACTTGGTAAGGTAAAATCTTCATCGATTGAAATGCAAAAGTAACTTTTGATACACTATCATCGCTTGAAACGCAAATCTTTAATAACTAAATAATTTTGTTCTAATTAAATTACAAACTTTCCAATAATAATTAGGTTAAAGTTTTACGAGTAGTGTTGAATTCGTTTGCATCCAGGACATCATAGACAACAACACTCAAAAGAAAAAGTTCATAATAACAAGTTGCCGTATAAGGCGTATGTGAGCATCATTGGATTTTTTATGGATTTTTTCCCCCTTTGTGTCTACTCAGGCAAGCCTTCGGGCATCCTCCTTGTGGACAAGAATAGCAGAGCTGTAAGAGACTGGGCTGAGGGCACAGAAACACAAAGCTTTCTGTGCCTCACTCTGCGTGGTCGCAGTTCCTCATGCAAAACGAAAGAGCAGTGGGCTCGCCGGCCAGCCCTCCGAATGCCTCTCGCAACTAATGCCCTGAAACCATAACGAGAACAAACAACACAAAGGATCTCAGGGCTGACGGTTCCCTGATGAGTAGCATTAGTTCAGGCCGAACTACCGTGAATTGTTATCAAAAATATAAAGTGTAGGATGAAGTTATTTTATTTGGGAGGAAAGAGAAATTCGAAAAAAGGAAGTTACGATGTCAATAGAATGTAAAGTTAACTACCCACTGAAAAAATGAAAGCTCACTAAATTCTTTTAAATGAAATATCACATGAAAATTTGGTAACGCACTCAAAATGTAAAAATTGTGCAATATTATACCGATATGATTCATTACCAAGTCATATACATATATGTATTTTGAAGCCAGTCATCTTTGTGCTTTAATCCCATTCATTGTTGCGAATTTAGATGACTCAGACTTGCAAGTTTTACGTTAGATGTGAAGTTACGCTTCCATCGCATGACTAGGCTAACTTTCCACCGATTTTTTCCCTTGTTTTGCTGACACGTCGCAGGTAACCTGATGCAGTGAAGGACTAAAATTGCTCTTCGAAGCAACGCTGGCAATCCCACGATGTAATCTGACACGTGCAACACGCCAGGGTTTCAGTGACAAAGCGATATGGGTTCAACTTTATAAAAGAGTGAGGAACCATAGATACTCGCTGCAAAAAATAACTTTTTCAGACTTTTCTTTATGCCTGAGAGAATAGCATTAGAGAGGACATGACTCATAAATGCGCTAGCATCAAAGTTTTCAAGTCAGCATGGGATGGACCTTCAGTGTATTTGTAAGAAGCGATTTAGAAAAGTCCTTAACATTTATGCCTCATAAACTTAAACGAATGTAGTATTGAGGTCAGGCCAAGACAAGAAACTCTTCATATAAAAATACTGATCAAGCTAAGTCTCTCTTTTCTGCAGTTACTACTAACTTAGCTGTGAAGAAGCGATAAAAAATATTGGATGAATTAACAAGTTAGCATTTCATGTTTTAGGCATCGCATAACTACCTCAAATTTGGATGCATAAATTCAGTAAAACAAGATACTAAAATGTTATATCTTATAAATTATCAGCTCCTGCTTACGAAAGTATGCCCTTATTAAAAAAAATTCTTGCACTTTTTGAGGGTAACTTCTAGCGATTATTCTTTATTCTTTCTAGTAAAGGAGAGTTTTGTCGCTGTCTAGGAGAGGAATTTGTCACCGTTTGTCTTCATGTCTTGCCTTAAAAAATGACTTGGCACTTGAATTTTATTATCAAGGAGTAGGGAAGAATTAATTGAACATACGTCGGAGTCCATTCAACGAACGTGCAGTTATTTAACAGATAATTCAGCATTTAGCAGTGCTGAGCAAATAAGAATTTTTGAAAATCAATAATGATATAACAATACAAGTAAACAAATTCAGTACTTCCGCCAAACGTTCCAAGAACATAACTTTGTTTTCCCCTCCGTTTGAATTCAATGAAGTATCAACGAGTTCTCTTACTGGGCAGTACGTAATTTTTAAATACTCTTTTTCGGCCCTTTGTCCCCCATCAGTTTTAAGTGAAATAAATACTTTGCATCAAAATCTTCCATGGGTGCAAGAGAAATTTGACTAAATAAAAATCAGAAATACTCGTAGAAATATGTACGAAAAGTGTCGCTATCCTGCAGAAAAGATTAAAATTTTCTGCAAAAGAAAATTTGTTTTTACTTCATGCTAACAGTCAGAGAAACGTACGTACTTATTGTTTTTTATATTTATGAAAAGGCATTTTGAGTATTCAATCCGATTAAAAATGAATGTTTTTGCCAATGTTTTATGTAGCTTTTTTAACAATCTTTCATTATATGAGAAGCCATACATTCCATAAGTTTCATAATGAATTGTTCATTTTAGGATGGAAAAATTGTGTTACTACAGCCATTTCTGCGATGAAAAACTTTTAGAAAAGAACATTTTTTATTAGTTTTCGACGGAGAAAATAGATTCTATAAAAATCCTTTGCTTTGCTCATAGCTGCGTTAACAAATTTTGAAAATAAATGAAATTTAGCACCAATCACAACCTACGTCAGCCGAAAACAGTCATATTATGTATTATATCTACTAAAAAATGGTAATGCATAATTTCTGTACAGTATTGTTATGAAGGATAAAGAAATATATCGTTTAAATACACATAAAATCAGTTTTGTACATAGACATATTGAACTATTCCTCCCGTGGTGTGTCGACGCTTGTTGTTGAAATCCTTGAAATTTTAGCAGTAGACAAAGGTTCAACTTGTGACTGAGGAGCATGTGAGGCCCTGGAATGAACAGATGCTCAGTGATGAAGTTTTAGTGATGAAGGTTCAGTGATGAAGGTTCAGTGATGAAGGTTCAGTGATGAAGGTTCAGTGATGAAGGTTCAGTGATGAAGATTCAGTGATGAAGGTTCAGTGGTGAAGGTTCAGTGATGAAGGTTCATTGATGAAGGTTCAGTGATGAAGATTAAGTGATGAAGGCTCAGGGATAAAAGTTCAATGCACTCTCCGTGCAGCAGCTGAGAGAACTAGCTCAGTTCAGCATTCGGACGCCAGGATCACGTTTAACGGAACAAAAGTTTGTTTCCCTGAGCAAAGGTAATTGTAGATTTTCACGTGGACTTTAGCTCATACCGGAACGATTTATTCCTGTATCCAAGCACAAGAGAAGGCTTTATATGCAAGTATTTTTCTTACTTAAATATTTTTTAGTGTGTTAAGCTCAATAAACATTATGACCACTAAAAGTGTTTATAACTTCCCACAGTTTCAAGGTAGCGACCAAAATTGATACCTAAATCGTGTTGACTTTTTCCACCTAAACCGTTTGTTATAATTTTGTTCTAGGAGAGCAACAAAATTTTATTAAAATTAATAACCCAAAAAAATAAATATTATTTTTTAAAACATTGAATTTCATTGTATCCGAGCTTATGCAGCAAAGAGTTCCAAAATCCAGAGTGGTTCGATGGTATTCGTTGCTTCTCTGGCTCATTCTCCCGGTTGAATTTTTCGTAATTTGCATCCGTGTTTTTCCAACGAACTTATCTGTTTCGTACCAAAACCTTTGATATTAACCGTGAATTTTCCTTGATTGAGGCATTCATCTTTTATATAGAAGACACACTGGCAAAAAAGCGGCAACACGATCGAAGTCGATAGGAGTAGGAGTTATGGAGCTGCAATCTATGTAGTATCGTAATTGTATCAGAGCCAACTTTAATTATACAGCAGCCCATTAATTATGAATCAGAAGGCACCATTTTACAGAAACGCTTCCGTTACACCTAGAAATCTGGTGATAAATTTCGCTTGCATTCGAAAGTGGTGCAAGAACACGGACACGGTATTTTAAAAACAAGCAATAACCGTCAACGAGATGCTGATAGTTGTGAGCACTACCTCAGCAGTATATATTTATACCAACTGTATATACGTATACCTGTAACAGTGAAATTAAGGAGTAAATAGTGATCTTTTAGAATCTTTACAACAGCAAGATAATTAGATTCATAGAAACATCAATAACTAAGAGAAGGAAATCTGTTCCATTAATTCGAAAAGGAATAAAACACTTTTCATTATAGAAAACAAACCCTGTTCTAGGCGTTGTAGAGAAGATGAACTTATTTACTCTTATTTTAGTGTTGTGCATTTACTATCATTCAAAGTTTAAATCGATTTCATAAGTCTTTAGTAATTTTGCAAGATCTTAACTGGGAATCTCGAATTTCCCCCAACACGGAAGACGGAGAGAGCCTGGAGGAATGCTGCATTGGACACTTCAATAATTGCCACCACGATCTATTCTGCAGTAGTGATCCTTGCCTCAAAAATGAAAAAATTATTAAAAGGAAATAAGAACAATGCCACTTGTAAATAACACGCAGAAAACAAGCTCATAAATCCTACGCTTGTAAGAAGGAAAACTAAAGGCATCAGAGAGAAGACTGTTTCACTAAATGATCGTTCGCATCTAAAACGCGACGCAGAATTGTAGCATCCTGAAGTGCAGAAGAAAATGGAGATCACTAAATGATGCCACGCCATGTAGTATATTGAGGCGTATCCCAAATAATTGGCATTGAACTCGACTATGCCGTGCCCCATGCAATTTGCTAAGATTTTAATCAAGAAAGAGCTTTCATGTTACTAACCTTGTCAACATTCATGGAGGGGCACGTCCGACAGAGGTTCCAAAACTGGTTCAGCATCTTGGAAGGCAAGAAGCACTTTCTGAAATAAAACAAAAGATAAATGTATTCCTAAATCAGAATAGAAGACCTCTAGCAGAGGCTGGAGGCATGCTGACAGCTGCGACGCACTCTACCTCTCACAACACTGCCGCCAGACAGACTACCCTGTTCTCAACAGGGCCACCGACCAGCGTGTGTACTATAACACTGCGCAGCTACAGCGCGCATCTCAGTAACCTCCACCAACGACTTCGCTATCACTCATGTCTTTACCATGGTTCCCACGACTGCCCTTTTATTGTATCATCTAAGATTTTTGACCACTGCTGAGAGAAATGAGTCTGCTTGTGTGATTAAAATACTTCTACTCAATTTACCTTTTTGCCATGACCATCATTTTACCCCCCTCCTCATCTTCCTCCTCCTTTTGGGTATCGTAGATTTACTTTTTTTCTTAATTCTCTTTTGCAGAATTTAGTTTGAGCTGCTCTTAGTTTCTAGAAGGCAACATGGTGCAACAAGGTCATAAGATGATTTACCTCTGAAGTACACTTCTATGTATTAAAAAAAATTATTCCCCTTTGCACATATAACTGATTATTAAAATTATTTAAATAACATAGTTAATAAAAACAGCAATCATTTCAACGAAAAGAAATTGTGAAAAAAATTTCCTATTGATATATGATGTTATGTCTTAGAAACTGATGGCAATACTGTCCAGGGCGCATTTGAAAACACTGTGTCTGAAGAAATGTTATGAATATAAAGATTCTGATCCTACAACACGAGTCATACTCATCTAGAGTCAAAGTGGAACTCAGATTTTACTCAGGAAATTGTCTTGTTGAAAAGTATTAGTAATATTAATACTCGACAGTTTGATAATATTAGTTATGTATGAGGCCATTCGACTCTGTTTGAATTAAAATATATGTGATTTGTGCGAGGTGTGACTAATCGTTTTTTTTCTTTTTGTGCTCAGCACATCTGCTGTAGATTATTGCAGTCCACTCGATCATCATTCGACGGAGTTACCTCGGAGTCATGTCAAAAATACTGCTGCTTGGACGTCAAATCTTGTTCCTGCAAGTTGTATTAATGATTATAATTTGTTTTGTCCGTAATAGTTCAATGCTGTTTTATATGTCACTGCATCTTTATTGAGTATCCAAAATATATTTTTCAGTATCATTCTATGGTACATGTCTTATACATGTACTGTGCTTGCTGCTCAAAAGTAAATTGAATGTTAGGTGTATTTACCGTAGATTTATATGGTGTTACTCAATAAATCATTAAAATTTTAAACGATTTTAGCGTACATGTTTACAATACATTAAATTATAATAAAAATCATGACAGAAACCGGGTAAGAGTCTTTCATCAGCTGTGTGATTCAAAGCAGATAATTGTTTTATAAAATTTCATGATTAAATTCGGCAAATAATTCCCATAATACATCAATCGAATGAAATAGTTCAACCATTGTGTGTAAAGAGTAGTAAGTAAAATAAAACTAGTAAGCACCATTTTCTGCAGCGTACACGCAGTAGAGTGCTATTTAACGAGGTTTATTTTTTTAAAGCAGACAGAGATTGAAGATACGATAAAACCTAACAACAGGAAACCTAACAACAGGAAACCTAACAACAGGAAACCTAACAACAGGAAACTCTGCTGTATTACAACGAGAAGTGAAATCGTAAAAGAATCTATAGATCATAAATGCCTAGTACCTAAAAACAGCATGAGTCCTGTGGATTTAAACGCTGAGGTCTCCAGTTTTGCTCAATAAATTATTTTGTTTAATTGAATAGTTCAAACAATTTTAATATAAGGTTTATTAATGTTATGAGTATCGCATGAGGACCACGCATCTCAATCCGAGTTAAAAAAGATAGGATTCTTGGGAACAGTGAGTGAACACCAGTAGTCCAATTCATTGTCCAGCATTTCAGCTTCACATCGTTGCTACCTACTTAATCAGGATCATCATGGGACAGAGTCCCGCCCGTGTAGTTGAAGATACTTCTCTGACCTGTTACCAAATCTCATTTCTTTCAATAGTATTGATATTAGGGTCTATGTTACCTGATATTATCTTAGATTGCACTAAATCTCTTTCGATTATTTTTCATGTACTTATATGTTATTGTTTTATGTATAATAAATGCATACAATAACTCAGACAAGAAAAAGTAAATTGAATGTTAGGTGTAATTCCCGTAGATTAATATCGTACTCCTCTGTAAAAAAAAGTCCGTATACATACAGGGTGTCTCAAAAAAGTGTACTCACCCTTTAACCGTTGCTAACATGCGTTATCCCTTGGTGTGCGTTATCAGCGTTGTCTGGACAATAATGGTCATCAATTCGAACATTTGCGAACATGATTCTTTAATCACATTTGTCTTCTGTATTCGAAGCTATTCTATTTCACTGTATGTTCATAAATAAAGGATCTCTCGTCAATCGAAGTGTGAGTACATTTTTTTTGAGACACCCTGTATAATGAATTGTCTTACAGCGTGTTTTATGAAAGTTCAAATGACGAGTCACTGAGCGATATTTAACATCCAGGAACCACTCTTATTTGAAGAGAAAATATCTAACAGTGTTACAAATAAGAAACTTCATGCACTCGTGTAATGTCAGAAAATGTGCGTGAACAGCTTTATCAGTGATTCTTTAAAAAATAGTAGAAAAAATATTAAAAACAAAAACATTCAATGTTTCTGATCGTGTTTTATGAACATGTACATATAATAAGGTGACTAAAAGCTCATTGTCTCGTCAAAATTTCCAAAAGATCTGAAGCACCAGCTTCCTTTTCAATAAGTGTTGAAACTCTTTCTACAGACTGCATAAACTTGGGTAGCATCTCAACAATAAATCCTCTCTCAGTCCTGCCCACACATTCCTTTTGTGGTAACCAGGATAAAAATCAGATTCACTGAATAAGCAGTCCTTCCACTGGAGAAAAACAGATAATGAATAAGTTTAGTTCGAAGTTCAAAGAAATAAAATAACATTGAAAAAACGAAGAAAATAGGGGATAGCCATCGATAAACTTTGCTATTGATTCACGGTATGACTGTGATAATAACTTCTTAATATGAGAGCACGCGCAAATGAAATAAATCCCTTTTCAACACTGAAATTGATAGGTAATCCTACTCGCCATGCAAACCCTGTCGTTGGCTCAGTTACCGGCTACCTTAGCACTATTCACTTCACACTTACTATCCAATATAATTCCCTTATTTCCATACAAAATAGAGGTCACTATGCCATTACATATAATTCCTGTTAGTATACATATTCAGAGAAACTTGCTGTCTCAAATCAACATGAAACGATTCCATGGAGGACACACTGTGGTCTTAATCAATAGAATTTTGTTGCTTCGCCACCCACTTTAGTCTGGTATTATTTGAACAAGAAAGTAGCAAGGATAAAGCAGAGCTCCGAATACTAAAGTTTTAAATGAGGTATGATGAGGAGTTTATAAAAAACTCATATGTGCATCTGAGAATTATATTGAGATTAAGAATTATAAGATAGTACGAAAAGAAGATGACAACAAAAAGTGTGTAAGCAGAGGAAAATAGTGTATAGAAAAACATTAGAACGAAATATGAGTTTGAAATCGCATTTCTTCGAATATTTTAAAACTTATTCCCTCTTGCCCAATAATACCAATTCTGGACTTCGTATAATTAAATTTATTGAAAAAATATTACAGATATGCTCGCATTTTATTGTATGAATAATGCTATAGAGAATTTAATCAAATTTTCATTTTGGTTATTGTAAATGTATTAAACGATGTTCTATGGTACAAAATAAAGTTTGCTTAACTTTTGTTTATATGTTTTCTGAGACCGCTATCGTCTGCTCATCAAAAAAATTGCTGTGAGCCGTTTCTACATGCATAGAAATTTGAAGGTTTGCCGCTTATTCATTTGCACTGCCGGTGAAAATTATGAATTGTCTTAGGTACTTTTTATTTGAACAATTTTAAAGTGATATATAACTGAGATGCCTTAAGGGTGTATTTCTAGAGGTGTGCAAGTTTTAGGGCATCAACGAAGTCTAAGATCACTTCTACTCTACAAATCACAGAAGTTTACTGAAATAACTGTCGCACACCGTTGTCACATGAACAAATAAGGAATAGAATTACAGGAAAAACGACAGGTGATATTAAAAGTGTTCTGTAACATTTTCATCAAATGCTTGATGAGGACAATCTGTGTGTGCAATACTCGCTTGTCTGGAGAATCTAATGACCATAAAAATTATTCATCCCGTATTTACGATAAGCATAAAAAGGGTGTAGAAGCTAAAAAAGTGACACTTTGATGAAGAACACGTGAAAAAAGTCCTGTTCTTATATGATTTTTTTAGACGCCCAATACACTGCAGCATGGATAAATTTTGCATCTGAATGAAAGTCATAATTTTCTACAAGTAGAATTAAGATTTCGAAGCTACTGTATGTTTAAAACGTTTCCGTAATTTTTATCAATACGCCACATAGTGTCTATAGTTTTCGGTATCACTAGCCATACAAACAAACTTCCATCAGGAGTAAACGTTGTTAGCGCCAATTACAGAGGCAGTTGGAAATAGCGTTGGGCATGGCTTTCGGAGACGATCTTGCCCAGCTCAGCCAGTAGGGAAAGCTGGTTGAAGTTGTCGTACAGAACATAGCCCGCGCCAGACTTCATTCTCATGAAGACAACACCCGCCTAACTGGCCAACTTCCTATCAGCCAAACATGGTTCATACACACACAGAGTCTAGGTTACTCACTTCTAGAACTGATTTTGATTTCTTTTTAAGCTTTGACTTAATCTTAACACGACAACTTGAATGTTCATAAATAAATTGTGATGTCATTTTGAAACTGTACACGAATTTTATCCGACAGCTGCTGTAAATCCTTATATTTTAACCCCCTATCGATATGACAAGCCATAACTTCTACTATGAATTATCTCACAGTAAACGTCGATATTCATTTGAGATGACCGTTATTTACGAGCATGTATTTTTGTATTTGGGATACCAATAGCTATAGAGTATCAATAAAAATTAAGTCGACCATACGGCCAAAATTTAGGTGAACCCTCGTCCTTCCTTACAGAACTATTCATGTATTTTAGCTGACCTGAGTCAAGTAGCGTTTGTTCCAATATTTACGAATCAATTATTTTGTGCCGGCTGAAGCCTCAACAAGAAATACTGCGGTGCAGTGCAGTAGCGTCGCAGCCTTGCAGGTTCTCTCTAGTGCAAGATCAAATAAAATGCCCACATCCTCCTGCACCACCACGAGAAAAAGAGTCTCAATCTCTTCGTGCGGCATTGCTTAAAATTCGAGTGTAGCGATTTATTAAACTTCGGCGGAGAAATGACAAAACTTTTCCAAACAAACGATCTGCGACCAGCTATGTTCTAAAATAGTACTCATTATAGCGAAACAGTAATAGTGTTCAATTTTAGAAAGCATATTTTGAACATTTTAAAATTCTAAGCTGTCATGTTTCTTATATATTAATATTATGCATATCACTACTACATATGCTTTTACAAAATACTTTAGAAGGCATATATAAATACTAATAGCAATTCTAACTTCCGATTGTAATTATTCCGCTATAGAAAATTTAATTTAAAAATTGAGAGTGCTGATTATTCTCAGTGAAATAGTAAATAAATGTAAGTGAACACAAACTACGATTGCTGAAGATAAAGTTGATCTCTACAATGAATATTGGCTCGTAGTGTAGTGAGTTTTAAAAGTCATTTTTTGTGGTGCACGAAGAAAAATCTCAACGATTCTCATTTTACTGCAATTTTTTGTATATTATATAAAATTTTTATCGCTAATGACGTTCAGCAAAACTAAAATACTGATCAACTAACTGAATATTTAGCATGACTGCTTTGAGTGCGACAGCAATTTTAGGAAAAAATTTGGGCATCGCATATTATAACAAAAGCTGTATTTTAATTTAGTAACGTTTAAAAATAAAGGAAAAAATATCACAAAATCTATGCGACAGAACTTTGCAAACAAGCAGTTAGAAGAATGTTCAGTTAATTTTGTTCCAGACTAAACTGTACCGGACTGAAATTTTCAATAAAAATCTTTAAAAAAATGAGCCCAAGAGCATCTTCAAAAAATTAACTGTTTTAAGAAACACGATACCAACAGAAGAGTCATGTTGCCCTGGATATACTGTAGCTGTAAAACTAAATTGTTTTGGGGTAGAAATTAGAGACCTTGAAAAACCAAAACAAAAGAAGAAAAAGAGAGCTGCAGCATCCGAGGGGAACTTATTGGGGGCTCGATGCCCCGCCTGCTGCAGCACTCATGCGCTGGGGTGTGGGCTTAAATTGAGGCCAGTATGGGGGCCACCACGTGTTCTTGTCAAGGTGACGCACGTAAGTCTTCCTCACGTGCAGCTACGTGCTTGTTACCCTATCATATACTGTCGTGTAATGTATAATTATGCAGCAAATTAATTATATTCTGTTGTTTGAGGTGAGTATGAAGAATGTAGGGAATTGCAAAATTTTGGCCCGCCCGGACACAAACTTTGACCCTAGCGGGCCAAAATTTTGTGATTCTCTTCTTTCTCCACACTCAACTCAAACCACAGAATATAATTTATTTACCATTTACGAGTCTGAATAATTTGACAGTCATCAATTATATTCGTTTTATTCGGGTATACAAATGATGTATTCGACATCAATTTTATAAGTTATATAATCGCATTTTTTATCAACTACTGTTCAGAAAGGTTACAAACTACAAATGCGTTTTTTCATAACAATTTCTAGAGATGAAATTTAGTCAAGCTTTCCAATCCCATCAGATCTATATTTATTTTTTATTGAAGTCATGAATTCTAATATGCATTGTAAAAAGGAACTCTGACATTGATAATGTTTACAAAGAGAGATATTATGTCTGAGCTTTTATTTTCAGTAATAATTTGTCTACTAACTTTGGCAAGAAAGTGATTCATGCTAATCACTACAGTAAAATGATCCACCTTTAATTACCCTGGTGCTGCTTCTAAAGAGATTTTAAAAATTTAATGAATGAAATGATGGTGGATTGATGGTGGTTCAAGACTGTAGTCGGAAAAAAATAAAGTTCGCAAATTTGCTGTTAACAAAAGTATAGAAAGACATTTAAATTTAAACTAGGATATAATATACATCTGAAGAGTAAAACTAAATGAAACTTTTGTTTGTATAATTATTATACAAAAAGTCACCATCATATCAGTTGCTCTCAAAAACTAAACTACAAGTTATAAATTGCATTAACTTTTTGTTTATTCAATAATCTACATATCTCTATTCTCTCATATTTATGATTTCACTGACTGTTAGCTTATAATGCAATCATAGCACTGAAAAATTTAGATCGGTTTGGCTAGACACATCACCGCAACCCAATTTATCATGTCCCTGTAAAGACCACACACATATGTAAAACTATCTGAAAATTATCACTAGAATGCATACTCGCCTTAAACGCACATCACTTCAACACAACACAGATCAGTAAAATACATACATCACTTCAACCCCACACATGCCACAACATCACCTTCATCACTACGACACAGTACACGCTATTAAAACACAACACATAACACTACACGTTCTTACATGCACTTCAAAATTCCAGCGCACGCACTAAAACACTACTTAGACCTCTTAGGTTTTACACAAACCGATTGTCTCTTCTATGACACGACTACGCTAATGTTAATGGAGCCCCAATCAACCACAGCGCGTGCACCAAAGCTGCAAGAAGCCTACAAGCTCTATCCTTTTTTCCTTATTTATACCCATCGTGTCAAGCTCTCATCCTTTTTTCGACCGTAACAAACATTCAGAGGTCAGGCATCATTGGCCGAAATAGAACGGCTGATTGCCAGGTGTCACTTTTTCTAGCCCTGACGTGGTCTAGTCTACCTGCTTCATCATCCTCGACTTTCTCTCCTTCAGACCTCTGCTCTCTCTTTTCAGCGTCTTCGATCACCCTGAGCTACACCTGCTCTTCGGCACCAGCATTTTTGAAAGCTTTCTAGTCATCTGTATCCTATTTCGATATTATTTGATGGAAATATTACCAAAGAACACCCAGTGTGGTCTCAGTTTAGGAGTACCGCTAGACACACCAAGGTCAGTATCAATGGGTCATGGGATGAAAAATGCTGATAAATTTAGCATCATGGAAACTCAAAAAAAATAGTTTGTAATGAACATCGTTCAGCACTGAGTGTGATTTTAAAGTTAAATCGTTATAAAAAATGATTGAACTCATGATAGAAATGGTCATTAAACATGTTAAGAACATTTACTGGTACATCTTTCAACCGTGTAAGCAGAAGTACGAATAATAGGAGAAAGTTCATGTACCTAGCAATTAAGTGAGTCTACGTTAAAGTTTGCAAAGCCTCGTTCGTTTTCTATGACTCTGTTGTAAACAGGGGCTGGTCGAAGAAGTGTTTAGTAGCTTTAGCACGTTCACGGTAGCTCCTCCCTGCTGGGTTTATCATGCAAATTATAAATTCACAGCCAACAGACAGACATCCTTCATTTAACTTAGCTTCTTCAAAGATACTCAAGACCCTTCCTGTAAGTATGATAGGGTAATGTTTTTATTGTGATCGCTACGTTACAGCTGTGACGAAAAGTGTGTTGTGGTTCCCTTGGAGTTAGCTGAAACATAGCATTTTATGGACGATCCAGTTTTTTTGTTTCATTATTACTACATGAGAAAACGTGATGGGTGACTCAAATTTTGAGACATTGGTTACAGAAAAGAATTCATTAACTTTTTCGGTGTTTGAATAATTTTATAAATGTTCGTTGTTCCGTGAAAAAATTTTAGTATATGTTTATTTTCTGAGAGTCAAAAAAATGAATTTAAAAGATCCCATGTATAATTTAGAGATTTTAAAACATTTTCGTTGAAGTGAAAATTATATTACTTGACTCGCTGCATTTCGTTCAAACTCAACCAGTTATTTGAATTTTTCAGAGTGTCTATATTTGCCAATGTGTCCAAGAGCCCTAATTAACTAAAATGTATATTCCTTGAGATCAAGAGAAAATTCATTCCAGCGAGTCAAGACATGATTAAGAAAGTGACTTCTACGGCATGATTGTGCCTGATTTTCTAAATAGCATTAGCAGTTGATTAACTTTTCCATTTCACTGAATAAAAAATGAATACTTCGAAAAGAGTACAAAAACACGCTGTAAAGGAAAACATAAATAATCCTTTGAAGTGCCTACTCCTCACACAAGTAGTCATTTCATTGTAGTCATTCGAACTGTGCTATAACGCTTTAATTTAGCCACTCATATTTCTATGGAATTACCTCAAATAATTCCAAAGTCCGCAACCGTATTTAACTTTATTCTCCCGAACTAAAAACAGAGTTCATTGCTTTAATACGTATCAAAATTTTATTCGGTAATAATATCAATAAAAAGACAATATACATTACCTCTGCATTATTTTTGTTTGCGTAACTAACTAGTCCATTATTCTGTCAGTATTTTTACCGGACAGTAATAAAAGCTTTAACTAATCCTTCTAAAATATACACAATCCTGTTTTTGGATTGTGTACATAATTCCTGCACCCTCCTACTTATTAAGCCGACCCAAACTCGTTTGTCTTGTCGTGGACAAAAATACAGTACAAATCAGTTAAATTTGTTGAACATATCAAACCGAGGAATGTCGCAAAAAACAAAGTCATAGGAATCCTAAATTCAGTCCAAAATCTATCTTTCATCATGCAACATCAAAATTTCTCTAATTTTCTAATACTCTTCTACTATTGTTAATTTTCCAGAACACTTATTGATTTTTTTTAACCGAGCGCTATCAAATGAAAGTGTGTCATTCCAGGTGTGTTGAAAATACATTGCTTTTTGCATGTGTTGATACGATAAGGATCAGATATGTCTTAATTGATCCCACTTTTATCCCACATGACCAAATCAACAACAAAGAATCTCTCTGAATATTCAATGTGAGAAGCGTTCAAAACCAGTACTATTGAGATATCTGTTCTCTATTAATTTCATTTTAATCGTGAAAGGTGATGAAAATGTGGTTCTTACGATTAACAACCAATTAAACATCTGAACTGAATTAACAACAATTAAACATCACATTTCAGTCAACAACCTATGAAACTTTTTCTGAAAATAACTACATAGAACCACTGGTGCGTGCACGCTGAACGTCCTACCTCTGATGCTTGACAGTTGCGTAGACCTGCACAGTCTTCCTCATATTTATGTCTTAATAACAGTATATTTTTTCTCAAAAAACATCATTATTTCATGGATAAGTAAAGACCCACGCATCTTCAACCTATCAACGAATTCGAAAATAGTTCGACCCTGCTTTCATGTTTGATAAAATACTACTCATTATAAAAACTTTATTTTAAGGAGTCAAATTCTCTCTAAATTATCTGTATAACTCTCTGCTCGAGCACAGCTCTTTCAAAGTTAGTAAGTTGTGATCGTATGCTGAAAGTTAGAGATTTTTCTCGCAGCGCTAAAGTTGTTTGTTAGACTACAAGTGAAACTCTCGGGCAAGGCTAACTTCAGACTTCTGCCTTAGTAGTAAATATTGGCTAAAGTTTACCCATAATTAACTGTTTGTAGAATTGCAATTCCAAACATAGAGTGAACTAATTAATATAAAATTGCATCGTCAATTAATAGTCACAACACCGTATCAATCTATAATATGGCCAAATCAGATGAATCACAAAATCTGGTTATTGTTTTTCAATAAATTCTACAGCACATTTTATATTTACCTCTGTGACGTGTGGTACAACTCTCTATTCTCGTACACTTCAGGATGTGAAGTAATTACAAAACTAGAGTTTGTAGAATAGGTACACCATCTTCAAAAATGATTATAATGTACAACACATGCTTCTCTCAGCACATTAGGTCTCAGTATGATGTTTTGGAAACATCAGAGACAGATGTGGGGCAACACAAGCGGCTTTTTATTTTTCCGTCTTTAAATTTTAGCTTCCTGATTGCGATAACACGGTTCTTTTAAACATACTTATGAACTTTGATTAGCAGATAATACTTGTTGGCTTAATTCTTTATTCTGAGGGTAATTCTTGTGACCTGCTACATAATTATGAATTGTTTATGGTTTGAATAACATTAATAACAAAGAGAATGTCCCTAAAATCCTCGAATGAGTTAAAATGTGAATTAAAAATAGTAGCTGTAACAAAATATGACTTACATCTACATAAATTTATTTTTAATTAAAATTCTTTACAGTTTCTATCTAATTTTTGGGGCTTAGGGCTGGATAAAAACAAGTTTTTATTCAGGAACGGGATTTTTACAGGACAAATCGTAATAAGTTAAATATTCGATTCAGAGTCCGTAGATTTTTTTAAAATGTTCAGTACAGGGATAGAGTGTTATTATTAACCTGTTAAGCGTTATTTACATCATATGATGTTTGTACGAGTTGCATTCTACCGGCAACTTACACCATATGATGTAGATGCGCGACCGTACCACAGTGGTGTTAATATCATATGATGTTATCATGTTTATTAATTCAATTAGCGAGTGAATTATTAGTCCAATTAGTTCAATTAGTTCGGTGTTCAATTATTGTCGAGTGAGCAGTGACCGTTAACAGGTTAAGCAGTTTTCGTTACGGTTTAGTTTTATCTTTTTTAAATCAATTTATTTTACATCATCACATACTGGTTAAAAATTTGCGCGAAAGTCGGCGTTCAATCTGCGCTATGCATGCAACAAAATATTAAAAATTCATACATGCGTAGAATGTGGATGATTATGAGGACTATGATAATGCATCAGATTATGGTAAGTAAGATATCAATAACTTCAGTACTCCATGACTTGATATTCCGTCTTGTTGTCTGTGGCTGAAGCACTCGAGCACGGAGTGTGAATCAATCATTGTAATGACACGTCATGTCGATGAGGTTTATTGCAATACTCATCTGGTCTTGGACTAGATTCAACCCCGAGGTTATTCTGTAATTTTCACCAGGTGGTCGATAATTTGAGAAAAGTTCTAAGGAATGCTATAATCTTTCTCAAGCCGAATGAAACTCCATTTTTTAACAGAGATAAAGTGATACATTTAATGTATATCAATCTTGTGTTCATTTCTTCTCATTCCCCTTCTAGTGGTGGTCTTAAAATAGATAGTTATGTCCACGTTATATTACATAAATGAACCCACGCATGTTTATTGACAAGTTAGCGCTCTTGTAGTTCTATTCGTACTACATATACCTATGTTGTCTGCCAGGATCATCATTATAAACATTCACAAGATGGTTCTAAGATTTTTATTCTGTGATTTGCGCCAACTTCCTTCTCGTGAACATTGACAAAGTAACTCTAAGATTTTTATCCCTTGTTTCGTGCAAGGTTCTTCTGTCGACCATTAATAAAGATGCTCTGAAATTGTATTCTATGTTTCTTGCCAGGTTCCTTCTCATGAACATTGGCGTGACGAAGCACTACTCTCTGCTGCTACAAGACGATGGAGACGCCGCCCTCTACGAAGGCCTAGCTCACGCACGTCAGGACGAAGGGGTGCATGAGACCGTCATGAATGGGGACTTTCACACAATCATCGAGGAAGAGGAAGACGAAGAGGAGGACGAAGGCACATTGGGAGGAGAATGTACAATGAGAACACAGGAGCACTCATTGAGTGGACGGCTGGATTCAGCGGACGAGAGTGACGAAGACGAGGAGGAAATTTTCGACAACTCGAGGAATTCACTAGCACATGAGAAGCTCAAACTCAGCGGTAAGTTGACCTGTCGTTTTATGAATCTGGAATTTGAATTCAGTAAATTGAATAGCACTCTCATCTGCTTATTATGTTTAGAATATTTACCTCACGTGCATTAAGTAAAACAAATTTCTTTAAACCGGTTTCATTTCTTTCTTTTTTAAGTAGCTGGCGTTTAGTTTATGAATGCATTAATTTGAACCATCAAAGTTTTGTAATTAAAAGTAAATGTACTTCTCATTTAAAACAAGTGCGTACTGATGGGATTCGTCATGGGTTCCAGAGTACAGAAACTTTATTTTTCTTGATAGTGTAATCACACGAGACTAAATTACTCCACTTACCTTTTAATGGTAAGGTTATAAATTTTCATGTCTATTTTAGAAATATCTGGAATTTTAAATTAAAAATATAACACGAGTAACCTAGTACATCCGATTAAACACATTCTTAACACGTTAAGGATACTTAGAGAAAGTTTTTTATGCATAAAATAGTTTCAGGCTCTTCTTCTTCCACACATTTTCACTCTATTAACATAGTGATTTAATTTTTTCTTATCGTACTTTCAGGGAGACCAAACAATGATTATCACCTTCTGACCAATGGCGACACAGACTCTGGGGCCACGACGAGTGGTAAAGGTATGTATTTTTTAAGATTACATTACACGCTACTCGTGGTAAAACTGCAGTATTATGGGTACATTACACGCTACTAGTGGTAAAAATGCAGTATTATGGGTACATTACACGCTACTCGTGGTAAAAATGCAGTATTATGGGTACATTACACGCTACTAGTGGTAAAAATGCAGTATTATGGGTACATTACACGCTACTCGTGGTAAAAGTGCAGTATTATGGGTACATTACACGCTACTAGTGGTAAAAATGCAGTATTATGGGTACATTACACACTACTAGTGGTAAATGTGCAGTTTTATGGTTACATCACTCACTACCAGTGGCACAGATTGATAGGACTTTAGGAGTATATTAATCCAGACAAGTATTACGGATTTGCTTAGTTTTTATTATATGGAACCAGTGTCTGTGTATCTGATGTCCACCAACTGTACAACATCACCAAATTTATAAGAAATGTAACTCCAGTCTGAATGTCTCGTTATTGTAAATAGAACGTGTGTTGACACGTCAACAGTTTGCATGTGCCCATTTTTTGACAAAGTGTGAATCTTATGCTGCCTAATCTGAAAATGTACTCCCAATAAAATTGTCAAACTTTAAAATTAAAATAATTACACCAGTATTGCTGCAAATTATTCTTAAACACTCAATTTTTTATAATTTCTAATATATTTTCTAATCTTTTTTCCTTTGTTGTCTTCAAAGGACATAACCACTGACCTGACACAATAGCTTGCCTTATCATCGGTCATGTCCTCAACTATCAATGATATTTTCTACTTCTTCTTCTTCTCTCATGTTTGTTTGGGACTTCGAAAACTAGTCCATGTAGCCCCAAGTCAGGAAATGGGATAAGTTTTTCCTTTGTTTACAGTCTGTACAACCTGTAAAATTGGTAAAGGGAGCAGTGAAAATTCCTATTTTCTACTTCTGTGCAGGCAGCGGCGGCGTCCCGGAGCACCCCCGCCTGTCCGCAGTCTGGACCCCTACGCCAATGTCTCCGTCCCGCAGGTGCGGATACAAGTCTTCTGTAGCTGCAAGCTAAAGTAGTATATTTATAACGTAGTGGCATGAAATGTTATTCATATTTTAGAACTTTTACTGGGACGGACATTAAGGGCCTTGTGTTAGTGTGTATGATGAATTTAATTCACCCTTGAGTGCGTTTTACCACCAATACAGGGATAAGGAAACATAATTGATAAAGTAATTCCATGCATAATATACCAAATATACACCTGTAGTATAAATATCTATAAAAATTATACATATATCATTGATGTGGCGAATAACAATGATAATATAATATTACTAATAACATAAAACAGGCGTGTCACACGTTTGAATGATTCCATACAATTCTAGTGTTACAACAGTGCATTGAGTTCTCATCTTTCATCGAAATGCAAAATGCAATCACTTCGCCTTGAATTCTCGTTCATCTTACATGACACAATAGTGATAATTAGCCATCCTGCCTGCAGGGCCTGCGTGCTGGCTTCTGTGATGTTTGGGGTCCTGGTGACGGTGGTGTTCGTGTGGGTGATGCCCTGTGGAGTCGACGACTTGTGTGGTGTTGTGCATACGAGCCCAGACTCCATCCTGCCAGGGTCTCTGGGTCCTCACCCCGACCACCTCGATGACGCTTGGATGCGGGTTTTCAGTGGCATTGGTGGGCATAGCAGAAATTTGTCATTAAAAACTTTCAGAAGACAATTTTATTACTTATTAGATAAATTCCTACTTCGTACCATTTATCACTTTTCGAATTAACGCTTAAGTTCTCATTATTAATCCTAGTTTTGAGCAAAATAATATTCGTAAAATAGATCTTTAAAAACTAAGTATACGTTTTTAAATTTTTTCTTTGGACTGTAGTGTAGAGTGCATTGTGATAAGGTATACTCTCAAAACACCACACGTCGTGTAGACTGATATTCATTATTTCTTCTACGATGTTGTAAACTAAAATAAAAACATGCAGAGAAAACGATACAAAATAATCTCAACATTTTTAGGCTGAATATTTCGAACGATCCAGCCGGCACCAACGTATCATTTTCCAAGACTTACATTGATATTCAGAGAGCTAACCTCTTAAATAACATTCAACAGGTGGCCATATTCAAGCGCTCCTGTATATTAACGTAAATGTATACATTATCATAAAATTTCACATCCTAATTTATTTTTTTACATAAATAATTCTTTACCTATAATAACGAAGCAATTATTTTTCAAACTAAATTGCTAGAATGCATATAAAGTAGTTGCGTTCATAGTTGCAGTGGACTTTCAAGTTAGGAATAGCGCATTCTATTCGAAATCAGCAATCAATTTTGTGCTCACGTGATCTGAAATAAAGGTCCATGATTTATGTCCATATAAGAGAATAATTTATTGTTTCTCTTGCTAACTCTAACGCATGAGTGACCGTCACGATCGCAGGTGTGAACGAGACTGTGGCGCTCGTGAACAAGAAGACTGGACGTGAAGAAATCCTCCTTAGTTACTACGAGCCTTTGAACAGCAGCAGCCCTGACCTGCTCTGGAGCAGCCTCACACTTCCAGGTCACTTATTCATATCTTACTACTTATATGTCTGCTGCAGGGTCATCTTTTGCTTCAAAACCTGCTTTGATACTACAGATTGTTTCTCTCATGACGAACATATTCATTGCTTCCAACAAAGGCTTGTAAAGTAGAAATGAAATTAAGAGCTTCGATTTGCCTAATCATGTTTTTTTGTATTCTGTCTCTTCTTTTCACGGTACCATCATTTTTTCAATTCTGTGTGTTGTTGTGAACAGAATGTCGAGACTTGCAGTCATCAGATGCTAGAGGAAGCTTAGGGATCGAATGTGGGTCCAGCCACGGGACAGGAAGGTCGCGAAGGAGAGGATCCACGTCCGTCAGCTGCGGCCTGATGCTTCTCAGGGAGGACACAGGCGAGCGCGTCTGGCAGAGGCCTCTTGCCGAGTGTCCTACCAGAACTCTGTGCCATCTGGTAAGATAAGTTATCAAAAATTATACTGGTAAGAAAACCATGAAAAAGAAAGCAGATACTTCTGAATAATATTCGTCAGCGTCCCTAAAGTTTTATAACTAAAATGCATTACGTGACTGCAGACATGCTAATACATTTGAGGCAGAGCTTACTTATCGTGTTTTCATGACAGATTACAGATGAAAAAGAAACAACAAAAGCAGTTATTCATAGCTACAAGAATGTGGATATTAATTGAAATTATACTGAAAAATATTGCCATATCCGTAGACTGTTGAGCAGGAAAGCGATATGTTTTTCGAGGCAGATTCAACTCCTTCAGAGACAGAATCTGGATTACAGACTCAGCAGTGTATTCCCGCTGTTCGGTTAGCAATTTGGCTTCCGTTTTTGCAAGGATTATTTCAGCTTATCTTTAAAAAATTAGTTGTGTTTTTGAGGGTTTTATACTTCTGCAGACAAGCTCAAACCTGACAACTGCGTGCAACAGCTGAGGAGATCAGTCTCACTAAGCAGTCTTTTACTTTCTCATTTTGTCTCAATGCTTAGTAAGGGAACAAGGCGGCGGGTTCTGAGTTTCCTAATGTTTATTTCTTTTTTTGCATTTGAGAGTGCCTAAACGTTAAAGCCTTATTTTGTTGGTGACAGCTTATATTGAGAGACTGATGCTATAATTGTGTCAATAGTCTTCCAGAGTCGGCCTCTTTACTGGTACTTGTAGTATTCATATTCCTCTGTTAATAACTCGAATAATTTTCCACAATCTATTGATATTCACTTGATTTTTGTTATTTTTTCTTTAGATGAGCGAAGATCGAGATCTCAACTCGAACTGTCTCGTCATCGGCTCCCATGTTCTTATCAGACTCTTCAACCCACACACGGACCACGTTGTGTGGGACACAAGTGATAGAGTCAAGTCAGGTGAGATCGCTGCTCATGAATAAATTGATAAAACTGAGTGCATGTGGGGATATCACTAACAATGTGAAACAACCCCTGGCAAGAAGTTAAGTGGATAAACGTTCAGTGATTGATTGTACAGCCAATAGCTTGAGATTTGTTCATGATAATCACATAACATGCAAAGCTTAATCAGAATATTATTTGCAATAAATTATTCATCGAAGATTGTAGTTTCAAGGCCAATTTTCAGAATCATTGATTTATTCTTTATTATGACCGTCCCTCGATCACTCATGTCCATCGCAGACGATAAGTGAAATTTGTTAGGAAAACTCAAGACATATCCAGATTTCGCTGTTCATGCAATATACAAACAAGTAAACGCACTACAGTTCAGTTTTTCTTTCACTGACTAGCTACAGTTTTACATTATAAAAATCAATAGCTCCTTAGATCAATATTGTTAATTTAAGTTAATAACGAAGAAAACAGTTAACATTTCTAAGTAATTCCACAATTTCTCGTAAGAAATGTAAAATATCGAAAATCTTCCCACCGGTGAGCTGTTTGATACGCGTCTTACATGTAATTTGCAGTGCTGCATGGAAATCTTGATCTAAAATGCCTAATTATTTTTCAATATATTGTTTGGGATATTAGTGACATATTTTGTTTGTTCCCATATCACTCATCGGTGTTTCACGTCAAAAAACTTTTGTGTACGTTTATATTGTAATAATATTCATATTATTTTGTGTACAATGTCATACAGATTTAATATCCGTAATTCAGTCTTCTATATATAATTTGTAAAGCGAAAATACACCTACTGATATTCTACAAATTAGGAGCGACAACTTATGTGTAAAATAAAATGTAAGTTTTACAAGCGTTTCGTCAGTTAATAACAAATTTAAATGTTGAAAACTTTTCATATTTCGTAAAGATGCAAGCTGATGTTTAATGTCTTCAGCTAATAATACATAACAAAAAAACAAATAATAGCTTGCGAACGTACGTCCCCGTACGAAAATTTCGCTGCAATTCTCGAAGTTGGAGCAAACTTTACCTATAATGTTTGGGCTCCAACATAAAAAGTTTCCAACGGACTTTTCGTATGTAACTAAAAACGATTTATTGCATGTTCCATTTTCCTCAGGTGCCATATCTTAATCTACTATGTTCATTCAATTCTTTGTGAACACATACTTCTCTGAGTTTATTGTGTGTATTAAAGTAAATTTCACACACTGTTCAATTCTTACTTGATTGAATTGAAGATAGGGAAAATTAAAAAGGATCTAGGACCACTGATTCTATCAATAAATAAATTTTGATTTGACAATTTCATTAAGCATATTTTAATTTTCCTGTCCAGATAAGCATGTATGATGTGATTAAATTTACTTGTTAATTAGTTAGAGAAAGTAAATCCCTTTGAACTTTATTTATAAGTATTCAAAATGAGTATAATTTGCTTTCCGTATAAAAGGAAAATTCAGAAAACATTTGGGTTTAATATATTTCTAATATTGAGCCTCACATCTTCATAGTGGCTCTCTTCCACGTTTAGCCTCCAGAAAAACGTATTGTTTCTTGCAGATTCCTCCCCTATGCTGGAATACCCTGGCCAGCCTGTGCTCATTCCTGATGTAACTGGAGACTCCAAGCCGGACCTGCTTTTCCCTGGTTCATATCGAGCGTACGGAGCTTCGAAGCTGTTTTCCCTCGAAGATCCTTCTGATTTACATCCTTTCAGCACAGCAGCCGAGTCTGCACCAACGACGACTGATTCTAGGCTGTACACGTCTGACCATCCAGGGTCCCTCTCTAGCAGACCTCGATCTTCCCTCAAGTTTACATCAGAGGAAGACACTTCATCTGACTTTCCTCAGAAAAAGCCGCTTCAGCAGGCAAAAATTATCAACGAGATGGTCCTCATATCAGGAAGTAATGGAAAAGTTGTTGGATTGCCTTATAAAGTCAAGCAATGTCACCAGCTCACAGAAATCACCATCGACGGGGAAAGCATTGACTACACGTGCGTGATGCTCAGTGGAAGCAGTGAGTTATCTAAATCAATTTCTTGAAATATTAAAATTAAGACTATTGTTTACATAGTTGGGTGTTTAGAATGAAAGTTCATCCAATAATGAAGTTTATAATAATCTAACTCTCGCAGGAAAGATTTGTTCTATAAATTTAAGTGAGAGATCTTGAAAAGGTGTTTGATAGATTTAACAGTAGCTCAAAGTAGAAGATATTACTACAGCATGAAAAAGATGGTGGTTGTGTGAATAGTATTGCTGTAAAATACTTTCTTAGACTATAATGACTGTAGTTAAACTCTCCTTAACAGCGTGGCGCATGTTAGGTATCACTCAAATGGTTCCCCGTACGCCTTAATTATCTGCTTTTGCATTCACACCGTGAAATTCAAGCGTTCAAATGTTTACTTCAATGATTTCCTGCTGTTGGTAGTGAAGGTGGATGCTATACGTTTGTCCAAAATGAGGGACACAAAATTATTTACAAATTCTTAAAGTAAATCCATGGCTCAATACTCTAGAGCCACTCAAAATTTGTTTTATTTATTATATTTCAGTGAACGAGTCCTACTTTTCCAGAGCTTGCTGGCAAAATACCCGTCGTCTCTCTGATTCACCAAATAATTGGACCCCATATGCAGAAAGGAAGCATAGCCAGCAACTTGAGTTATCCGTCTATCACTCCATTTCTGCCCACACCTGATCTGCTCACAAATCGTTACTGTCAAGTGGAAGTCGTCAACACCGGCCACTGTCCTCTCTGCGAGACGAACATAAAACTCCTGTCCACAACGGAGGGCGAGAACGTCTGGCAGGCGCACTACGATGCAAGTATCATCTTGGACTGGGAGCCCTTGATTTCTGGGCAGCTTTGTCGAGGACTGGTACTTAAAATTATTGCTTGGGACGACTTATCAAACACGATTTCAAATTCTTTTGTAGGATCAGTCCAAACAAACAATCAGAGAACGACGAGAAGTTCTTTTGGAAGGGACGATGACGAAGCTGAAGAAGATGAGGCTGAAGAAGGATTTTCCGCTGCCGGAGAAATATTTGAAGTGCCACCCCTTAAACGCAGCTCAAAATTGAAAATACCACCTCGCCAGTATTTGCTTCAATCCGATTATCCAATAGAAAAAAGAACAATGAGATTCAATAGTAAAATGCGATCACGTGAATCATCATATTTTAACCCTCCAAGCTTTCATGTACGTCATAATCGAATAAAACACAACGACGATAAAAAATACATGAAGTTTTTGAGGTCCAACACTGCAGGTGAGAAAAATAGTTACTTTGGCCATCCTGTCATGACATTCCGAAGTGGTAAAAGAAACGTCATTTACGAGAAAAACCAACTTGACGGGGGAGTTAAATTCGTTGCCGAAGTGAGAAGTAACAAGGAAATTGAAACAATAAAGAACGAATCTGAAGCCACTAAGATTATTCCTAAACTAGCTGCAGTTTACTCAAAAGAGATCGAATCCGATGAGATACCAAATTCTAGTACCAATAATTTGAATTCTGAAAAACAGCATTCAGCAGACGATTTTGAGTTGCCCATTGACATATTCGGGTTACCACTAGACACACAGCCGCCTGATGGCTTCGCTCTCCAGCGTCTAACGCAATACACTATGCTTGTGAAGTCCAATGGAACTGCGTGGGTGGACGTCCCACTCAAGAAGGTCCCGCTGTTTCAGCTTTGTAAAGGAGCGTCTTGTATTCCTGATGAGACGCTATCTCGCAAACTTGGTGAGTCTTGTATTCGACATTGTTAGTTCTTATGATACTCGTTCTTTATTCACGCAATAGAAGTTTTCACAGGAAAAATAGTTATTGGCAGTGAATTGATATTATTATAAGAGCCTCATAAGTCTCATTTAGAGCATACGAGTTGAAGTTTAGGAATATATTCTTTTCTTTCAGTGGAAATACCTTCAGTTCGTCACCGGCCAGCTAACCGGGAATTATAACAACCTGATGAAATTTCCTCTATGTGATTTCTCAGTTTGACTTTAATTTTGTATCAATAATTATATATTCATTAATTTTCATTGTAAAAGCGCAAATGACATAGACGTAAAATATAAAGATAATCGAAAAAATAAGTAACAAATTGATTTATATTGAAAGATATAGAGATTTCAAATAAAGTGAGTACTTATTATGAGGATATGGAATGGTAAGGACTATAGAAGTATTAGTCGGTTCTTTGGATGGGGAGACTTGACACATTTATATAATTTTTTTATCTTTATTGTTAAAAGAAACAAAGGGATCCTGTTTATTCAATGATAGTATAATACTTGGAACCAATTTTTTTAACTCGTTTCGATTTGAGTTGACTGTTATATGATATAATTTTAAAATATGCAATTATCCTTAATTAGGAATGAAGAAAAATGATTTTGATCATTCATTTTACTAAGCAGGCATGTATTACTAACGTCAAAGTTCTGGTGAGATATGTAACAACATATGACATCATTAGCTAGCATTTTACCTCTCATCATGTTTCTTTGAGCGGAACTCAAAAGAAATCTTCAGTTTTACAGTTTTTACATTGCAATTTTCAACACATTCTGCAAAATGAAGACGAGATGAATGCAGGAACAGAGTCGTTCATTGTTGCAGCAAAAGTAACTGCAGTGCATAACCTTTATACCCACAAAGTGGTGACTGCGGTGGACGATGAAATGGGCGTGTGGAAGGTGCTAAGCAGCGTCACAACCATCGCTCACGGTCCCAAGTCGCTCCGTTCCAGCACCCAGAAGAAGCACCGCGCGTCCAGGGCCGTACGTGAGGACGGCATGGCCGGCGTGACGGCCCACCTCAGTTATGAGGGCGAGAAAGATCGCTTGTGGAGCTTAAAGACTTTTGTCAGTAAGATTCTCACTGCACCATGAAATGTTATTTGCTTCCTGATAGGAAACATAATACAGCTTAATGTTGTTTTGTTTGTTCTACAAGGGAGTAGTGTTCATGAATTAACGTGTAAAATTGGAATGTAATCGCTCAACATCAGGTAAAGTTCAAACCATCAGACTAAGGTTTTATTTACTGTTGAACCTAAAAGTCTGACGAAGACTCAGGTGCTATTAAATCAATTCGTTATTTTCTCCTGATACACGGATGCAGTGCAGTAATATACGTAGCTATGAAATTGCTTGCTCCGGAGCTCCTATAATTTCTAACAGTTGAGAGAAAAGTTCCATGATTACTTAATCCAAAATTTTGTTTTTGAAATGGGATATGCTAAAAATTGAAAATATTTGAGATCGATAGCACAGTTAATTATTTCGAATTATATTGAAACTTCAACCCGAATTCAGAATGTGAATCGATATAAAAATAAGTACTTAAAACTTTCAGCAGGAATATGTTTGTTCTTTTACTACGGCACTTGATATATGTGCTTAAAATACAGCAAAACTTCTTCATGTGACACCCACGATGATCAAATACAAATCTTTTTGTATTTGTTACTGCTGACTGAATATGATTCAAAATTCCATCGGAATGTTTTCAGCAATCAGTTGAATGTCGAGTGTCAACAGAAGTCTCAATTTACGCCCGTAGTTGTGTTTCTAGAGTTGGTAGTGTGACGGTGAGGGGCGAGCGTTTACTTGAATAGGAGTTATTTAGATTAAGGTGAATGTTATGAGATAAAAGCAAGCGCTTGTTAAACACAACACGAAGCTTTCATTGGTGCTATTGTGGTCTGTGCACGCAACCCTGTACAAGCGTCCCCTGCCTTGGACCTGCCTCTTTAGTCTCCTTAAGTTTTAACATTGTGTGTTTATCAATAAGGTAAGAAATTATCGGTAAATATTAGACTTGAGCCCCGTGAGACATGCATTATACAGTATCCGTACCTTGGTGTCCGGCCTCTCTCACAACGACTGTTTTGCGTGTTCATCGAGAACAGTCTGGTGCGTAACTTTGGAGTTCCTGTCCAATTTTTTGCGTGTATTCATGTTTGACCGTTTGAAGCTTTTGGATAATCTATGCATTACTTGACAATACTTAGCTCTAATTTGAAATTTTATCCCTTTTACCCTTACCCTTTGAAAACATTAATACTTGCGAAGATGATCATTTGAATGCGATACAAACCAGTTTGACCAATAATGGAACGATATATTTACTATCCTACTCCTATTTTTTATTACAAATTTTATTTTATACGCAATGAATATCATGTTAGTGAGTTACTCGACATTTACTGTCGTAATTTTGCAAAAGCCTTGATTTATGGCTCCTTTAGTGCAGAAGACTATACCTGCACTAACTGTGATGACGACAAGATCATTCAAACTTCCAGATGCTGTCTGGAGTGTGACTGATAATATGCTTAAGAGCAGTTTGTACGCTAGTTATGTCCAATTTATCTAATGAATTACGGATGCTCATTTTGCTTGTTGTTGTTGTTGTTCACGCAATTATTCAGCTTTCTTCGCGTGCCGTTTTTTGTAAATTTTTGTTGTGCGCAGAGAGTGTTTAGTGAAAGTAGTTGACCTCTTTCTTGTACGCTGCTGCTACTCAAAAGTTTTCTACAAAATTAAGGGTACTTCTGCTGTCATTGAACATGAAGCAATGCATAAAGGTATTAAAGAAATTAATTCAGCATTCGACAGACGTTAATCAGAACACGGTCTCCAGTAGCAAAAAACTTTTTTACCTCATAGTCGAAGCTGAAAGTTTTCTCCGCGGTTGAAAAAGAGATCGACTGAAAAGAGCTGCCAGACTGAAGTCATCGCATATCTTATATCTCTAACTTGTCATTTTAGAAGGTGCGGCAACATAATTTCCCTTGTTCAAAGCGCTTTGCTTTGAAAATAAAAAAGTTATGCTGCCGCACCCTGTGTTATTGCCTAAGCCTTTCTGAGAGTTCAGAGCTATTGTTTTCTGAGGTAATAAAACAAAACATTGAATAATAAGAAATTATATTGATCAACGGTAGATTGCAGTAACTGTTGAAACTGAACTAAGGGAATTTCCTTAACGTAAAAATGAGTTCATTCGCCTAATGATGGTCTATTGCAGACTAGAATGAACACCATTAGAAGTTTCGAGCAAAACCTATTTCTTACTCATCCTTAACGATACATGCCATTACTTTCTGTCTGGCACAATATCCTCTGAAGCACCAACTATTATTTTGCCATTATTTTTGAAAGCTACTAGATGAAAAATTGTTTGATTCATTTCTTGAAAATATCGTGAAATTATTCATTGTTGACTGTCAAAGACAGTACATGTATTTCATGGAAAGTATTATACACTTTCCAGATCATAACTTCCGGAGAGAACTACTAATAAACTACCTAACGTCAACTGTAACAAATACATTGGTAGGCTAAGCTTTTACCTCGTGCTTATGTAACTAGTGCTTCAGGCCCTATTCTTGTGCAAGTAACAGCTCATCAAACTTTTACCCAGGTGCCTAGAAATATCGACCCAATAGGTCACTGGATGTCAGTATAAGAAGATAACATAATATATCCTCCGCCACACGGGGGAACCTCAGTATATAATGACTCACATGAACGCGTTTTGGTGGACTATTGTGACATTGCAGAACTGCATGCCCTTCAGTTCGATGCACGAACGCCTGTAGTCTCATCATTGAGTAAATATTATTACTCAACGACTCATTTAAAATCGCTCGTTTCAGTCAAAAATTTACACGAAATTCAATACCAAAAGCATACTTCAATTGCGTTTTTTTAAAAAGGTATTTGATGCTGCACTATGTAACCGTAGCAGTAATTCTTTTTGAAGTAAAATTTTTTTAGATCATCACGATTTTTGAATTCAATACGAGAGAGCTGAAAGCGTACATTACGTGATCACAAAAATACTTAAGGAATGTCTAGCAGGGCACTCATTGCTTCTTAAACTTATTTGATAAATATGGTGAAATACGTGCGCGGACTTGGAAAAAATTGTTTGTAGCAGAGATACGAGTGACGCATTTTAAGGTGTAACTCTAGTGCAGGATGCACTTAGCAATTTGTAAATCCTAACTGCATCAGAGAAGTGCATCAATTATTTCCCTGATGAAATGTAAAACTATACACATACCCACCGTTTTAGTGAGCTCTCTTGAAAACACCACTACGGTTCAGAATAAATCCGCATGTTTCAAAGTAAATATTTTGCTGGATATTAATTTGTTCTGTTGAGCATCCAACACCCGCTTTTCCAGCCCAGCTTGTAGTGTTCACTGATGGATTTTGTTCTTCGTTATTTTGTGGCACGTAAATATGCAGTTAAGTTGAGCGGTCCTTCATTCTCTTCACAGATTCTTGACGTGGGAACTTTTTTCTTACCTTCCTTCTCCTAAGGAGCAATTAAAGTGTCACATACACATTAATGTAAACTGTCTGTTACAGTAATTATTAGAGTTTTTATAAGTTGAAGCCAATGCACTATATGTGCTTGATATTTTGTCATAACTTTCTTATGAATTTGATGCACAGTAGTGACGCTATGAGTAAATTAATGCCTTGTACTTTGTGTGTGATTCATTGTCCAAAATCTCTGCGTTTTTATCATAATATCGACGTATTTCGATCATAAGAAACTTTGACCACTCTGTGTAAATTACATGAACAAACATTAATTAACAGTGAATATGGGTTTATGATAAGTTCTAAAAACATTCATTTTCCTACAAGTTTTAAAATCTAAATTTCTCGACTTTCGACTCGGTGGAAGAAACCTCGTGAGTGACTAGAGCCATCTAAAATGACGGTAATCGTACTTTAGTTTTCCCTATTGCTGCAATTCATTACATACAAGCAAGTACTTGATACGATATTTATCAAAATAACCATACAAACTCTACATTTTTATTTTAATTGAGTATTCGTCATACAATACCACAATTAAAAGTCCCACAAAAGAAATGTTATTCGCTCGTTTTCTACAATTTCATTTTTTACTTCTCTTACTTTTAATTTCTTAGTGAAAACGTAGTGCAAAAAATATGAATACACAAGAAAGCAGAATTACAAATAAAGAAGTTTCCTTCTTTAATCAAAAGCATCGAAGAGTGAAACAGTAGAAGCGTTGTTTCAAAAATCGATCCAGAAAGCAAACAAATTCCATTTGGTAGGCACCAAATCAATGAAGAACTTGCTCATCATGATGAAAGTTATTTTATGACAAACAATTCCCTGAAAAAACTATTAACGCTTACATATTTCATTAACTATAACTTCACTTCAAGGTCATGATCAATATAATTTTTATAAGCTCAATAACAACTTTTCCTCTATGAGTTTCACTTCTGCAAAGAATGTTTTATTCCATAGTTATGGATAAAAATATTCACAGGTGGTCATAGCTGGAGCTGCATGTCCCACCCGAGGGCGAGGGCAGGGTCTACGATCTGACTTTTCTACGCTTTGTAGAGGGCTTCGTTCATGGTCAAAGCTGGATTTTGAGTGAATAAATTAACGAACTTCATAATAATATGATACAATAACACGATATAAAACCAAATTTAGAAAACACTTTTCCATAACTGGCAATATACCTGACATAAAACATAATCCAATTATTTTATTTCGTTACAAAAATTTTAATAATTCGATGATAGAGAAAGTGAAAAATTCAGATTTTTGAGTTTATTGATCGCAGTATCAACCATACTGTACCAAAGCACCTCCGCAAGATGTGAGCATTTTCCACGGCAAGTAACGGATGAATTTAACAAAACTGTCACAAAACATCCAAGTTACTAACAATGTGAGCTAACCTGCTGATCAATAACAAATGCAATTGAAGGCAAAGGTAAGCGAGCGTTGGCTAGGAGAACAATGGAAATAAGCTTTGTACTCAGTCACACGTCTCCTACATAACTTTCAGCTCAAAATTCTATTACGCAACTCGAGTAAGAATATGTAACTTTTTGGTGTTTTTAAAATAAGTTTAAAGCCATAAAAAGTCGGAAGAAGATTACAATTGCGTTCAATTATCATGAGTGGCATTGTCAGTGATACAGCAGAGCTCATTCCAAGTCAACGAACTAGAGTGGGCTGATGAGAGAGAGAGAGAAGCAGCACACAACACAAACTTCAAGGAAGCTCGAGTTAAGCTCGCAGGAGCAGCTGAGGACTGAGTGACTGAACAAGTCCTCTTTAACAGAAGATGTAATTGAAACTACCAGAGAGCGTTATGATTGCCTCACGCTCCAAATCCATTTGTGCTTTCAAGTGTTACGAGTATGCGAGTGTATGCACATCATCGTCCGCGTTTTCTTTTCGCTCGAACAATGTAGGCAGTCGTTGTATACACTTCATCTAAGAAGCAAAACGACTATTACGGCTCTTTTCGAAAGCATGCACGATTGCTGCTTCTTATTGACCCTGTTAGGACTTGAAAAAGAGTGAGGTCTTGTGCAGCACCATAGCAAAATATATGGAGGGTTTCCTCTGTGATTGTGTGTGTGAATGGTAGCACTCGAACAAAAGAACATAAGTTTTCTGAGACAGAGTTACAGGTGCCTTTTGTTTAAATTTTTAGAATATTCGTACTTGAGATTTGTAATAACAGTCCACTAACTGACAGAGCGCGAAGAATGAGTGCCTAACAAAAAGCACAGACAGTGCGGCTTAAGTTGATCAGGATATGACACTGCGGACTATATGAAAGCGTACGCATTTCTAAAATAATTAAAAAATCAAAACACAGGAGGGCATCTGGAACATTTATGGTACAGTAAGTCTACCGCCTCAACGGGAATATAAATGAGAAAAAGGAAAATAACGCATAACTATTAACTAAACCCACAACAGACTCCTCTAGCTGTAGCAGACCTTCAGTAAGTCGCTAGGAATATCCACAAACATCTCATGTATACCGATAAAGTAAACAATCTTGCGGGCAGATCAGGATTGAGGTTTGCAAAGCAATAGAAGAAATCGTAATAAATATTTAGATCGCCTTGATAATCATTTTATCGAATAACAGAAATCCCAATTTTTTAAACATTTCCACCGATTCAAAGAAATTGTTCTAATATGTTACGTCCAAATTTAGTGCGTGGCAAGTGAAACTCCATGTTAGTATTTTCAAGGTACAATTATAAAACAGACAAAAAGTGTGACCTATCATACTTCTGATGACAGTCCGAGCTCGATTAGCACATCCGTGATGAGTCAAGTTGAAATATGAAATTAACAGTATCATGAACAAAAGTGTCGACGATCACCGTCGACCATGGAAAGTAGTAGCAAAAATGAAAATCACTGGCAAGGTCCACCGAATACTAAAATTAATTGAGAGCAATTATAATAGAACAATTACGAAACAAGTCGCAACATATCTCACAACTAATTTAAGGAATACTATGAAGACGTGCACAATACCATAGCTCCACATAACTCCAATACCTATGAAACGACTGCAGCTTCCGAACCCATTAAACAGAGTTAAAATTTGTGCAACGGTCAACAGGTGTAATGATCACGCAAAATGAGGTAATTTAAGGTTGAAATAATGTATGGTATGATAAGTAATACATTTACTATGCTCCCTACAAACGATCAGTTTTATGTATAGAAAACACCAAAGAAAGCTCATGATCCGGACTACATACTTTGAACAGTCAAGCATAAGGACAGCTTTGTAATAGTTTGGGCTGCCAGCTCGTCATTTTAAGATTGAACTAGTAGTTTCAGTGGCCGAATTACTGCATATATATTTTAAAATATAAAATAATAACTGGAGCCATCCATTTTGGCAACTGTTTAGATTAGCCTACTTCACAGAATGAAAGCTTATTGATGGGAACCCGAACAACATCCCAAGGAATAGGAATGTCAAATTTAAAAATAGGTTTTTATAAATTAATGTTGGTTAACCCCAGTTGCAAAAGTTTCAAAATTGATGCTATTCACTCACCGTTCACTAGTGTTGTAAATATCAGCGGAAGTTTTTTAGTTATTACAGCAAGCATGTACAAAAATATCTTCGAGATATCCTTTTACATACCATCGTTGCATACATTGAAATTAATTTTGCGTATTACAGCCGTAGTTTCCCAGCAGGAATTTCTACAGCATTTGCACATTTCAATTGGATGGAAAGTTAAGGAGAAATTTCACAAGTAGAACGCCCGTAATGTTGTTGTTTGCCCAGCAAGTGATCAACAACAACAACATGAAGGCAGAATGATGAACATTGAGGTAATGACAGTACTTCAGACGGAGCTATAGACGCTGCCAACTACACACCGAATACGGTGATAATTGACATACAAAGAGGAGAATAATTTTAGTGTTTAGAATGACCGTAATTGAAAGTCAACAGGTACAACTGAAAGGCAACAGGTACAGTGTGCGCAAAGTTAAACAAACAAATAAAGAAACTATCTGGTATGCTTGCTTATGCGCATTGATTTAGGAAAAGAATGACTCGGTGTGAATTGTACGAAGTTGTACTCGAGTTATAAATGACAACAGACAAGTAAAGACCAAGTGAGACGTGAGATGAAGCAAGCATGATTACAATCGACCGGTTTCAAACAAGTAACTATCCCAGAATTATAAAACTAAAACCCAGAATGCTTGAGATCAACTTCTCAATTCTTTCAAAAATGACATCATAAAAAGCTAACAGCTCACACTTTCCCCCGTGAACTTTACTACTAAGAATTGAAATTTAGTAATGGACGAAACATTGAAGTAATGCATACATTCCAAGCTAAATAAATGTAAACACAAATCAACCGCGAGATACACTAACTTCATTGCGCATATTGTCTAGGATAGTGTGACTGGTAGAGCATCCCAAGTTATGAACTTCCTCCAACAACACTGCGATCAGTTATTAAAAAATTGAATCGACTTGTTGAATTACAATGCTATGAGCTCACTAGGATTATTAACAGTTTTTTAGTCTCAAAACATCTATTAGAAGAATTCTTTACACTCTTTACATGAAATGTAGTAGTGCCGCAGCAAATGTTCAGAAATTAACAAAAATAAGAATTACCATGTTATTTGCACCTGAAAAAAATTAGGCTGCAAGTGGATAGCGCTCAGTGAATGTGCAATGTCGTCAGAATATTTGATCATGGGAATTGCAGTACAGGCAATTCACATAATGATACAAGGACACGAGTTCACAAGTTTACACATTTCTCACACAGAGCACAGGCAGATGAAGTGCAGAGGCGTACGTAACACATCCCAGAGTATCACGACACACACTCATGAAAATTGAGGTGAAACGACATCAATAAATGAGACTATTGAGACAGACTCACACTACTATCCGTTCCGCAAGAAGAGAAAAGAGGTTGTAAAAAGCTTATAAGAAGGCATTACAGATGACTTGATGATGGCTTCGCGAGTCCGGAGTCCACACGAGACAAAAGTTGTCGAATTAACAACAGAAGGGTCCCCTGTAGTAGTCACTGGGCCGCTTCTGTCTACTGCAACACAAGGCCGACCTGCACAGATAGTGAGCTGTCTTTAGTCTTTCACTAAACTTTCACACCAGCGTGTGTCAGGTATGAAAAGAACAGACTTGAAGAAAACTGGAATGTGGGAAACCACTATGTACACTTCCCTATGGAAATCACCACTAGTCTCTCGTAGTGGCATCAGGGGGCATAAATATAACATTCACACGTCACGATTACTAAATAGAAACCTGAAGCACAACACCCACAAAATTCACAGCTCAGAAGAAACAAACCTTCTCAGGCAGCATGGGTGCGCAGCGCCAGTTGTACATGTAATACTGCAAGTTGCCGTCCCCTTGGCCAAACTTGAGCTCTTCTAAGAAAGTCTTGTTCTCCATCAGGTCCAATGCGTTGAACACGTCAAAATCAGTCTGTAATGTAAGGTGTGTTAAGAAAAATGAATGAAATAAAATGTTGGGGTATATAAAGTACAACGATGGTTCTCTCATTAAACATAGAAACACGGAGGTACACGGCCTTAACTGACCTTTAAACCAATTAAAATCACCTTAAACTAAGAATACTGAGATAGGAAATCAAGGAAGAAATTATTTTCATCTCTCAAGAGATTGCTAAACACATGTATCGTAAAGATCGGCCACTCCCATAACGTAAAGGAAATATCTAAATAAGGGTCATGCAACTCGAAAAATCACGACTGAATTTTCATCACAGCCCGTCCAATCAGTAAGTAGGACCACCTCTGACCCATTTACTTAGTTGGGACACGAGATGATCTGGGCAAAACGTCAAGGCTCAACGTACTCTACACTTCCCTGCATAGCTATATATATATATATTACAGTAGCAACGCTGTTCGGTTATCCGACTGTTAGAACAGCAATACAAATGTATTTTATCAATAACTGCAGGAAACAAAACCATAATAAGACTCTCAACGTGTGCAAACACAACCAAAGAACAAAAGAAGAATAAGGAACTCGAAAAAAGTAATCACTTGAGATCAGAGAAGGTTGACACGGGCAGTTACTATCAGCACATTCCCTCAAGGTAAAAGACATTTTTATAAACATCAATATGTAAAAAAACTTATAGGTTCTTAGATCGCACATTTTTGGCAGAAATTAGCGCGTCTTTCATGAGAACTTTCCAGGGCGTCTCGGTGGAAACGTTGTAGAAGGAATATGCGGCCTTCACAGACTGGTGGACGGGGTGATGCATCACCGTCGACGGCAGCGTGTAGAAGCTCACGAAATCTGTAACACGTCAAGCCGTACAGTACACGGTCAGATGACAAGCCGTACAGTACACGGTCAGATGACAAGCCGTACAGTACACGGTCAATGACAAGCCGTACAGTACACGGTCAGATAACAAGCCGTACAGTACACGGTCAGATGACTCCGTGCAGGCAAGGATACATACCTACGTTTACATCGCACGCAGTAAAGGATGCGCACATATGTACTTTTAAATTATAAACAGGCAAGAATGTGTATAAACATTCACATTGCACACATATATTAATGTTGTTGTTGTTTGCCTAGCGGGTCGTCCGGGGCGACTTCATATATTAATCATCAGTAGATGCACGAAAATATGCTAACATGATGTAAGGAAGCATGCAAAGCTGGCTTGTATCAGTAGAGCCATCGTCATTCCGTAGCCTGATCATTTTACAGTGAGAATTTAAAAAAATAATCTAATAGCTATAATCTGAAAAATACTTCCATTAAAATGTAGTGTTCCACAACAGATACGTTCATAACAAATGTACCCAAATTAAAACATATATAATGAAAAATATTAGTTCAACGAATTATTTCATAAGTCATTTCTTTGCCCATTTGAAAGCTAGAAACAACTTCTACCTTTAATTTGACAGGGCGGTTGGAAAATACTGTCTCCACACTGAACAAATTTCCATGAAATAAAATTAAAGTCTCGCTTGATTGCAAGCACAAAACGCAACTCATTGCTTACCCGTGATTTTGCCTCCTCTTTCGACGAGGTAACTGTCCACGATGTTGTCCTTGGGTAGGAACCAGTGACTGAATTCCTCATCCGTGAACACGGGCGACAGCTGGAACTGCTGCAAGTAGTTCTGCACCAACACAACACGAGGTCATTTCTCTCCTGCATTACGTTCATGTCAGGTTCAGTAGGTGTTTTGATTATGGTCTAGTGAGACGCTCATATATGATTGTACAAAAGTAACCTCAAATTCCCAGGAAATGAAGAGTGATGTTGAATTAAATACAACCCATTCAGGTAACTTGCTCCGAAAAAACTTCAATTTTAATGAATTTAAAAAAAGAATGAACTTCCATTATAAGACACGCAATTATTTTAATACAGACCTAATATAAGGAAATTATTTTACACATATGAGCTCATCCTACAACTCCCATCCAAAAAAATTAAACAAACATGCTACGCTTATTACCTTGTATTACACGATTGATCTAAAATGAACATCAAAAGTATGTTCTCATAAAATGTATCAATATCTGACCATGAAGAACATTCATTCAAACACATAGTAAGCACAACTCTCTTTCTCTATCAATCCCACTACGTGAGACGTACTTTTCAGAATGATGGTCCGAGACCTAACACACACACCCCTCCTTAACAACAATAAAGTCTAACCTACAGGGACAGTAATTTTTTGAATTTTACTCTACAGCAAGTTACCTCAAGGGCAACAACCCTTCAATTTCACAGTCTTGCGGGATCTCTAAACCACCCAATACTTCATGGCACAATCTTAGTGTAAACAGAACTCTCCAGTTTACCCATACTTCATCACACAATGTTACTGTCCACGTGATCCCTAGTTTACCCATACTTCATGGCACGCCAGCAGGTCATCTTCAGCGTAAAGCAGTACTGCAAACACATGCCTCCCACCACCTTAAGTTCACCCACACTTCATTATACACCACCCACAAGTAACCTCATATTCGATTGACAGAGGCAAGACACACCGGTCTTCAATGAACTTCATATGCAATCGCTGCATATTCTCTACTGAACACCAGTGCTGGCCTTTTACTTTGACAATAGATGAAAATTTAGGAACATAAAAGAGACTGTGTAATTTGAACACAAAAGCATGTGGGCCGGGCACGCACGAACCTCCAGAATTTTCCTACAGCGAGGTAGGTCTTTCTTTAACACTTTCCTAAAGCCCTGAGTGAGGGGCTTGTCAGGCAGCTTGTAGAAGCGGAGGGTGCGCTGCATGGTCATGTTCTTGCCAAGGTGAGCGAACTTCACCTCGATCAGTTTCTTGGGATTGAGGTTGCGGTGCCAGTAGCGGCACGAAGACACTGGCTGAGGTAGCACAACCCCAGCCGTGTACACCGCCTAGAACATAACATAATTAACCCTATATGAACCACTAGCTTTAAAAATCACTTCCTGAAGTTCCATATTCTAAACGGGCTGACACTTAGAATATCCGTAACACCAGTAAGAAACGGCGGTCATGTACATTTTTCTAGCAGAGGTTTACATTTAAACCGAATCATTTATAAAAGACATGCTCCAATAAAAAATATCAATATATGTAAAGCTAATATTTCAAGGAATAACATGTCCAGCTAGTAAAACAGTGGATATTAGGCACATAATTACTAGGATAAAAGTCTTGCAGTTCTGTATTTTGGCAAGTAAGCAGGCGCAACTCTAAAGTAGAATTCGCTACAAACAAAAGCAATGTCCACACCATATTTCCATCGTACAGGTAGGGACACTCAAACTCAGTAACGTTTACCCATGATAGGAGCTGAAATCAGTAACCACCAGCCCATTCATATAAAGTAGAATGATCATGTCAAAGCACGTCAAGGCGTTCAGCAACAGTTTATGCCTGGATGCACCAAAATAAAGACTTTTTCAGTTTGAGTGTGAAAGAACAGCAGTTTTGAGCACCTCTGTCAGGACTTGGAATTGCCAGACTCCCTCTGTGACTATTAAAGCTACTACTTAGGTGAGAAGTTTGATTTACCAATCCCCCGTGACTTAAAAAACAGCTTGCGGGAGGATTTTGTATTGTCTCACCTGAAAGATGCCGAACAAGTTGACTCTCCTTGTGATCTCCTTGATGAGGACTGGAGCGAGGCGCTTTGACCTCAGTTTCTTGTGTACACACAGGAAGTTGATTTCGACAATTGACTTCACTCTGTGGGCGGAATCAATAATTCGCATGCACTCCGCCAAATGGTGGTACCCTCTACCCAATCTTTTAAAATAGTCCCTCGCAAAATATTCCTTTCTAACGTATAGAAGGTGCTGTGTGTGATGATAAAGTATGTGAAAGTAACGAAAGGTGTCACAATTCTACAAAAAGTTTAATCAACCAAGTCTCGTTAAATTGAACTTTGACTATAAAATTTCACGACAAGAAATCATAAACCTGAATTACATCCCAGAAAAATTCTTAGCAAGTGCGGTTATCACCAAGAGCTTTCTACTCCTACTCACTAACACAATTTTGACTTTGAACTCACTTCATATTCACAGATTTAAAAACTTTTACGGCTCAGCAGGGCTTTTCTCATCAAATATCCTAGTAAATTACTTTTAACAACACTCGAACTAAGCATTCACATTCTACAAAAGAAGATCTAGACATAAACCTTGCGAGTCCTCATTGCAATGTCTTAATCATGCAGTGCTGCAGTCTTCCAGACATCGTAAAAACAGTGCATTTACACACAAAAATAAAGATTCTTTTTAACATGAACCGAATTCAATCATTTTTATTTAGAAAACCAAAACTCTCAAGCATATTACGGTCCTTAAGATACAAATTTACTATTTTCCCCGTGTACAGTAAACTGTTGAGCATATAACGAGGCTAGATGGGTTGTAAGGTAGGCAGGATACTGAGGAGCATCTCACGTGTTATAGATCCTTATGGTGGCAGGGACGGCACTGATGAAACCCATGAGCTTGCCCGTCTTGGTGACACGCACCCCCACATGCCAGTCACGCCGCCAGCCAGGGGGTAGCAGCGCCCACCGCAGAAACTCTCGGCTGTAATCAAATCTGCTCGCCGAACAAACCTCTCCTTAACAGCAGCTGTGTCAAGACTTTGAGTAGCTAGGGTGGAGGGCAACATCCTGGTTTCACTCGATAAGACAAAGTTCACCACATCAGAAATTAATCTGATTTATACCTACATGTCACACATGTGTAGGTAACAGCGAGTTTCTCTAGAAGTACAACCGCTTTTGTTCCATCTTTACGAGAACAGCTCAATAATCCCACCATCCCCGAGTCTTAAAGAAGCGCAAAAGAACAATTTCTTTCAGTGCATCCCGGGAAAGAAATGCACGCAGAACTTGAACCTAACAGGTTTATAATATCCTGCGAACGTACAAAAATTTGCCTTCACCAATGAGGATGTGTTGCACAACAGAGCATCTCTACCACGTTTAAATCGCGACGAAAAAGCCAAGAAATCCATTTATTTTCATACAGTCTAAGGTTGTCAACTACTCCATTCTTATACTGAGTTATACAAGACGCCAATAGTTAAAAGATCTCAACTTTCCACTTCAACATGCATCATTTCCTCCAGCGTTTTCGTTCCCAGAACACATTATCCCTTTACTGTTATTGACGGTTGCTTTAATTTCCTTCCATCCAAAGACAATACAGAGATCAGTTCTCTCAATACATGAAACAGAACACTACTCAATAGGATTGCATCATACCGACTGTTGATCAAACTAACTAATATAAAAAGGCATTCCAGGACAAAGGATCAAAAAAATGAGATCTAACACCACTCCCATACTCGTAACTCCTTTAATCCAACCCTCCCCCTCACAAAAACTCACTCTTAATTTGATGATAATTAGGAGGCACATACTTCCCAGTTAAACTCACACACCCTCAGTAATGCTGATATGGGAAATATAAAATCTGGAGCCACAGACTTTGTATCTACCTTTATTCCCCTCTCTTCTCTTTCACTAACCTTCCTTCTCTCTCACTCTCGACCTTCCTCTTTTCCCTCTTTCCCTGTTCTTTCCAAGCCTGTCTCAGTTGAGCATTCAGACTTGCGAGGAAATTTACATATGAAACAGGTAAAACATAGTAAAGTGGTCAACCTCTATTTTTCACATGAAAATTTTTTTGTCCGCTGGGGGCTTAAAAACATGCTCGATTTGCGATCTAGCTCACCTGAACATATTGTCGTCGTCCTCCACGTAGTTTTCGTTCAGTAGCACATACAAGTCTTGCAACTGAAGAGCATGGAAAAAGTGAACAAAACAAAACGTCATTTTATGCAGCAATTTGCGCCACCCAATAAAAGCGGTACGGTCTAAACATAAAGTAAGAAAAGAAGTCTAGCTCTAGTTCACCAAAACTGGTTTAGGTACATTTTGACGACTCCAAGCAACAACTAACTGAGATGTATCCATTTATTACCAGCGTCTTATGAACTGAAGTCGTCACCAATGAGGTACCAAAAATTTTGCAAAAATTAAAAATCAATTTCAAGCTTTGACAAAACATGATAGATTCATAAATAATAGCAAGGTGGAGAGGCAGACTAAAAGAATGCTCTCGGTAACGGCTAGCAGTGATAATTATCATTGAATAGATGACTGCAACGGTAAATAACTGGGAAATTTGCACTTGTTCTCATAAAGTATCAGACAAATGGTAGATTTCAGCCATTTTTATGCATGGTAGTCTTTATTTGAAAGTCGAGTTTGCATCGGTAGTAATTTTGGTATCATCAAAACTTAAAGAAGAGCAAGAAATATAGTAATCAAGGCTCTAGCAATCATCACAAGTTTAGGTGGAATTTTTCTAGAAAGCACGTCTCGTTTACCAAATTACTCATCTTGTACAAGACCGAGAACACAATTCACTCCATAAGAGCTATAATAGAACGTGCTGCATGTAACCCAGAACAATTAACGTTTCTCTGCGATCAAAATCGATATAATACTTATTCCAAGCTACCGACCGCAAACATACAACTGTCATTCTTACATGTTAAAAAAAACTAGCCAAAACTCAGCAATGGAACAGGTTATTCACACTACCAAAGTAACCAGGATTCCCGTCCTTTGTAAGTTCTAAGGACACTCCCCAAGTCTCTCTCTGCGTTGATGATCTGGATAAAGCCTCTCCACTGAATCACATGGCACCACACACCATTTCTGAGGACTGGATGTCTAGGGTCTCCCAATGGAAACCAGCAGGCAAGTTGTAAGGCTCAGCTCTGATGTCGCTCACTTCTTTGTCATCCTCTATAGGCTCATTTACCCCCTCCTGAATTTGTTCATCTGAAATTAATAAATTAATCAATTCAGCAAGTGCAAAGAATTCAGCAAGTACGTAGTGTGGACAAGTGCCACAAAAATTAGAGCATGCTACACTTATACGTCAATGCATACAAAAATTGAAGCATATTAAACTTACAAAATTTTCATCATTTTAATGCAAGTACAATTGTAAAAGCAGTAGAGTAAAAAAATTGTATCAAAATAACAAAATACAGAATGATTCATAAGACATTCAGTCAGACCATGCAGAGTTAAATTTAAAATTAGTCACAGTACTACACAGTATTCATTTTTATGTCAGGCAAACTCCATCCATAATATCCACCAAGAAGCCTAAACCTCCAATAGTCAGTTCTTCAAGTGAAAAAGTTGCATTGAAATACTAAGATTGATATCTCAAAAAATCAAAAAACCTATTATACATCTGAGATAAATGAAAACCTGGAAAAAAATAAAATGTTAAATATTTATTGTGCATTCTATTCAAGATTCTTACCAATAGAAGGGACAGGTTGTGTGTTCCAAAACTGGAAGTGGGGAGACTGGGACAAGTTGAGCTCACTCATGTAGCGTGACGCCCCATAGTAGCGTGCAGCTCCAGTCAGGGAAAAGTTAGGAAAAGACCAGCCAGGCTGAAAACCAAAGACAATCACATTAACCCATTAGTGTCAATCATACTTTATATAGTAAGGTGAAATTCATTAGAAATCATTCACTTTAGTCCCATATTCTAAATGTTTCATTGAAAATTACATAAAAATGAGTAGAGATAGGTGCTAATTTATGCAATATTTTGATCAGTCTGAAAATAATTTCATAGTTAAATGGTTAACAAGGTCCTGGCAAAGGTGTTTACAGCATTTCAAGGTAGCTACTCAGATATTCTGTTTAAGAAGTGTATGTGTATTCCCTATTTCAAACAAATTTAAGAATTGTGTACCTATAATTAGAAGTAAATGAAACTCGAAAAAAATCAGACTTATAACTTTTGATAACACAAAAATGGCTATCAAATATCAGCTACAACACTATAAAAACTGTTCTACTGCCAGCATTTGAAAGAAATAATATACTAGTCATTACCCAAAACCTGTGTTTTATTGATTACCAAGTACCATAAACTTCATAAAAATTAAAAAAATTACTTCAAACTTCATTAAATTAATAAAAATTTCACAAATTCATTGGATACCAATAATTTTATTTGGGTAGAAAAAATATTTACAGGCCTTGAATTGTAAACAAGTATGAAGCTAGGTTGACCTGCACCTAAAGGGAAGAAGGATAATTAAACACAAAATCTATGAGAAATAGTAAACTATGAGCTAGAGAGATTATGAGCTGTTCTACAACTTCAGTTTGAGTTATAACAACAGTTCAAAGACTGAATGTATATGTTAAAAAATTAATCCCAAAATTGCATCCAAATAATAATCTTTACTTGCATTACCTGTGCTTTTCATTTTGAGCTTCAGCCAATCAGAGTGCCAACATTAACATAATGTAAATCTGATTGCAATTATTGTTCTTCCTTTCATCATGTCTTTTTTGATTTCTCAAATAATAAAAAGTAAGAACATATGAGTACACATACAGCTGCCTTGATCAACTCATCCAAGGCACTGCACATGCCAGAAACATTCATGAAAGCTGAAATGTATCTCCAAACAAAATTTGCAGATACATTTCAGAGCTTCAAGAAAAAGCAAATTTTGTTAACCTTGGCACCATCAGCAGGTGGAGCAGATGCAGCAGGTGGAGAAGCATCATGAGAGATCACATCTGTACAGCCATTGACTTCTTTACTGCTCTTGTTGCTACTTTTAGAATTTGTCTTCTTCTTTTCCCTGAAAGAAAACAGAGGAATTAGGAACATGTATTCACTTATCATCTTAATTATGTTATCTAATATGCTTGTTGTAATTTGTTATTGATTCAATGAATTGATAAAACTTGCATATATACCATGTTAGATTATTCTCTAAAAGAATAATACAACTAAAAAAACCTCAATCAATAGTAATATTTACACTTACACATAGATATATTTACTTTAAAAATTAAATAAAATATTTAAATTACATACCTGATAAAGTTGTTACATATAATATACAAACCTTTACCACATAGAGAGAAAAAAGAAGCAGATTCACAATCTCAGTAAATTACTTAAGACATCACAATGAGCTTACAAATGTCTAGCTGATGCAGCACATATTCTTGTCATTTCTCAAACTAATAATGTTTCAGAACATCACTGCTTAATTTGGTAATCTTTTTAATGTAGAAGAAGGAAAACAAGTAGCCCAAACTAGTGCACCTTGCTGAGACAACTACAATGCTCTGCAAAATTCAATTGACTTTTCATTTTCATGTACTAGCACACACTACACTGTCAAAAAATACTCATAATAACTACTAACAATACTTTAAATTAAAAGTAGCTTCAACAGGCTTCACCTGTCAAAATTCAGACTTTGAGTCAAGGGACACTGAAGAGTTGGGACACAGAGACCTTGAGCTGCACACTGGAATATTACCAGGTGGTGGGGTGCACAAAAGTCACATCTTGAAGTGAAATTTGTTGTTTAATAAACTCACAATATATGAAACTGTGTTGCTGCTGTGTGAAAAATTTCAACCCTAGTTTAACTTGAATTACGTATTACCTACTAGACTTAAGTATAATTCCCATGCCTTTTATCAGAAGCTACAAAAATAGAGTAACTTCTATCCATAATTACCATAAAAATAAAACTGTCTACATCACCGTCTAATATTCCATTTGTCTCAATATTCTAGTCGTTATCAGCAGCGCCAAATAGTCAACTAGTAATTAAATTTTCATGATACGAATTATATACATTTTATTCAAAATTACTCGGTAAAAATTACCTTTGAGCAGACTTATTTGTAGCTGTTGAGTTACTTTGTTGATCGTCGTTGATTTCCATTGTAAACCCGTGTCATACACAGGGCAAAGCACTACTCAAGCTCGAACCACACCTGAGTGAACCGACCTCCAATATGTGACAAGATGTTACTCTGTTTCTCCAATCCGGCTTCTATGCGTTAGTTTAAGCGGAATGACGCGTTCCGTTTCTTCGTATATCCTACATGTTTCTCTTGCATTTTCAAAAAATATTGATTCAAACATCAAGAAACAAATAAAGTTCTCCAATATCTTATGCAAACATATGTTTTAGGTTGTAGCCGAGGAGTTAAACGACCTGTGTTGCACTGCCACATCCCTAGTCTGGAAAGTTCAAATTCCCCTCAGACTCATAAATTTTCTCTGCTTGTGATACGAGGAGTAAGTAGATATAAACTTAAATTGACTATTTATTTAAACTTTTCCTTTCTTTCTGTGTGTGTGTTGTTTTGTCATCCACATCACACAAACAGTTTATGACGTTATTTTATCGTCTTCTTGTTTCATTGTTCAGTTTACGATCACTATATTCATAAAATACCCTATTATATTCATATTTAAAAAAGAAGGGTTTTAGTTTAAATGAAAATGAAATCGGCATAAATCCATATAATATAGCAATGAGGAAGTGACATACAGTTGAAATCGTTGGTTTGTACGTCAGTCAGTATGGTGTTTACGTTGCAGGATCCAAAATTGTCAACAGTCTAATGAGATTTGTGATCGTCTTGTACAGCTGTATTCCCGCGAAATTTTAAAGCGATGCTGCAGCTTGCAGTCTGCGCCTGGGTGTTTGTATAATATTCCTTTAACATATCTGATTTTCTGTCCTTAGCTGATTGTATATCAATCATATTTAAAGATCTGGCTATTATCAACTAAACCAAGTGGTTTTATAGCCCGTGCCTGGAAAATTTTAAATATTGAAGACTCGATTTGCTGTTCAACTTGATTTGAGTTATTACACTGGTTAAGACTGCGTGATCTTACACACAGCTCTCTATCAATGTTAGTCTTCAGTTATTTATCGTGCACTCTTATGCTAAATGGTAGAATGTTACTACTTGACCGATTTGAAATTAGCTGTAAAGTTTTGATATTGAAAGGCTAATTTTGAATACGTTAAGTTAGGATTGGCTTAGTGTCAAGTGTTTTTTATTTGTTAAGATGTGATGTGGTAAAAAATGCTAGAAAAATAAATTCCAGTTGTAGTAATATGTTCATCATAGCTGCAATTATGAGGGTAGAAATGCTGATTAGGTAGATTCAACATTGCACATATCTGAGAACTCCTCAATTGAGATCATGGCTGCAACAACTGTTGATCTGACTGAACTCTGGGCTGATCAAATTGTACTCCTGGGCTGATTTAAGCAAGAGTAGACTTTAATATCAGCTGACAATTTGGGTGTGAAAAACATCCAAATAATCCTGGTAATGCATTGCCAAGGGGTTTGTCTTTTTTGGTACAATCGAAATTCCACTGAATATTTACATTAAATTTTGAAGACTGAATGGGTAAAACTAATAACCAACCAGCCTCAAAAGTAGGTCTCTGTATTTTCCACCTACCTTAAAGCTAAGCTAACTGGTTCTGCATTTAGCTCACTTCAATATAAATGGAGATCATTGTATCTTACATCAAACACCTTCAATGTGGCTCTTCTGTCCTTCATAATTTCAAACTCCTAGTAATCCAGTATGGGTGATCATTAAGAATCATTTAAAAATTTCAAATATAAATACCAAATTTTGTTTGTCTTCTCAGTTAATCTATGCATCATTTCTTCTGTCCCATGTTATTCCAAGTTATTTAATTTTTTATTATAATATTACTATCTTATGAATTTCTATTATTTTATGTAATGATATTCTAAACTGTGTACAAACTTTTTTGAATGTTATATTTACACAGTCTAACTTACTGACTCTAACCCACCAAACAGTGGATGTAACATCTTATGTTCATTTCCATGTCAAACTCACAAGGCATTATCCATTTTGGACTAATTAAAGACTACTGTCTGAGTACAGGCACAGAATTGTTTTATACAAGAATTATATAGATATGTAGAGCAAGCATGTTGTATGTCCTCTGTGTGCCCTTAATTTTCACTTGAAATATTCCAGGTATTTGGTGGTGTTTGTACATGTTGTGGTTGACAGCCTGTAATAAAATTTAAGTGAAAACAGACTAGCTACCATGAGCAGCTTCTTGCCAGATTGTGGAATCCTGAGCTCACCTTCATTGTCCATGAAAGAAGTTGTGCATCTGCCACCTGTATCTTCACTTTCTGCTGTGCTGGGTACAGGTAATGTGAAACTTACAATCCTATTTTTAACATTGTTATGCATTAGGATGGATTTATTTTTAGCATGGTCAAACCTAAATTGTATGTACTCAGTTTAATTTTTTGTGTTTTATTCTTGTATCACCTATTAATAGGTTAATATTCCTGATATGTTAGATATTTTATACAGTATGCTCTAGTATAAACTCATTCTAAATGTTAATTGCTTTTAAAAATATTTGTTTGAAAAGCTTCAAGTAATAGTTTTTTATTGCTGATGAAATACTCATTAAATTTGTGACCCAGTATTGTTTTTACAATAGAAAATTATTGATGATTTGATTGAAAGTATGCACTAGTTTTGACATTGTTTAAATAGGGTATTATGATTGGTAATAGTTAATAGTGTAGAATTTATTTAAAAGGAGAGATTTGTAATGAAGCACCCATAGTCCAAAAAATGCAATTGTTATAAGCTCATCACACATCATTGTTTTTTGTCTCATTTTGCTCATGAAACTAATTATTGAGATGGGTTTGTGCAGGCGCGAGCGTCAGTTTCTATGGCCCACAGAAGACTACCACACCCACAGTTCTGTCTCACACCTCTCTGCCTGCCATGCTGCCTAGTAGAGGGCGACGCCGCAAGGCTGACGCAATCAACAAAGGCGTGAGCCATGGCATCAAGAAGCCCAATTTGAAAGCCAAAAATGTTGGTATTTATTTGCCATTAGTCTGTAGATATTACATTTAAGATTAATTTCAGAATTTTGCTGGCAATGTGGCACTTGTCATGCATGAATTAGTATTTTTTCTAGTTTTATTTGAATATTTGATAGCTTTTGCATCGAAAAGTTCTCTTTATACCAGGAATGAAAGACATAATCTTTTATTGTCAATATTTTTCATGCAGATCTAAACTTACGATTTCGATGCAGATATTTTAATGATGAGGTTGTTGAAAATTCATTTACAAATTATCTATTTGATGGCACATTTTTTCTATTGTTTTTTGTTACAAGCATTATGAAGCATTTGAAGCCACTTAACTCCATATTCAAAGCAGTGAACTTGAATAGGATCCTATAATCCTATAAAATGGATTAATTCACCTTGCATGTTTGAATTTTATGAAGTATTTAGTTTCAAAGCTATTTTATGGTAAAGTATTTGTACCGTAATTATTAAAGGGAAATATCAGGTTATGTGTGACAGGAAATAGCATCAGATACAATTGAAGCAACCAGCTATTTATGTTCATGCTACTGAAAAGTCAATGTTTGGTTCAATATCTTTACTTGCCTGAGCACTTTTCTGAAATGAAGCCTGATGACTTCTATTAGAGTTCATGTATGTTGAATTATTCTGAAGAAATGAATTAATGCAACCATGAAATTATCAGATTTGATAAACCCAGGTTTATTAATTTGTGACTACATATCTGTACTCTTGAATGTAACTTCATTTACACTTATAATTGTATAGATTGATTTGGATTTGTAAGATGATTCCAGAACTCCGCAATCTCAGCTATGAAAGACGTCTTCAACGCCTTGAACTTATATCCCTAGAACAAAGAAGACTGTGAGTACAACTTATTGAGACCTTTAATTATCTCAATGGCCTTAACAATGTTACCGTAGAAGGGCTTTTCGAAAGAGACGGTAACGTACGAACCAGAAATAACGGCCAAAAACTATTGCTCAGAAACTTCAAGACATCTCAAGCTATGAACTTTTTTCCCATTAAAATTGCTGCAACTTGGAACCAGCTGCCGCCAGAAAACATGGTTTCTGTTGGCACTGTGATTCAAAAATCGTCTCGACAAATTTTGGATTACGAATCCCCCAGTATTACATCGTACCAACTCTATGTCCCTAACTCCTTAGGGCTAGTGTATGATTGAGATAAATACACATGACAGAAATGCCTGTGCTTGCGTAAAATGTGTGTACATGATTGAATTGACTTACGTGGTTAAGGTGTACGTGCATGACGACTGATGGATTTACTTTCGACGGCATGGGACTTGGGTATCGACCCAAGAATGGCCAAGCGGCTCGTTCCTATTGCCTTATTCTATTCTATATATGAGAAATCTACATGTATACATATGTGTTATGAAATGTGTCTTTCTTGAATGTTTTCAGGTGTCAACTTCTACCAAGTATTAATTTATTCCCTGTGTTTTGAGAGAAATTTTAAAAATGCAATCATTTCATTTTCATAATCATTATTTCTTATGTAGAACCATTGTTGTAACCTGTCTGTATTATAAATGTGCATTGATATTCAAGCCAGTCTTTCGTGCGTATGTGACTGTTCTCTTGCTTACAGAGGGCAAAGAAACAGGCCAAAATAACTGTACGGCGCCTGAAACAAGCAAAACCTCAGCCTCGGCTCGCTGAGCATAGGAGTCCCGCTGTCAAGCCCAGCAGTCAGTTCAAGGTAAGTGAACACAATTTCTAAATTGTCCATAATTTAGAAACATACATTATTAGTAAAAAGGGAAATCAATTTGTAGTTTCTATAGGTTGTATCCAAAATTGCGTGTTATTTGGGGGTTGTATTTCATCGTAAGTTTCATGGCATGGTTAGGTTTCTCGTTTCGTTTTTATTTTTAGCTCATCCTCCTGGGTCGTGAAAGTAGCTGTAACATACTAAGAAACCTTACCCGTCGCAATCACATGTTATTCATAACTCAGCCTTCGTTTCAAACGACCAAAACTTTTTTTAGCTTCAACGATTACAGAACTCATGTTAATAGAATTGCTTGATATCCATGAAGTGTATCTTGGGAAGAAAATTCTTGTCTATCAACATTTTATGTGATTTTGTTCCACAGAAGCGTCATCAGCTCTCTTCTCCTGGCAAGGCTCTGCTCGATGTCCCAGTTAGTATTTTAGTTTATGGATATTTGGTAGTCTAAGTACAAGTATTTATGGTGTAAAAGAGAAAGATCTAGTTTTGGCAGTTGGATCCAAATGCGAGTCTGATACTCTGGTCGGAAACAGTTGGTGCACAGTCGAGTAAACATTCGGCGTATATGTTCCAGAAAACATTCGGAAAATTAATTCTTTATCTATGTTTCTTCATCTTTTTGCAAGTATTTTGTATAGCATTTATAGTATAGTGTATTGGTTTAATTTTCAGATTTTTTTTCCTTCCTGCGCCGTTTCCGATTAACGACAAAATTGTATGCCCCTAAAATTTCCGGCCAGTGGGAGATCTCTGCTAATTAAGTTAACTTTGTTAAGTGGCTGCAGTGAAGTGTAAATTTATGCAGAAACACTTTTTTCTATCATTTTTGGTATTCGAGCAGTAATTTTATAAATTTTTCATGACGCCCAAATCGTTTGTTAGTATAGCCGTAATTCTAGTTATTAGACAGTGAAAATTATATCGTGTCCATTAAAAAGTTAAAAATTACCTAAAGAACGTATTTTACTTCGCTGCCTCGTAAGGTTTGATGACCAATTAACTCAGTGAAGTCACCGGCCGTGACGTCCATGTTCATACCAGCATCTATATGTATATTTAGTTGAAAGTGATGACGGTATGTATGTAGCTATAGATGAAAGTATCATGATTCTACTACGGTACTTGAAACTAATGCCTTCTTTAACCCAGTTGAAAGCTATCTCTGGTATAAGCTAATTATCTAGTGACTTATGAAGAGAGAGTTTTCATTCATGGAAGTATAGGTGAACACTTAATAAGATCATTGTTCAGTACAGTCTTGAAAGCAATATTGTCTTTAGTTGGAGAGAGTGTAAGAAAATAGCGCTTGAAGTTGAGCTTAGAGAAGGTACCGTTTCTACACCAACTACTGTACAGAAAAAGCTTCAAGTTGTTAGTGATCACCTTAACTCACAAAGACGACAATGTGTAAATTGCAGCGAAGCAAAATTCATCATAAATTGAGGCTTCTCATTTTCTCTCGCATGTAATCCCAACTGCATAAGTTTTTCAGTAATTTGTTGAGAATGAAAACCAATTTTCCACTTAAGTAAATATTCTTTTGTCTATTCATGAGTTTGTTTTATTTTTTTCGATACGTATCAATACTGCACATGTGTTTAAAACGGATCTATTTAACCATACTCTTATTAATAATCAAGCGTTATATTTTGTTCATCAGGAGTGTGGAGATTTCATGCCAGCGAAATGCGTCGAGGGAAAGAAAATTTTCACGAGCCGGGCTCGAGCAGCTGCCACCGTGCAGATCACCAAGAATGTTCTGTGAGTAACTGATGACTGTGATCAGGACTATACTTCTTTGAGTCCAAGTAAGCTATCAATAAATAGGTAGTCTGCAATTCAATTCTGCACTTTATTTCCATACACGTAGCTCAACACATGAGGATATTTGAGGCATCAAGTAGTAGTTATTGTGATGCGTTAGCTGTCCGCCTCTTTTGTTTTTTCCCATTTCTCTACTTAAGCGATTCGTTACCAGAGCTATGTTGTATAAAGCAGGCGCATAATTGAAATATTTATTTTTATTCCACCTAGCCTAATTTGTGGAGTGCACGCGAACTACTTGGGGATTGTGGTAAGGAGATGAACATTTACTTTTAGTCATGGACAACCCACCAAATATGAATATGTTGGTTAAACTAAGATATCTTTGTCTATTTGATCTCAAATTTCTTGTTATTCATGTTGTTTTATTCTTCGTAATTATAATGTAAAATTCATGACACGAATGTCAGGCTGTCCGCAAACTACGGTGAAGTGACCCTTCAGCAACGTGCCAGCTCCATTGGCCTCAAGAAAAACATCGGCAGGAATACCACCGAGAAGCCTGAACCCGTTACCTCTACTCCATTGATGCCAGTCAAGTGAGTGCTCGTTATCTTATTTAGCAAGTGTGTTTTAAACTGGCATTGAGTTTGTCAGCAATTCAAGAATTGCTTCCAAGCATTTGTGTCAGTAGTCTGTTTTTTCTATCTTAATAATTGATAGCTAATGATGATTTAATTTTCCAGCATGGGGTTGATTGCAAGCAAAATAGAGAGCAACAAACCCAAACCAACGCGGTTCCTGGCGTACTCGCCTGTGAGCAAACGTGCAGATGCAGAGAAAGAGAACAGTGTGGGTGCTGCACCAGTCCGCAGCTCACCACGGTGCCGGCAGCCGCTGCCACAGACCGACCAACCTGCCGTCGCCAGATGTCTTTATCAAGCCTCGCCTACCAAACGATCTCGCTCTCCGGCACCTGGTCAGACCTTAATTCTGTGTGTGAATTGTACCCTAGCACCAGTAGTATCCGCTCCTTGAAGCAGTTATGTTTTAGAACATTTATAGCTTCTTTTATTATTCTTGGAATTCCTAGAAAAATAATAAAATCAATGAACTCTCTAGTCGTGTTACCCACATCATTGATTGTTTTCTGAAACGCCAGTTTTGAGATCCTCTAAGTTTCAACTTTTTTGTTTGGTTAACATCGAATAGTACCCAATTATTATGAGACGAGTACCTTATTGCATCACTGACATCATTTACCAAGACTGAATGATATTTGATCACCGTTCCCTATTTTGATGAAAATTTAGCATTTTTCTTCGAGAGAAAAATTGAGTATATCACATATTTAAAAAATTGTGTAAATTACACATGTCCTACCTTCCCCGATACTTAGCTTTAATTGTGATCATGAAACTGGTATTAATGGGGGCGTTTTTTTTTTTGAGCAAGGTAATGTATTTTGGATCCAACTAGCGTGTTTCGACCGTGGGGCAACGCTTACATGACTCGGTGTACTGTGTTGCAGAGGTAGCACCTGTGCGGGCATCGCCGAGGCGATCGCCGTGCGTTCTTTCACCTCAAAAATCTCTGAACACGCCCACAAAAGGCCACCGTGACGTGTCCTTGCGCACGTCTGTTTTGCGGCAACTTACACCCACCAAAGGCTTGTGTCCTACTCGCTCTTCACCTCGGAGGTCGTCGAATAATTCTTCTCCCGTTAGGAATTCGCCATCTCGCGCGAATCTGCGGTCACCACTCCCAGAATTGACTGCTGTTAGTCCGTCTAAAGGGAACTCTCCTTTTCGCGGCGCCTCTACAATGTCACCGTCAAAAAGTGCGCAATCGTCACCTCGTCGAACCATGACGAGAGATTCGCCTTTGCGCAGCAAGTTTCTCAAGCCAACAGCGCGTGCAGAGCAGCCCTCAGAAAGTGAAGAGGTGGAGTCGAATACGACGTCTTCAAGCCAAAACTCTGGTGTGTCGATGAGGGTACGTTTTCGCATTTAAGTTCGTTGTATTACATAGAGCATTATTTAACCTTTCGTGAATTTTAGCCCTCAATAAAGGCACTCAAGCACTGACATATTAACCATACATCATTCAGTAGGGCATGATATGAATTGATATTCTCTGTAAAAAAAATCATTTTGTCCAATTTTCAAAATTTTGTGCTGTAAAAATAAGTGCAGAACTGGTATTTTCTGTGCATTTTTTTATATTCGTTATTTATGGTTTTCTTTCTAATAAGGATTGACATTCATGATTCATTTTTCAGCTTGTTGATACATACACGTAGCCTTTTTCCTCTTTATTGATACAATATTTATAAAATGCATCCTCGCTCAGTGAATGAAGAAGTGGCAGTTTAATCCATACCTTGACACACATATTGGGTGTCCATGAAAAATGTATACATTTTTAAAAGACTGTAGTTTGAATACTACTTGTGTTAGGAGGCTGAGACAGGTCTCATTCGAAATAAAGTTTTATTTCGTATCCAGAATACGTTGTTACCCCTCTTATGTACACCTTTTGAATACTAGTAGTATTCAAACTACAGCCTTTTAAAAAGGTATACATTTTTTGAGGACACCCTGTACCTCCAACGCTGGTTGTTATTCTTGCGTGTGTTCTTGCTTACGTAACTAAAGTTTTTGTTAACTGGTGTTCATTTCACTGCAGAGTGGCGCACTGAAGTACTTTCCCATCTTCGATCCTGAGCGACGTCGCTCACACAGCGAAAGTGACAAACTGGCATCCAAGTAAGAAACTCCTTTTTTCTGTTTGTATCAATGTAGGAGCTTCATGAACTATTAACGGTTAATATTCTGATGAGCTATTGCTAATTTTACTTTTGGTACAAGCGAGTTGAAGTTGTTTTCCCATTATTTTTGCCAGTAGTATATAGTCAAATTATTCATGTTTCGCTCCATATATCTTGTGATCTCGTTAAAGTTAGATACATTTTGGCCTCTGCCAGTTAGAATTAGATTTTCAATTCTAGTACCGTATGTTAGTGATGTAATGCTAATGACAAGTTAATATATTCTAATTTTTTTCGTTGTGCTTTCTTTAATAGCAAACATAGCTTATCTACAATATTTTCATAGTAGTGGATGTTAATTTTTTTAGTCAGATGTTATTGGATATGTTCTCATAAGGATTAATGATGGTAAGGATGTACTGATACCTATCAAGTTCCAGCTCAATACTATACCTTTGTGAAACAACAGCTGCTCTAAGTCTATGAGAGTGATTTAGGAGAAATGTAGATTCTTGTATTTTCCCTTGTGACACGGATATTGGGGTTCATTCTTTTCGAAACGTAGATGCAAAATTGTATTGATCATAAATGAAAATGATTCCTGTTTGTGAGATTGAGCATGCGTTTATTGCAGGTATTTCTTCGGCTGATGTGCACGAATTTCAGCTTCGTTGTCGCTAAATGAACTATTGCTGTTTGTACATTGGGTAGTTTTTAGTAAATGTCGCGGAAAATACAGGCGATTATCAAATTCCAATAGATATTAAATCAATTTTTATGATCCCCAGCCTATTAGGACATCTGGTTTGACTCTTCTTGTTTTTCTTGGCGAATTCAAGTGTTACTACAGTACTAGTAACTAACGGACCTCCCTCATACATTAAGGGCTTTCGTAAGTTGTAACGATTTAAGAATTCATTGCAATGTGATCATAAGCATTTATAGTTGTATATGGCCGGATTTATGCACGATTATTCTCTTCATGAGAGAGTAAGGACTACAGAGGCACATTTAATTAAATAATTTTTTTGTACTCATCATGCCTGAATAAAATTTCAACAGCTGTCGTAAAAATGCATGGACAAAAGTAGATTGTGTAAACTTCGGTAAAAGCCAAAAACTTTACAAATTTAAGGGCATAGGGATTTGCTATGTATACTTATATTATACTTAACAGTTGCATTACGTCGGTTCAAGAATAGGTATACATATATTACACAGTCAAAATTATCTCAAATATACCATCATTGAAACATACTCTGGTTGTAAGAGTGATGACTTCAGCGCATGTGCACACCAAAAAGTGGTTTGCACATCTTGAGCGAAATATACAAATAGGTATAGCACATCATTCCGAGTGAAATATCTCTTTGAATTGGTCAGGTCTCGTGGAGGCGGCATAAGAGCAGCGCGAGGCGACAGCAGCCAGATGATACTGGACGCTGGACAGAAGGAGTTCGGTGCAACTCAGTGCAAGGAGTGTGGGCTCGTTTACGAACACGCAGACCCGGACGACGAAACTCTACATGACAGCTACCACAATAGAGTCATCAGTGCTCTTTCTTACTCGGTCAGTACAGCGATCAATAAAAGTAATTCCCTCAGAACAATGAAGGAGGGGTGCAATAAAGTGGATTGTCTGTGCATATTATGGAAATTTTGCGCTCCACGGAGGTAAGATCGAATTTTTGGGTTCCATTCGAGACAGTACACTAAGATTTGTCCTCGTCAGTGGACTTATGAGAATTACTACTTACCTGGCTACTCAGCGCTGAATAAAAACTTGCAAGAGGCTTTGGGGGTATAGTTAGATAGACCTTATGTTTTCATTTCTACTCCTCTTGCTTTCTTTCTTTTAGTTGACGCCAGCCCTCTGTGCATACTACCTCATGCACAAGTGTCAATTTTTTTGTCAGTGTTTCTTTTTGATTCATTGATTCGTTTTTGTGCGACTTGAAAGGCATGGAATTTATGTGTGAATGTCTCGTATTCTATGAATCTGGAATTCGAAGTAATTTTTTTCTTTCTCTTAAAGAGATGCTTAGTATGTCTTGATTTACAGAACTGGAAGAAAGAACGGCAAATTTCTGCGATGGATTCTCACGGAGGGCGCTGCATTCTTGTACGTGCTGGAGACCCCCACTACTGCTGGCGTAAAATCGAGGAGGTGCTCACCGTGGTCGATGAGGAACTTGGCTTCGAAAGCAATACGACTATTAAAGGAAAGGATGTAAAGGCCGTTCTCTATGTAACAGAAGGTAAAGTCGTTGGGTTGTTGATCGCTGAGTCGATAGGTGAGGCTTACAGAGTTCTTCCTAACACAGTGGACGCATCTCATGAAGAAACGCTTCTGTGTTGCTCTGAAGATCCTCAACCTGTCAAGTTTGGTATCAGCCGCTTGTGGGTTCAGAAAGACAAGCGACGTTCTGGTCTGGCTACCAAATTGGTGGATGCGTTCAGAGGTCACATGATAATGTACCACTACCTCAAGCTGGACGAGTTCGCTTTTTCTGATCCAACTCCCAATGGATTGAACTTTGCTCGCAAATATACGGCGAAGGAAGATTTTCTCGTTTACAGACATGGTATATAGTCACTTTGTCCAAATTTTCGGGCAATAGTAACTTAGCAATTTAGTCTCAAATACCTGTCACACATAGATAAGTGACCAATATGTTTGTTCCTCATTTCTTTTAAAACGGAAGGTAGCACAAGTTGAACAAAGAATGATTTATTGACGTAACGTAGTTGTGTCAGGTGTTAAATTTCAAATTGTATGATAAGTTGTAGTATGTTACTTGCTGAACCGTTTCTTTTTTCCATTACAATCTTGTGCACTCGAGATTTAAGTGGGCATAGTATAGTTTCTTGTTATGTTTTCTTTGACAATCTTTTGTTCATTGACGCCACTTGCAAGAACATTTGTTCAATTTTTCCTTTGATAGTTGATTTTAGGCTATTATGTGGCTGTTCTTACGGTGATTTACGAGCAGGAAGATGGCTGGAAAGGTTCATTATGTATCGTATTTTTAAGGCTCGGCGCTCCTACGATGCATGTACGATAATTTTCTGAGCTACTCTGAAGAGGAGTGTTTTTCAGGTGTATTTAATTTCTTTGCAAAGCATGCTGCACTAGTTCTGAGAAACCTTTGGAGTGGAAAAATCTATATTTTTACGTATACTTTCCAGCTTGTAGCGCTGAAATAAATGATTTGATTTTAGCAATCTCGTGTTTGAGAAACATTATCTCTATTACCTCGCTTAATTTTTTGCACAGAGGATCTTCAGTGGTGTAAACGCCTATTTTGTTACTGGAAGTGTCCTTGTTTCAGAGTAACAAAACAGAAATCTCTCGTAGGCAGAGACCTATTATGTTGAAGTAATTTCCAATTACACAGGTTAACAGTTGCTTTGCTTTCAGTTATTTGTCTTTTATTTGAAGACTATTCTCAGTTCTACCTTTTGTGATCGTTTTCATAAGCTAGATCAATTAGCAGAATTTCTTAGTTTTATTGACGTCGATTTCTATTAAACTTGCTTCATATTTTACAGATTATTGCCCTCTGTATAACAATATAAAGGGACTACGAAGAATGACAATGCAGTAAAATCTCTTCCGTTAATTGCTCCCTAAAAAGTCGAATGACATGTTAAACCCTGAGCAGGTACCACGAGGTCTCCTCCTCGTATGTATTGAACTTGAGATGAGGTCCATTAGACCCCGTGGTGCCTGTTGATGGTTAAGTCTGTTGAGACCTTTTAAATAGTTATTAGTTAGTATATGTACTTGAAAATCACGAGAATCGAACAAAATTTTATTCTTGAATGAATGAAATGTAAACGTAACATAGCAAAAAAACAATTGAGATAAGAATTGGATGAATATTTCGAACCTAGGGGAAAGGAAACGGGTTTTGATAAGAAAATGGTAATTAATGGCGAGATGGGATTATGCGTACGGTGAGCTCGCAGTGTTTGAGCTTTTTTACTAAAGAAATTTGATTTAATCTATTAGGTAGATTAAGTTCTTAAATTTTGGGGGCTCTGGAATAGGAAGTAAAGATTGTCGAGTACATACAAGGTAGAAAGCGTATATAGCTTTGGAAGATTAGCAAGGGGACACACCACTAGCACAACCGGAGACTGGATGACAGCTTAACCCTTCAGCAGTTCTAGACAATTTGCTGGTTTGGGCCACACGTTCTCTGAGTACCACATGTAGGTCTCAAACTCTGAAATTGTTAATTGATGTTTCATGACATATTTTACATGACAATTGAGTAATAATGTATAGATGGACCATTTGGCATCAAATCAAGTTGACCTTCACACTCGCTTTTAGGAGGCAGAGAGCAGTTACGAGGAGAGGAACGAAAGATTTATTACCAAGTATTTAAGTAGTTAGTTCAGATCACCACAGTTGATATGCTGGAAGAGAAAAATCCTTGCAGGCAGATGCGGTGAAACTTCTTGGATAAAGTAAGCGTAAGCATTGAAAATATTTTAGACATATGGAGAAAATGAGCCGTCATTCCGGTCAAGAACATCGTGAAGCAAGAACCAATTTTGTCATAGAAGAATCATAACGTTACTGTGAAACATAGTACCAAGACAACACTAATAAACCAGTAAAATCACCTTAAACTGAATGAAATTCAGTAACCACGATGCTCGCCCTAGGATTATTGCAATTAGGGTATAAACATCATTCAGTGCCGGGAGTTTTAAGTGGCAGGACGCATTTTTACACGACGAAAATTCAAGTGGACATAGTCTATGACAAATACACGTACATGATGCCTCATCCACGAGAGCGAATGAGAAATTTTATGAAAAAAAACTGCGTAATCCAGCTGCAAAAATTAAGCTTCCAGCAACACATGCACTTGATTCTGCAATGAGTAGCTCAAGTTGCTACTGAGGAGCGCAAATTACCAAAAAAACTAGCACTTTCTGCATATTTTCTCGACTGCAATTCAGTAATGACATTGTTCTCTACGGAAGCTCCAAAAATACGCTAAGACACAACCTTTCCAAGGACTAACTCATCTTGTGTCTTGTTCAGCAATCCTACGACGCTACTGCACGGGAACACGATGAAGTGCAACCACAAGGTGCTCAGATAAAAATAAAAATACAACGAACCATAGCTGTGAGAATATAAATGAAAAATCTTTCACGAAAATTTTTACTCAAGTCAAATATTCACTAACGGTAAAGAAATTGTACTTACAAGGAAAAATTACTTGCTCGTATATTTGTTTAGCGTGCAATGGTAAAATTGAACTTCCAAATATGAGAAATAATATGTGATCAACATTGTCTGTACGCATGCTGTGGAGTGCAAGTATGACGTTAGTAGGTGCAGGCAAGAAACATTTATCTGGTTAGAATTTTGCAGGCGTCTATCCCTTAAGTCATGACTCAGAGGGGCAGCACCGCTACCCTTTACAATAGCCACCGCTTTAATTTGAGTTAAGAAAATAAATAAATGACCACTTTCTATTCGTCAGATGAAAATGTGCGATTTAATAATAAAGATATTGAGCGGTCTGAAATTGAAGCGACAGATCTGTATGTAATGGCTGAGGTGATACATCTAAATAAGTTAAATTTAACTACAATGGCGAGTCATGTTAATTGTAGATAATACAACCTACACAAAATAAATGTATCATAGTTTAGGATCCGAGTCCCGTGTGCATCCTACGCTTACACAACTGACCAGGAATGCAGTCCATAACTTATGAAAGCAACTTGCTGTACTCTAGGAAACTAACGAGAAATACGAAGACTCCAGGCGCCATGCAACGGATTACACTCAACTACGTTCGTGTCCGATCTTTTTTTAAAATCAGGCTGGTGCTATTTATTGCCTACCTTGGAACAGAGCGATTGATCCCAGAAAAATAAAATTTCAAAAACATCTAAATTTTAGGTCAGTCCTTTCATTAAATTTTTCATCGAGCGTGACTTTCAAGTGAGTCGGCTACACCAAATCATATCACTCAAGTCAACAGTGAGCTCTTGCTCTCTTGACAGTTTTGTGTTGTTGCTGCAGTTAGTTGACCATTGTAATTTTGTACTTCATAGATTCTAACCAGTGAGATTGCTGTTTCGTTACTAAATTCGTTACTAAATTTGTTCGTAAAATACAAGGTTCGGAAGAGTCCCGCAACATGAGTTGAGCAGGGCTACAAGAGTGACCTGTAATTCAGCAACAGAAGTGATAACCAAGGCTAGAGCAGTATGCAGGGAATATACTTAAAAGCGATCATAGCTAACCCGCCTCTTCTGCATTTGCAAAGGTAACAGAAAAAATATAAATAGAGGAGAGCAAAAAGGAGCGAGGAGATTATGACCTGCAGAGGCGTTCAGCAGTCGAGGAAGTTGGCTGCCATGAGCAGCTCGAGGGCGATCTCAGGAGCGATGGGAAACTCAGGGATCTCAGTGGAGCTGTTCGTGTAGCGCACTTTGTATGTGAAGTAAATACACACTCTCTGTAAAACGTGTGACCTGCACAACAAGAATACTTTGCGTAAATCGTAAAAATGAAAATTTGTCTAAGGAAATATACTATATAAGATTCGTTAATCGGTCTTCAGAAGCTAACATTGTTTAAGAATACTTCATATCAACCATGTCAATGCCGATTTGCCCTTGAAAATATACTACATAAATTTTGTTAATAGGTATTTAATATAGAGCAAGGATATGTGACAACCAGCAAACCAAATTCAGTTGATAATTCTATATCTTGAGGCCTTTACTTTAAGGGCAATACCAAAAGCTTGCAACTTTTAACCCATTAAGGACTTATCAATTCAAAATATATATTCAAGTTAACAGCAGTCACTCTATTCTCTGAAATATTATGATACTGAGCATGTTCTTTCAAAGTGCACAAATTGGGCAATGACAACTTCAATCATTCTTAAATTGTAGAACAGAATGTTTACATAATCAGTTTAAATAACTAATATTTACCCTGTATGGCAATATACCAAGAGTAAGATAACTCCTTTATGACAAACATTATTTCTTAAAAGTAGAAGCCACAAGAATTATACAAGCAAACAATATTCACTTACGGAATTTCCCTGAAGTTCACCTCATTGGTTTCATTTTCAGCAAACTGGCCAGGTCCTGAGAGCATTGCCTTGATAGTGCCAGAAGTAAGAGCATACTGCCTCTTCACTATAAACTCGTGACCATCTGAGGAGATGAGCTTTACGTACATGGCATCAGGACCCTCACAACCCCCATACTTCTGGTCATCACTAGATGCATCATCACCCATTGTGGTAGCTAACACAAACCTTGCTAAAACTCAACTAGCACTGCAAAGCTGTGAGGAAGGGAGACATTAAATAACCATGATGACAGCAGAAATAAAAATTCAATCTTTTACCCCCAAGAGGACCAAAGGGTCTTCTTTCAATAACCTCATAACTCTGTAATTAATCACAGCAAGTGCCATCACCACTTCAAAACCAGTACAGTACTCATTGCTACACCAAATCATATCACTCAAGTCAACAGTGAGCTCTTGCTCCCTTGACAGTTTTGTGTTGTTGCTGCAGTTAGTTGACCATTGTAATTTTGTACTTTATAGATTCTAACCCGTGAGATTGCTGTTTCAATAAATAACACATCTTAAGAATTTCTTATTAATAGTAAAAACTTCTGATGTACAATAAGTATATTTTTGTACATTTGTACTCATATATTTGAAGATATGTCATATATTTATGTATCTCAATACTCCCTATGTTCTGAAATAGTATCAAAACAATTTTCTGATTCTTCTCAAATAATTGTTCCATTACATAAAAAAATTAGCCAAACAAACAGAAAATCAAATTTAGTCATATACTACAGTAAAAGTAATTTTATTAACTTTTATGGAATGAGTACAAAATAAATGAAAAATTATACAATCCATGGATACAGTAGGTACAACATATATCCAGCATGTTGCCTTGAATTTTATTAACTTTGTAGAGTTATACAACTTGCAAACAAACCAAAATTTATGATCTTATACATTTTTGTAAGCTAAATACAAATTAGAAATCATATGAAAGAAAAAATAAAGACACTCATCTCAAGCTGAATTCACCTGGAATGTATTTCATTGCATCACACTCTAGGACACAATTTTTCAATCTTTCTAACAATGCTTGAAATGCATCATAACATATAATATTGGTCAACTTTCAGTTCTTACATTTATGTTTGGCAGTTGTATGAATTTTTTCTCTTTTTTCCATACTAGTTTTCTGCCTGCAGGTGATGGAAAAAGTTATTGTGTTAAAAAAGTTGATATGTTTATTTCAAAACATTTAACTGAATAAAGTAATACCAATAAATTAGGAGTATCAAGACTAACCTGTTAATGTAAACAGTGAATAATTTGACTAAGAATTACTACATTTTGGTTGATATTTCTGAATGTGAAACTATTTTGAAAGTGAGGGAATACTTTTTTTTGCTAAAACTTCACATCACTTTTCTTAAACCTTTTTCATAGGGAAAGTAAAGAATGTTTTTTTTAATGAAATAGTTTGAGCATTATAGGGTCAAGCCTACTATTTGCCAATGTTTTCATTTACTCTCACAGCTGTATAATAGACACAGTGATCATAATGAACAAACTAGTCTCACTATTTCAATGATCAAAGATCATGCATATCAAGACACATACATGTTTGTCAGAATGGGAAGCAAATTGGAAGAATCATGGCTGAAAAATAAAAGTACATCATCAAGAATACTGCAGACAGAATTCTGAAACCTCACTGGTATGAAACAAGATATGATAAATTAAGCTGTATGTAATTAAGCTGTATGTATTCTGTACACCAGACTTTTTATAAAAGGAAACACTTCTTTCCATATCCTAATTCAAAATTATTTAATCTCCCTAAAATAAAGTATATAACATGCCTGTACATCCTCAGTCCATAAGCTCTGTGGACAGCAGTTTGTAAAAATTCTAATAGTTTGAACTTATAATCTTATAAATAACACTAAGGAATAATCAAATTTTGCATTAAATTCATTTTGTATGTATCAAGGTATTAATATACTTCAATTTAATTTAAATACTTCATATATAATTGCTTAGTGGTCTTCATTTTTAGCATGTTAAAATACTTGACAATTTGGCAATACGTCTAAATCAGGAATGGAACACTAATGTATAACAACTTCTGAGCATGACAATAAAAGGAAGTCGTTTTCAATTCCATTACAAGACCTCATCACCTGATCAAACTTTCCATGTCGTTGCTATTAGAAAGTATTCAGACACAAGAAACTGCTTAGCCAGCACAACACATGACAAGCAAGGATTAAATTACTTTAAAAAAACTCTGTAGTACCACGCATGATACCTCTAGGACGTGAACAAAACGCCCAGTTAACGACAGAGAGGAGAATGTATACGAGAGACGCGAATATGTCATACAAATATGATTAACTGTAATAGAAGAAAAAACAGAAATAGAGGACATAATAGCTCATTATCGATACAGATACAAACCTTTTTTCATTTCCCCAAGTATTATTGTAATTCATTTATATTTTCTCACGTCATCAGATGACTAGTTTCTTCAATGAAAAAATAGTACAAAATCAATATTTTCAAATGAAAAATAAAGGTTCATAAAATACTTTATTATTTGACTACTTAGCTAAATCTATTGATGAAGTACTATTGATGAAAAACAAGTCTAATTAAATCGCAATACACTGCTATAACACGAGAACTGATGACCAATACTCTGTTATGTGTTGTTTTTCATTAACCGTCTTGTAGCATGACCTGCTACTCCTTTAAGGCTTATAAAATTAGAAATATTAAAATAACCTTATTTTTAGCAATAAAAATAAGACTA